>JAMWYP010000085.1:1347500-1623276 GCA_025563575.1 Acacia pycnantha
TCTGGTCGAACCAAAAAATAAGCAACAACCAAGAACATGTCATACCAGACCCATTGTTCAATTAAATCTGGCTCTGATACCATGTTAACAAGTATAATTGGAGAAGCAATTAGAGAAACAATATGAAGAAGTTGAACAACCTTGTATTAATCTCAATAAGAGCAATATACTCATACAACATAACCCTCTTGGGTTTAACAATGATCATCTCTCATTTGAGGGTGATTAACAACAAACCCTAACTCTAGGGATCTAAAAGGGATTTCCCTCTCTAGAGAGAGACTCAAATTAACATCTCTCAAATTTGGTGAGAGCTCCACACTCAACACCCCTAAACCACAATGATTAAGCCCTTTATATAGAGTAGGCCTTAACCAACTAATCAACTATTCCCTTATATTTTAACAGGATCTGTTATTATCTTATTACGAAATTTGTTAGTTATTAAGTTTATATATATATATATATATATATATATATATAAGAAGGCTAAAAAGCCAATACAGATAGCTCCGAAATTACATAACAGGGGAGATTATCTACCCATGCCCTCAAAAACATAGAACAATCATCAAATAAAGAGGACTTAGAAGCCAGATTTGGCTAAAGCATCAGCTACACTATTATATTAATTTCCCAACTCCATCTCTCCAGTAATTTGTTAGTTATTAAATTTTGAAAATGTTATTATATAGGTGCGATAGGATTACATAAGATATGATACGTGCACCTTCTGCTAGGTGTCACGCACACTATTGTATATTTATGCTACTCGAACACATCAATAAACAAACTTGTTTTAAAAAATTGATAAATTGTCTTAGTTCTTTTTATAAAAGGATGACAAAAGTTGTTTCAACATTTAATGAGTTGTTTTTATTTGTGACCCTCATTAATTATATGTAGTGCATTAATTAAAAAGTTAATGATACTTATATTTACTCTATTTCTTCCCCTTACTTACCCTCTTATAAATAAAGGCATACTTGAGAGAGAGAAAAAAGTTTATTTCAAAACATATTTATTATTTTAAACTAATTTTAACCACTTTCTTAAAGAAATGCAAAGAAAAAAAATTAGGAACCAAAATGAAATTGTGTATTCAATGTTAAATAATAGGGGGAGGAAAAAATAATTTGTGAAAGTTGCCTCACATATGTCAACAGTTGATATATGTGAATTATAAAATCATCATTATTTTAAAATTTGTATCAATTAAAATAATTAAATCGTTGTTAAGAACCTGAAATATGAATGCTGAAAAATAAATAAACTCTACCTAATTGGCCTGAATAGTCTGGCACAGGCCTTATTTGGAAAGAAAAGAAATTGTAAGAGGAAAATATATGAAGATAATACTAGAACAAAGACTACTAAAAACATTAAATACTAATGGTTATATTCTGAAGTTGCGAGGAAGCCGGTGGTATTCAATCGGACTAAGAGTGAGAGGAGGAAGGCGATCAACATGATTCCCACGGTCTCAGTCAGCTTCCGTCCCAAATTTCTGGGAGCGGAGAATAAAGTCAGGATCACGACGCCGGCGACGCAGACCAGTACCCAAGTCAGCCCAGATCCATTAATTCTGCCAAAACAATTATTATTAGCATTAGAAGGAAAGAAAGGGTACAAAGTGAGAAAGAAAGGATTGTTGGGGGAGAGAATGTGAGAGAGAGAGGGAGAGGGAGAGACCTGGAACGCGGCCGAATCCAAAAAAGGGCCCTTGAGTGGCTAGCAATAGGCATTAAGCGAATACTCACGTAATGCAAAAAACGATTACCTCCACAACGAAATCAATGAACTTGTCTTCAATAACATCGAGGCCTCTAAAGAAAGGTCTCCGGCCAGCCATATGCTTCCTTCAGATTAGTGTATGTGCCGTGGAAGAAGAAAGAGGAGCAAGGTAAAGCTAATAATGGATGCAAAGAGGGGTTGTGTACTTGTGTTAATATAGTTTAGAAACGACTAGGGAATACTAAAGAGAAGAGATCTTAAATATTACTAGTATAATTTAATCTAGTATCTATCTATTTTAAAATCTAAAAGCAGATGCTCATGCGCTAAACCGTCTCACAACTCAGACGCAAATATCTAAACCAAAAAAGTAAATCAGACCAAGGGTGTGCATGGTAACCATTCTGTTCCCCAGCACTGTTTCTGAGATGAAATAGTTTTTTTTGATTTTGTGCATTGGAAGAGTTCTGAGAATCAGAATCACGTTTGTTAATTCATTTTATTTTTACTCTGAGAATCAGAATTACGTTTGTTAACACATTTTTTATTATTATGAGAATTAGAATTACCTATCTTTATTTTTTGTTTACAGATTTCATCAACGGTATAAAATAATAAATTGTAATAACTTTTAAAATAATTTATATATTGTGTATTATTAGATTATATATTAGTTTATAAGCCAGACTAACTAGTTTGGAGAAAAAAGTACTTTAAAATCATTTATTTAGCTTTTATAATTCTCAAAAATAAAAAATTAACTGTATGTTAGTATAATCAATCTTTGCTTCTCAATGCAATATTTATCCCTCTTTATTTAAAAGTATTAAAATACCCTTTTGTCTCATAAGAATTCTTTACAATGAAGAATGAGTGCGTTTTCTACTTTTAAAAATTGGCCCAATTATAATAAACAGTTCAAACCTTCAGAGAACCAATCAAAACTGAGTAAAAATCATAATTATAACTAGGAGATGCAATTAGATTCAAACCAACACCCAAACCAGAAACTTGTATCAGTAGGGGATGATTATAAACGCCTAAAGATGAAGACAAGAAACTCCTAAACTTGAAATATATTTTGCGTCTTCTTTAAAGTACACCAGAATGAGTACCAACACCATGAAAGATATGGGTTGTAAAGTTGGCGTCTTCTTTAAAGTCAGTCAAGAATAAGTGAAAGTTTTCTTCAATAAAGAAGTGTGTATTTGCTTTAATTTGGCCAAGATATGATTATAGTCATACAGCTGATCAATAAAGTGAGACCTAGTAGCTAGAAAAAAAAAAAAAAAGAGGCAAAATTTAAAAGGACTATTCCAATGATCCATTATTATTTTAAACTCTCTGTTTCGTCATTTATTTCTAATCTAATAAAATGGTTAGTTTATTATTGTCCTTCACATATCTGATAACCCTGTTTCTCTTTGTAGATTGTTTACTGATATTTTACAGCAGTGATCCATAATAACATTTAGGGTCACATATTTAAATATGTATTTGTAGAGGCAGCTCATATCTGTTATCTTTAAACATACATTTGATATTTAGCAATATAACATCCCTAATACAAATTAACATGTACAAAAAATTTGAAGTACAAATTAATAAGGGGTCTTCTGCATAGCAGATATAAAAGGATGTAACAGCACTTTCCACCACTACCATTGCCACTCCCACCTGCAGCGAAACATGCTTCATGTCATTAGGATTTGCTACTAGCAGCCTTCACTGTACACCACCTGTAATTTTTCTCCCACTCTTCAGATCGATTGGTGTCAAATTCCACGGCAAACTAAGAATCTTGCTCATTTACAGATATAGATGGGAGACCCATATAGCCAGAGGAGAAGCTGACCAAGTCGGTTCGGAGATGATCATGAAGGCAATTCCATCACCAGAATGAGACGAAGGGGAAGAGACAATCGAAAAAGTGAAGCGGCAAGAGAAAGAAGCCGTAGAGTTCGTTTCAGAATCAAGAAACCGAAAGATAAAAACCATAACAGATCAAGAAATTAAGTTTCGAAAGCAGAAAAAGAAAAGGGGAAAAGATAAAGCGAAACTCACATAGACTATTGGATCTACAACGAAGCCTGGATCAAAACGTTCTAGAAAAGCTAGACTCTCGCTGAAGCTCGCCAGCGTGGCGGACCGAAGGTGATGGCGGTGTCGGAGGATGAAGACGGTGAGGATGGTGGAAGCTACGGCGGAAGGCTGACAGTGGATGGCCAACGGGTGGTTACGGTGGAAGTGGATTGGGAGAGGAAGAGAGAGAAGAGAGTGTTGAGGGAAAAAAAATAGATTTTGAATTTGTGCCTAGCAATAGAAAAGTAGGAATTTTCTGCTTTTTTTTTCTATTCCCTAGCACAAAAAATGAACCGGTTCATCCCGGGAACAAAAAAAAAAAACCAGATTTACCAAACAGATTTCTCATCCATTTGTGTTTCAGGGAACAGAAATTAACAAAAAACTCATTCTGTGAGCGTTACCATGCACACCCCAATATATAATGAATTGTACTAACAAATTCAAATCCAAAGTAAAGAAAGATATAGGGAGAATCCCATTTAAATTGATTTGAAATACCCAAATCCAAATTCAGACCTGCACTTTTAACAAATTCCTAATCAGACCAAGAGGTTTCACTAAGGATTACTGAATATTATTAAAAGATCATAATGCCCCTCCCATCATATCATGAATCATCTGAAGAAAAACTAGAGCTTTTGAGGGACAAAATAAAAAATAGAGTCAACAAAGAAAATCAAGGGGTAAGTTATGAGAATTTCTCTTTAACCCTATTATATACTCCCTCTGGTCCTAATTATAAGACAATATTTAGGAGTTTGTTTTGATCCTAATTATAAGACAACATTCTAATTTGTCAATTTATTCCTAAAATACCCCTATTGATATGGGGAGTGGCTACCGTCCTTTGCAGAGGACGGTCCACTACCTTTTTTTACATTGAATTTACACCGCATGCGGTAATTTTTTTCAATGTAAAAAAGGGCAGTGGACCGTCCTCTGCAGAGGATGGTAGCCACTCCCATTGATATGGATGAGGGATTATGTGAAATCAACAAGGTAATTGAAGTGTCAAACTATTATAAAAGCATTTTAGAAAAATGAGTAAAATTAACTAATTTAACTCCTATCCTTAATCCCTCTAAAATTGGTTAAATATGTCATATAATTAGGACCGGAGGGAGTATAATCTAATTAGTGCTGATCGAATGATTGAAAGTATAACAAACACAACAATAAATCTAAAGATATGAGAAAATCATTCTAAAAGCATCAGAGAAATTGATTTTATTACAATAATAAATAAAGAAAATTGTAAAATTTTATACTTCTACTGTAATGTGATTGAAAAGAATAATAATGAAGACGAAGAGGTAGTGAGATGATTTTTTTTACTCGAACACAATATTTGAACTTTGAAGTTTGTTGCTCTATCAAAAGAGTATAAGATTCTTAATTTCATATAGGATAAGCATAGGATTGGTGAATTGGATGAATAAATCTCACGGTGGGGAAGAAGTCTGATTGAGATGGAGATTTTATCATTAGAAAAAGAATGAGACAAAAAGAGAAAAAGCAGAAAAAATAGCGGGACATATTGGTGAAACCAATTAATTCAGAAATCTATAATGAGACCTCTTGGACTAATTAAGAATTTGATAAAAATGCACGCATGAATCTGAATTTGAGAATTTCAAATGGATTTAAATGAAATTTTTCTAAAGATATATATGAGAAAAGAAGGAATTTCAATTGAAACCTGAAGAAATGAAAAGATATAAATTAAGTCACTATAAGAAAACACAGGAAAAAGAAGAGAACCATAGTGTTGGACTTTGGGTCAAGGTCTGTCCTTGATGGGCTGGACTGTTTGATTAGGAAATAAGTAGTCATATCAATAAGAAACAATTCAACATTAATTATGGATTTGTTAATTGAGAAATAAATAATCGTATAATAGGAAATTAATCAAGAGTAATCATATATTAGGAAATTAATCAAGAATTAATTTCCTAATTATTACTTAGAGGGTAAGGAGGAGTGCACAAAACTTCCTAATTAATTGTCTCCGTATACCTCTATAAATAGGGTGTGTCTCCCTCAGTTGAACCCCACCCTTGCCATTAAGCTATTTATCAATCTCTTCTCTCCTACCATCTTTCTTGTTCTCGTGATCTGCTATGCAAATCCTATTAAAGCTCTAATAGTCCAATAATTGCGTGAACATTATTTTTATTTCATTGGCATAAAAGCCGGATGATCACAAGACTATGATTATTCTATGTGAATAAGCATGTGATATAATTTGTTTATATCTCCATTTTTTCTGCTGCAATTTTTATGTCATAAGATGTTTTTATATGCAAGTTTCTCATGCTTTTTGAAATCAAAGAAAGTGATTGCATTTTGGCTATGTCATTATCTTCTCTTCAGATCTTTATCCGCACATAAATACACATATGAATTTGATGAATGAGCATCTTGATCTTGTATGTATGTGGTGTTCTCTCTCATGTTGATACATGCATATATGTTGCTGGTGTCATGCTATAATGCGTTTTTTGTTTTACTTCCACACGTTTGTAAAGTTTTACGCATTCATATACATATGTATATATTACTCAATGCTTTGGCTTGTTTTCTTCAGATTCAGATTTGTACATCTGAGTTTTGGTTTAAAAGCTTTAAGCCCTTTATATGCTTCTGTTCTACTTACATATGGATATGATAGTGGGCTCTTGGGACCTATGAAGCACAAACACGTATATTTTTAAAAAATATGCATGTCAGACAAGCATCGGTTGAGGACACGAGTGTCGAACGTCGTCAACGGTCATCGACATGTTGACCAGTCCGACACGCGTCTTTGACCGTGTTGGACACGATCAAGGGGTAAACTGGGCATAAAAAACGTTTTGGCAATGAAGCATCGACCATAGCTCTGTATTAAGTCGTCGTCGCTAGCTCGCTGCAGGTGAAGCATCAACCATCATTGTCACCGCTATCTTCTTTCTCCTCCTCCGCTTCTAAGTTCTGGGTGAATATCAAGTTGTCGAGCCTAAACAGTTAATAGTACTACTCCGACAATCACAAAGAACATTAGGAAGTTTCCAAATGTAGAAAAATCCATGACTAAGCAATAATGAGCACCAACCACCACTGGGTTTGTTGAACGGAAGAGGAAGACAAAGACGAAGGAGAAGCAGGAAGAGGTTGACTAGGTTGGGGTTTCGAGTGTTAAGCAGTGGACAAAGATGAAGACTTAGGTCGAGGTAAATTAGTAAATTAATTTTTTACCATTTCCGATGATTGCTATTTTTTTTTACCATTTCCAATTTAAATCACCAAAGGTGTTCTTGTTTGTTCAGATCTCTTCATTAATTGTATTGTTTTTTAACAAAACCATTGTTTGAATCATCACCAAGGTCTAAGTTCAAATGATTCTATGAATAATAATGTGTGATGCAACCAAAAACAGAGGTTACAGTTTTATTTTTTCCTTAAATTGTTCTTTCGTTTCATTTTTTTTACCATTATTCTTTTGTTTCAATTGATGTCAATAAACGACTAAACCTTTACCCTATTGTCGAAAGAGAAATTAAAACAAGGATAATGTGCCACAGTGGCAAAAACTTTCACATTTTGTCTGAAAAATAGAGCATAGCAAAAAGAGAGTATAATAAGACAACACCACATTATCATCATCATATAGATAAATACTTTTGATAAAAGTCTAAAATGATGGCCGGTTGATTGCTGCTACATTGCCGTTTTGGGTTATCCACCATAGCTTATATAAACTTGAGACTATGCTCCTCCACAGCCCAGATACATATGAAATCATATTTCCACCTATTCTTGCTATTTTCTCATGGTTAAAGTATATGGATAGCACCATGAACCAGCCAATGAGGACAAGTATCACGTAAAGGTCGGTCAAAGATGGACAGCACCATGACTCGTGCAGGTCAATTCCTTGGGCTACCATGTTCATAATTCTGATTTCAATGACAACGGTGATTGTTCAAATGCACTTCAACAATTCATCATCCTTAGATGAACATCCTGAAAGCTTATGGATTTGCATTATTGCCTTACTTGTCTGTTGCAGTGCATTTGAATGCCATGGGAGACTTCAGAGTCACTCCCCAACTGCTACTACTTTCTTGAAGCTCTGCTCTAAGCTAACGTTTGCCTCAGGAAGTTTTCCATATGCTGCACTGGAATCATTGTTGTTTCGTCGCCCTCTCAAATTATTGGGTATCATTGTTGCTTCAAGAAAGTAATAGCAGTTGGGGAGTGACTATGAAGTCTCCCGTAGTATTCAAATGCACTGCAACAGACAAGTAAGGCAATAATGCAAATCCATACGCTTTCAAGATGTTCATCCAAGGATGATGAATTGTTGAAGTGCATTTGAACAATCACCGTTGTCATCGAAATCGGAATTACAAACATGGTAGCCCAAGGAATTGGCCTACATGAGTCATGGTGTTGTCCACCTTTGACCAACCTATACGTGATACTTGTAACATCCCGTTTTCACAAGCAGTATAATTTTTTTTTTCTTTTAAAATCATCAAACATCATTTGTACACATCAGAGTAGAGCACCGGAGCGATTGAGCAACTGATATATATATTAAAAATACCCACGGTAGCATGTCTTGCTATTTAAACAGCGGTACAAGAGTATTTCAAAAGTAGTACATGACAGAAAGAAGTCTTCAGCTGGGTCTTCTATGTGGGCTGCTTGCCTCTATTCTCGGTCCTTGGTCCTTCCGATCCTGAAGCTAAGTTAAGAGCTGAGGTCCATGCATCGAACCCCATGTAACGGTTAACCTCATGTTTATATACATCATATATATATACGACAGAGTCGGATGTAAAGCATGCCAGTCGGATGACAGACAATAGTACAATCGGATGATAGACAATATACATATATGCATACAATAAACATCAAAGTTAGTGTTACAGTACGCGAACGTACCTTCGTTGACGGTAATCAGTACTTCTGACTGAAAACGGAAAACGGTACGTTTGACAGCGGTACGACAGCGGGTCAGAACGTAATCAGGGATATCCTATAAGGATAATATCTCATCTATTACATATCAGTCATTACGACGGACATTTTAGTCATAAATGACCATTTTACCCCTGTCCCCCTAATCGGCGGAATTTCGCCAGTACTTCGTTACTTTGACCCTAATCTTCCAAAATTTTTCCATATCTCTTCCTCCAATATATTTTTGAAATAAATATCATATTTATCTCTAAAACATGATATCTAAACTACCTTGGCAAAATAAAGATCTAACTAGCATTTCTACTATAACTACCGAAAGAACTACGAAAGCTTAAGACTAAGGACCGAAGAACTTACTCAGAGCTTCGCTACAAATTTCCCCGGACTCCTCCTCTCCTCCTCTGCTCCAAGATTTCAAACTTGGCAAGTGAATTTTGGTGTGAAATTATGAAGAGAACCAAGGGCCTATTTATAGAAGAATTCGGAGGGCAAAACGGTCTTTTTCCAACTTCCAACTTTTATTTTCAACCACAATTTCTATCTTTTCCAACAAGAATCATTCTCCTCCATGCAGCCATGTTGGTCGACATATTGGCCTCCAAAGTCAAGAATGAGTTGTCATTTTAATGATGACTTATTTGCTTTATGGGTTTTGACCCGATAAAGTTCCCCGATCGGTGTCCGGATCGCGTAATCTTGGAAAATCTCAAAATTCCGGGGATATACCACTGAAGATCATTTTTCCCTCTTTCAAAATACTTGGGACAACCAAATTTTTGATCCCATTTAGGGTGTCATCGGTTCCGCTGAAGATTTTCGGATATGCGCCTTCGGTTGCGAAAATTGCTTCTGGTAACAACATCTTCGGGACAAAAATCCACTGATACGTAATATGCCCAGATGTTTACCAACTCATTATTGGATTTCAAGTTATGGCTTGGTTTCTATAGGTTTTCATTTATTTGATTTGCTTTTTGAACATCAGATAGATTTACAGTCAGTCTAGTATAACCTTTTTCGGTTACAGAAATAACTTTGGAGACAGCCTACTCTGAGATAAAAATTCACTTGTTTCTAATATACTCTGACTTTAGAAACCTTGTTCATGGTTTTCTAGATAGGATTTAGTTTCTATCGGTGGTCATTTATCCTATTTGCTTTTTCACAAATATTTTAATATTATAATCAAAAGATCATGATATTTGTTTTGATCCATTGTTATCTGTTTTGGCACAAAATTTTAGGCAAAACACACCTGGTCCTTTTGTATTTATTTTTCTGATTTTATATTTTATTTAATTAATTAATATTATATAAAATAATTATTTTATAATTATTTTTTACAAAATTTTCCTATTGGTCCATACATGTTTTTAGGCTTAAAATTACTTAATCTCACATATTTTTCTTCATATTTTTCAATTAATTAGAAAATATATTTTATGCTAATTTTAGCCATAAACATTTTCTCAAAGGGTTTTTACACATTTACCCTTGGATTTTCTCTTAATCGTGCTTTAATCAATTAGCCAGTAATTATTCATCTAATCACTTACTAATTGTTGACAATTTTCTTAATTAGGATTAGTAATTATCTCACAACTATTGGACTGACATTGGTATTTTACACTCCATGTAAAATATTAAAAATCATGGGGTCAATTATGGCCCCACAATACTTTTTGATTTTTCTCCTTCAATTTTTCCAAGGTAATAATTTAATAAATTACCTAAATTAGGGACAATATTCTTCCCTATTTCAAATAAATATTTCTCTGCCTCTTTATAATTTTCTCAAAGTATTTTATGACCTGTAAATGCGTTTAGGACCTGTTGCAAACTTTCAAACGTTTTAGGGACCTAACTGCACATTATCTAATTTCAAGAGAAATTACCCTAATAACAATATAAATTCAATACAAGGTGTTTGAGACCTAATATTCACCTATTTTCAATAGGTATACTCTACAAATTTATGATATTTACCCTAAGTCAAATTTTAGGGTATTACATTTCTCCCCCCGTTAAATAAAATTTCGTCCTCGAAATTCGCACTCTACCACTGAAACTCCGTACTATCTTGTTTTCGGACTATACGCGTCGAATCCTTACTCTACCCTTCAGCCTCTTCTTTCGGTGATCGAGAATTCGTGCTGGTTTGACCACTAAAGATCTTGTCATATCGTACTTCGATATATAGTGTTTCCCGTGGCATACACCGCGGTCCACACCACAGATACCTAAATGTCCCCATGGCTCCCATACACCATGGAAACACAAGGTACTTTAAATGTTTCCATGGCTCCCATACACCATGACAACACAAGGTACCTCCTACTCAATGACACGATCGCAGTCGGATTGTAATAACAAAGAATCATGGAACACGTCACAGTGATAGTTCACGTAATCATATGATTTAACCTAGAGAAGATTCTCTATCAAGAGATAGTACCTTGGACCATCTCTGGGAGTTCTCTGTCCTCTGCACCAGTTAGTGCGTACATTCGGCCTGGGTTCTGTGGCCTTGACGATGCAGCTTTCTCCGGATAGTGCACGCTGATGTGCCCAGGCTTTTGACACTTGAAGCATATCAGCTTCCCATCGCAGCTAGTACTTTGAGGATGGTACCTCCCACATTTTGGACACGATCGGGGTCCTGATGTTCCTGGGTTGTACTGCTGCCCAGTTCGGACTGGCCTCTTGCTTTCTCCTTGGGAGTCACTCCACGGTGCTTCTCTCTTCCGCGAGAAATTCCCACGGCTGCCCTCGCTACGATCGGTACGACTACTATTGTGATTCCGCGATATACGTAACTCCTTCAGGTTGCGCTCAGTCATTCGGCATAATTCTACCGCTTGAGCCATTTCAGGAAAACGCTGGGATATCAGCCTTGCTCGGATATCGTACTTTAGTCCGCAGATCAACCTGTTTGCCTTCCAGCTTTGGTTGTCATTACTCCCCAGGCACGAAGAATATCGTGACAGGTTGGTAAACCGGGCAAAGTAATCGTCAAAGGATTCCTCGGAACCTTGTTGGATATGAAGGAACTCCTCCTCCTTAATCACTTGTGTTGATGGAGGAAAATATTGTTCAATAAAATTTTCTATGAACTTCTCCCAAGTGACAGGGCAGAAACGGGTCCGCAACGTCGTGGCGACGCTTTTCCACCATCGGTGAGCATCTCCTTCAAGTTTGTATATCGCCAGTTGAGCTTTCCGGTCCTCCGGGCATTCCATCACTTCAAAGATCTTGTCTAGGCTCATCAGCCAATCTTCAGCTAGCTCATTCTTTCCATGGAAAGCGGGTGGCTTGAGCTTGCAAAACTGTGTGACCCAGTGTTGTGTGGTCTCCTGTAACACCCCAACTTTTCAAAAGCAGTATAAAATTTTTTCATTTAAATTCATCAGAGTAGAGCACCTGAGCAAAGAGTAACTGATATTTAGATTCCAAAATGCCGTAAGTCTGGCCAATTTACAGAAGCGGTACAAAACCGTGTGGTTCAAAAGTAGATAACAACATCAAAGGAAGGCTTCAGACGGAACAACAAAAGAAGTCTTCAGCCGGAACTTCTACGCGGGCTGCTTGTCTCTCTCCTCGGTCCTCGGTCCTCCTGAACCTGACGCTATGTTAAGGGCTGAGATCCAGCGCACCGGATCTCAGGTAACGGTTAACCTCATGTTTATGTATACACATACAAACGACAGACATCCACAACATCATCAGCACATACCATCACTCTATCACAACCCATGCATATGTATTGCCCCCAGCACGCAGACATATTGCCCCCAGCATACCGAGAGATTGCCGCCAGCATACAGACATATTGCCACCAGCATACAGACATATCCTCTAACCACTATATGCATTCAAACAGTACAACATCTACACAACACACATACCACATACATGCATACCATAAACATCAGAGTTAGTGTTACAGTACGCGAACGTACCTTCGTTGATGTTATTCTAGCACGTTTTACGGAAAACCGTACTTCTGACGGAAAACGGAAAACGGAAACCAGCACTTCGGACAACGGTTCGACAGTAGGTCAAAACGTACTCAGGGATATCCTATCAATATAACAACGTACCTGTTAATGATCTATCATTATGACGGACATTTTTAGTCAAAATGACCATTTTACCCCTGACCCCTTAATCGGCGAAAATTCGCCAGCACTTCGTTACTTTGACTTTAATTTTTCAAAATTTCAACATAACTCTTACTCCAATATCATTTTCGAAATATAAATCATATTAATTAATGATTTACATCATAACAGGCATTTTAGGTAAAAATTACCATTTTGCCCCGATGCCTATCGTGAATTTCGTCAGAGCTTCGCTATTTTAACTCTAGTCTTCCAAATTTTTGCCAGAACTCTGACCCCATCACGATTTTCGAAATTTAGGACTAAAATACCCCTATCATATGATATCCAATCATACTTGGATGATTCAAGACTAATATAGCATTTCTACTCTAACTACCGAAAGAACTACGAAAGCTTAAGTACCGAAAAACTTACCCAGAGCTTCGCTGCAGATTTTCTCCAGAGCTCCTCTCTCTAAAACCTCTCTCTACATTTCAAAATCCACAAGGGAAATGGTGTGAAAAACCAAAGGGAAGGGGGGTATTTATAGGTGAAAGTGTAGGTTTTCGGCCGTCGGATCAACTTTATGAGAATCGATCTGGACCGTCTGTTTGAAAACTTAATCAACAAGTTTTCCCTTCTTCCCTTTCACACTTGGCCGAAATTCATGCCCCAAAAGTCAAGGGATTGGCCAATGGGAGGAGGCCAAGTGTCTCCTTCCAGAAGCTTCCGGATGAATTTCCCGATCGGTACCGATTCGCGTAATTTCGGATAAATCTCAAAATTCTGGATTATACAATTCCAAGACAATTCCTTCCTCATTAAAAATTTCTATTTTAACTAACTTTTAATACTGTCTAGGTATTCTCGGCTGACGGAAGTTTTACTGAAAACGTGTCGGTTTCGGAACGAAATTCCGGAAGCTACCGCCTATGGACAAGAATGCACTGATTCCAAATATGTCTAGGAAAACTCTCAACTCTTCCCCAGATGTCGCAACATGACATTTAGATCCTTAACTTTCAACTTGGCTATCCGGCTTTTTCTCAGAATTTCCCTATTTCGTCTTATTAGGAAATAGCTCTACCGGCTTCAGAATTAACTTCCGAAAAAGTCTAATGGAAGATAAAATCCACTGATCAATATTTTACCTTAACTTTCGAAATCTCATTCCTAGTTCTCTAGATAGGATCTGTTTCCTATTTATTCCATTACTATTCACCATATTTAATTATATTATATTATAATACAACTTGTATAAAAATCTAGATATTATTTTTTTGTTCTTATCTTCAATTTCTTTCTCTTCTTCTTGGTCAAATTCGGCTGGCCCTTTTTAATTACTAATAAATATTTATTTTTCATTTAATTAATTAATTATTTATTTATTTATTTCAATTTTCCCAAAAATTCCACAAAAATCCCTAATTGGTCCATTCTTGTATTTAGGCTTAAAAATACCTAAACTCATCCATTTTTCTCAAAAATTTCCAAATAATTATCAAATATGTTTTTACTAATTCTTGGCCAAAAACCACTAATTTTAGGGTTTTACATAATTATCTTTGAATTTCCTTCGCTTAAGCTTAAGTAATTAGCCAATAATTACCTAATTACTTTCTTATCAATAGTTGATAATTTTCTTAATTAGAATGCCTCATTACCTCATAACTTTGGCCCTGACATCTTTGTTTCCATGTCTTCTGCATTATTTTAGGATTTACGAGGGTATTTTGGTCATTTCAATACTTTTTGGACATTCTTATACAATTTCTCCAAGTTTGTAATTTAATAAATTACCTAAATTAGGGACAATATCCTTCCCTATTTCAAATAGATATTTACTTGCCTCTCTTATAGCTTTCACAGGGTATTTATAACCCATAATGTATTTAGGGACCTATTTGCAAATTTTCAAATGTTTTAGGGACTTAATTGCAAATTATCTAATTTCAAGGGAAATTACCCTAACAACAAGGTAAACTCAAAACAAGATGTTTGAGACCTCATATTCACCTATTTTCAATAGGTATATTTCCCAATTTTTGATATTTACCCTAAGTGTGATTTTTAGGGTATTACATTTCTCCCCCCGTTAAACAAAATTTCGTCCTTGAAATTTGTACTTTTACCCACTAAACTTCGTACGAACTAAAATCCGTTTTACTCGGACTTTGGACTCCACGCGTCGGGTCTTTACTTTGTCTGCCTGTTGCTCCTCCTGGTGATCGAAAATTCGGTTTGCTTTGACCATTATGATTTTGTCATTTCGTACTTTGATATATGATGTTTTCCGTGGTTCCCATACACCGTGGTCAACACCACAGTTACCAAAATGTGATACCAAAATGTCTCCACGGCTCCCATACACCATGGCAACACAAGATACCTCATACTCTATGACATGATCACGGTCGAATTGTAATAACGAAGAAAACATGGAACACGTGTCTAACATCTAATTCGTATATTGTCTAGAGAAAATTCCGTTAAGAGAGATAGTACCTTGGACCCTCCCCGGAAGTTCCCTTTCTACCGCATTGGTCAGTGCGTACATTCGGCCCGAGTTCTATGGTTTTAATGCTGCATCTTTCTCCGGATAGTGTACGCTGATGTGTCCCGGCTTTTGACACTTGAAGCATATCAGCTTCCCATCGCAGCCGGTACTTTGAAGATGATACCTCCCACATTTTGGACATGGTCGGAGTCCCGACATTCCAGGATTGCTATGCTGCCCAGTCTGGAATAGCTTCTTTCCTTCTCTTTGAGAGTCACTCCATGGCGCTTCTCTCTTCCGCGAGACATTTTCACGGCTGCCCTCGCCATGTCCTGTGCTGCTACGGTTGGTTTTTCGGAACTCACGCAGCTCCTTGAGATTTTGCTCAATCAAACGGAACGATTCCACTGCTTGGAGTCCAACGATGATCATCTCACAATTTCTATCGCACCTCGTATTTACACTTCTAACGAACAGACACTCGCAACATGTCCCTCGTTAAGAATTTCGTTGGTTCGTTCTTCTCAAAAATGGGTACGGAAACACGTATCGGAAGTTTCGCTACATGAGTCAAATACTGCATGTATTTATCGTTGTTGGTCTCGGAGTTTCATCCGGCGTGACCTAGCTTCACATATAAGCTCTATACTAGGATAGAATTACTGTCCAGTTCAAACTGACGTTTAACAGAGTTATCAGAAATATCAGAGTCCAGTGTTATCAGAGACACCAGAGACATCAGAGTTATCAGAGACATCAGGGAGTGATATCAGGGTTATCAGAGCTATCGGAAACTGATATCAGAATTATCAGGGTTATTAGAGTGATGCACCGACCGAGGGTGGTACACCGGTTCAAGATGGTATACCGAAGTAAAGTGGTACACCGACCTTAGGCTATATCAGTACTCATTTTCAAAATATACTCCAAATTTTTTGAAAAGGCTTAGAACCTAACTCCGTTAATCGAACAGAATGGCCAGGTAAGTGTCTACCATGAGGGCCTCACCGACCTATACGGCGACTTATCGGCGAAAATTCGCCAGCACTTCGTTACTTTGACTTTAATTTTTCAAAATTTCAACATAACTCTTACTCCAATATCATTTTCGAAATATAAATCATATTAATTAATGATTTACATCATAACAGGCATTTTAGGTAAAAATTACCATTTTGCCCCTGATGCCCCTATCGGCGGAATTTCGTCAGAGCTTCGCTATTTTAACTCTAGTCTTCCAAAATTTTGCCAGAACTCTGACCCCATCACGATTTTCGAAATTTAGGACTAAAATACCCCTATCATATGATATCCAATCATACTTGGATGATTCAAGACTAATATAGCATTTCTACTCTAACTACCGAAAGAACTACGAAAGCTTAAGTACCGAAAAACTTACCCAGAGCTTCGCTGCAGATTTTCTCCAGAGCTCCTCTCTCTAAAACCTCTCTCTAGATTTCAAAATCCACAAGGGAAATGGTGTGAAAAACCAAAGGGAAGGGGGGGTATTTATAGGTGAAAGTGTAGGTTTTCGGCCGTCGGATCAACTTTATGAGAATCGATCTGGACCGTCTGTTTGAAAACTTAATCAACAAGTTTTCCCTTCTTCCCTTTCACACTTGGCCGAAATTCATGCCCCAAAAGTCAAGGGATTGGCCAATGGGAGGAGGCCAAGTGTCTCTTTCCAGAAGCTTCCCGGATGAATTTCCCCGATCGGTACCCGATTCGCGTAATTTCGGATAAATCTCAAAATTCTGGATTATACAATTCCAAGACAATTCCTTCCTCATTAAAAATTTCTATTTTAACTAACTTTTTAATACTGTCTAGGTATTCTCCGGCCTGACGGAAGTTTTACGGAAAAACTTGTCGGTTTCGGAACGAAATTCCGGAAGCTACCGCCTATGGACAAGAATGCACTGATTCCAAATATGTCCAGGAAAACTCTCAACTCTTCCCCAGATGTCGCAACATGACATTTAGATCCTTAACTTTCAACTTGGCTATCCGGCTTTTTCTCAGAATTTCCCTATTTCGTCTTATTAGGAAAAAGCTCTACCAGCTTCAGAATTAACTTCCAGAAAAGTCTAATGGAAGATAAAAATCCACTGATCAATATTTTACCTTAACTTTGGAAATCTCATTCCTAGTTCTCTAGATAGGATCCGTTTCCTATTTATTCCATTACTATTCACCATATTTAATTATATTATATTATAATACAACTTGTATAAAAATCTAGATATTATTTTTTTGTTCTTATCTTCAATTTTTTTCTCTTCTTCTTGGTCAAATTCGGCTGGCCCTTTTTAATTACTAATAAATATTTATTTTTCATTTAATTAATTAATTAATTATTTATTTATTTCAATTTTCCCAAAAATTCCACAAAAATCCCTAATTGGTCCATTCTTGTATTTAGGCTTAAAAATACCTAAACTCATCCATTTTCTCAAAAATTTCCAAATAATTATCAAATATGTTTTTACTAATTCTTGGCCAAAAACCACTAATTTTAGGGTTTTACATAATTATCTTTGAATTTCCTTCGCTTAAGCTTAAGTAATTAGCCAATAATTACCTAATTACTTTCTTATCAATAGTTGATAATTTTCTTAATTAGAATGCCTCATTACCTCATAACTTTGGCCCGACATCTTTGTTTCCATGTCTTACGCATTATTTTAGGATTTACGAGGGTATTTTGGTCATTTCAATACCTTTTGGACATTCTTATACAATTTCTCCAAGTTTGTAATTTAATAAATTACCTAAATTAGGGACAATATCCTTCCCTATTTCAAATAGATATTTACTTGCCTCTCTTATAGCTTTCACAGGGTATTTATAACCCATAATGTATTTAGGGACCTATTTGCAAATTTTCAAATGTTTTAGGGACTTAATTGCAAATTATCTAATTTCAAGGGAAATTACCCTAACAACAAGGTAAACTCAAATAAAGGTGTTTGAGACCTCATATTCACCTATTTTCAATAGGTATATTTCCCAATTTTTGATATTTACCCTAAGTGTGATTTTTAGGGTATTACATCTCCACAACCCTCTCTCGTCGAGGAGGTGACTGAGATCTGTCAGATTCCTCAGGTTCCTCAACATGCTTGTCCCTTTGCTCGTTTTCTTCCTCTTCTTCAAAATGTTGTTCTCCCTCAGCTTTTCGATCATGCAATTGTCTCTGTCTCTCCTGCCTTTCTTCAAGGAGTACAGCTATGAGAGCCCCTGCTCTTGTAGTGTTCTTCTCATTTCCTGTATCTCATTCTGCTCCGGTTGATTTGGTATTTCATTTTGTTCAGGTCTGGGTATTGGTCTTACTCGAGGTTGTCTACCTCGTCCTCCACCACGGCCTCTGCCCTGGCCTCTAGGAGCTCCGGCTCCTCTCAGATTCGCCATGTCGCGTTCTTTTTCCTTTATTAGGGAAAACGTTAGTTATACAAGGAATACAACGATGATTTTTATCACAATTTCTATCGCACTTCATGTTTACACTACTACCGAATAGAAACCCGCAACATGTCCTTCGTTCAGAATTCCGTTGGTTCGTTCTTCCTAGAAACGGGTACGGAAACACGTATCGGAAGTTCCTATACATGAGTCAAATACTGCATGTACTTATCTTGTTGGTCTCAGAGTTTCATCCGGCGTGGTCTATCTCCATATATACGCTCTCTACTAGAAGATAATTACCGTCCAATACAAACTGACGATTATCAGAGTTATCAGAGTCATCAAAATCAGAACTATCAGAGTCTGCGTCGGAGTTGATATCAAGATCTATGATTTTTGGATAGTCGAAGTTGTCGGCTACCGATGAATGACGTGAATTGTCAGGGTTATCAGAACTATCAGAGACTGATATCAGGGTTATCAGATTTGATGTACCGACAGAAAGTGGTACACCGGTTCAGGATGGTACACCGGTTAAAACTGGTATACCGAAATGACGTGGTACACCGACCTTGGGCTATATCAGTACGCATTTTCAAAATATGCTCCAAATTTTTGAAAAGGCTGAGAACCTAACTCCGTTAACCGAACAGAATGGCAGGTAAGTGTCTATCATGGGGGCCTCACCGAGTTCACGACGACTAATTGGCTTACCCACATAGACTAGCCTTGCCTTCGGCACCAAACTGTCCGTAATAACATAGTTAAATTCATGCTGTTGGAAATTATGCCCTAGGGGAAAGTCATTGTACTTATCAACGATCCCCATATGAATTGGGTAGTTGCAATGTCTTGCTAGAGGCTGCTTGCGACTTGTGGGCTGGTACAGAATTGGCCCGCTGCCAATCTCATGTGGGCCTGCAGGGTCGCACACAAGAATGGTCCAACACGAGCAAGAGTGTCCAGATTCATTGAATCTTAAATGTGTTTAAGATTTAATGAATACTTATTTAATCTAGGATGTGTGTGTGTGTGTATATATACATACTTACATACATACATACATATATAAATATATTATTCGAAAATAATAATGGTATTATTTATTGATAATAATAATATTATATATAGTATTTAATTTATTTGATAAATTAAATAATTATAATAAATTGAGATATTGTATCTCAGATTTATTTTTCGAATAAAGATATTGCATATCAGATTTAATTTGAACTGAGATATCGGATCTCATTTTAAATTAAATATAACGATATCATATCTTCATTTAATTTATAAATATAAATTAAATCAGAGGGCTTTTAATTAGGATTAACTAAATAGATTTGATTAGATCTATCAGATAGATTTAATTAATATTTTTTTTAATCAAGATTCAAAATTTGTTTTGAATATAATACGCCTGCTAGGTTTAGAAAAACCTACGGGACATTTTGTCGAGCGTATTAGAAAGCCCCGAGAAACCCTAGATAGAAAATAGAGAGACGCACAGTTCGGAGGCGTGGCCTCAGTTCGTGTTTCTGAAGGCTTTTCGTGTGGATACCGGTAGAGGAAGGCGATTCTAAAGAGTCGGCTTCTGCTGATCGAGAAGGTAGCCCATCAGTTCAAATTGTTTTGCAAAGGTACGATTCGGAAACCCTAAATCCAGATTTAAACGCTATTGAGCGATCCGCCTAAGGGATTCGGTAAGAGTTTTATTCCGCTGCGTGTACGAATCCCAACAGTGGCATCAGAGCCAACTCAACGTGCGTTTAAATCAGGTTTTACGAATGCTTTATATATGTGATATATATGCTTTAAACCAAATATTGCATGCTTAAAATCGAAATATATGATAAACCGGTTTTGAAGCATTCATCTTTTATCCAAAAAGATCATCCTTTTTCGAAAAGATCGCGTTATGAATACGGTTGTTTCACGCTAGGGTTAAGTTCGGATTCTATGGCTTTTTCGATCACATTCTGAAAGGTTCAGATCAGAGATCACGTTAAAGTCGCGCAATCTGATTGGGGTCGAATACGTTCAAGCACGATCACGTTCTGAAAGGTTCAGATTCGTTGATCATGCATGGACGCTGGTTGAGGTCGGAATGTTCGGAGTCAATGGACACGTTAGGGTTCGTCCTTCAAACTGCGTTTGTATTTCTGAACTATCCAGATTTAACGATGGTCAGGTTCGACTTGATCACGTTCGGACGTTCCAGATCAAACACGTTAAGGACGACTCTCTTTCGTGCGACCACACTCGAACAGCACGAATCTGGGGTTTGAAATTTTGGACTTATTTTTGAAAAATCACGTTTTTTTTTTTGGAAATAATTTTCGAAAACAATAAGTTATTTTGAAAAAAATTTCTAACGGGGGCGCTGCCTCCGCACCCCCGCAAGGGGCGCTGCCCCTTGACCCCGCCCACTAATTGTCAGTAGCGCAAGAATTTAAATCATGAATATAAATTAGAGAATTTATATGATGATAAGTTTAACCATAATATTTTATTGCATATCTATATGAATTAAATATATGGTGTGATAACTTGTTTGGGTATGGTGAACAATATGGCTCTAGAATTTACAAGTGTTGTATTTTTTTAAAATATGGCTTGCGAGCCATGCCTATCTCTAAACATTCTCTATGTAAAATTCTCTTCTCATCCAACTCCCCTCGTATGTTGAAACGAGGTTTCTGAAGTATTTTTCTTTAATTTTATCTAGAGAAGTCCTCTCATTGGCTTGAGAGGATTCTAGGTTAGGTGAGCCATGTTGTGTCACAGTCCTTAAATTATGTTTTGGTTTTGATCCTTGCATGATTTAATTTAGACATTATATGATACAATAGAGATTGCACTCATATAATTGATAGTATTAATTAGATTAAATTAAATAATACCCTCTAAATAAAATCTTAAGTCATAATGCCGTCAATTAATGAATACTTATCAAAACCTAGATCACCCATTTGTATGTTCTACCAAAGTGGATGCATCTGAGTTATCTTGGTGAGATGAGAGTGAGTAATGGTGATACTCAATATTCATTAATTGTCTTGACTTAATTGAGATCATCAAAACGGTTTTGGATCTCAAGGCATTAGATGGGATTAAACGTGCCGGTCATATGATGATCGAATCCCATAAACATCTAAGAATTACATGTGATGTAATTGGAAAATGTTTGCCTACCTAAATAACTTAAATTTAAGCGTCCTGCCAAAGCGGACTTAATTTTAAGCCAAATATGGATCTTAGCCCACTAATTATAATGAGGGTTGTTAATTCAGTGGGAGGTTACTACTTAAACTTTGCATATCTTTAGTTGTAGAATCATGTAGTCTAGTAATACTTCAACACCATCAAATGCGATCAGTCCTTGAGAAGGACGAACTCGATGAGACAAACTTTCTTGACATGTTTGGGAACTTAAGCGTTGATCCTAAACACGAAAGAAAAGAATATCTCATCAATCAACCCATTCGTGACGAGCCTGCAGTGGCTGATCCAAGAGCTCTGACTAATGCTTATACGAAGCATAAGGATGACTCTGTGGATACAGGATGCCTGATGCTTGCCACTATGCTTCTAGACCTCAATAGAGATCTAGAACATGTGGAGGCCTCTGGATGATTGTTCATCCTACGGAAATGTTCGATGAGAGCAAGGCAAGAGAGGTATGAGACCACAAAGGCCTTTCATTCCTGCAAGCTGGCTGAGGGTGCATCAGTTAGTCCTCATGTTTTGAAGATAAGGGCTACATTGATCACCTTGAGAGGCTTGGGTTCCCCATGTCCCAGGAGTTAACTAAAGATGTGATCTTGAACTCACTCCCAGGAAGTTATGATAACTTTGTCATGGATTAAAACATGAACAACATGGAGGAATCAATTTCTGAACTGCATGGGATGCTCAAAACTGCTAAGCTGAGCCTTGGAGAGGCCCGGTTACTTTTTGTCCGTTCAAAGAGGGAAGGGGTATGAAACCGAAAGCCAAGAAGGAAAAACCTCCGAAGGATAGAGTTTGCTTCTTTTACAATGAACTTGGTCATTTGAAAAGAAATTGCAAACTCTACCTCGAAGATCTGGACAAGAACAAGAAGGATAGCGGGGCTATCACTTCAAGTATCTATGTCATAGATATTCGCTTTTCTACTTTCTCAACATGGGTATTGGACACTACATGTGGATCTCACATTTGAATAAATGTAGGATCTCAAGGACAGTAGAAAATTGAATGGACATATCTATGACATAACTACTAAAAGGTTCAAGTCAAATGATTTGAATCCGACCTATCTATGGCATTGTCGTCTAGGCCATATAAATGAGAAACACATTTCGAAACTCCATAAAGATGGATTTCTTAACTCATTTGATTTTGAATCAATTGGTACATGTGAGTCTTGTTTATTGAGAAAGATGACAAAGGCACCTTTCTTGGACACAAAGTGAGAGAGCCACCAATTTATTGGGCCTCATACATACGATGTGTGTGGACCAATGAATACATCTTCCGAGAGGAGGTCATTTGTACTTCATTACATTTATAGACGATTTCAGTAGATATGGATATATCTTTTTAATGAAACATAAGTCGGAATCTTTTGAAATGTTCAAAATATTCCAAAATGAAGTGCAAAATCAACTTGGCAAAACAATTAAGACACTTCGATCTGATCGGGGTGGTGAATATTTGAGCCAAGAGTTCATTGACCATCTTAGGAGTTGTGGGATCGTCTCGCAACTTACTCCTCCAGGAACACCTCAATGGAATGGTGTTTCTGAGCAGAGGAATCGAACTCTTTTAGATATGGTTTGATCTATGATGAGTCAAACAGATCTTCCACCTTCCTTTTGGGGCCATGCCCTAGAAACAGCTACGTTCACACTAAATCGTGTTCCGTCAAAGGCAGTTGAAAAGACACCATATGAGATATGGATTGGGAAGAAACCCAGTTTGTCATTTCTTAAAATTTGGGGATGTGAGGTTTATGTCAAACATCAAGCCTCTGATAAATTATCATCCAGATCCTCAAAATTCCTTTTTGTAGGGTATCCTAAGGAAACTAAAGGATACTATGTCTACAATCCCACCGATCACAAAATGTTTGTTATTCGGAATGGTGTCTTTTTGGAAAAAGAGTTTATCTCTAAAAGAACCAGTGGGAGTAAGGTGAACCTCGAAGAAGTTCGAGAGTCACAAGACAATGTAGAACCACAGATGGAAACCGGAGAAGACTCACAACAAGTTGTTGAGCCTACTCATGTAACACAAGACCCACGGAGGTCCGATAGAACACGGATACAGCCTCAGAGATATGGATTTCGATTCTTGGAAGCCGTGATGTTTTGCTCATTGAGCAGAATGAGCCAACTACCTATCGCGAGGCCATGGTGGGACCCAACTCCGAAAGATGGCTTGGTGCCATGAAGTCTGAAATGCAATCCATGTATGACAGTGAGGTATGGGCCTTAGTCGATCCACCTGAAGGTGTAAAAACTGTTGGGTACAAGTGGGTTTTCAAAGAGAAAACTAACATGGAAGGAAAAGTAAATATCTTCAAGGCACGACTAGTTGCAAAAGGATTCACTCAAACTCATGGTGTGGACTATGATGAAACCTTTTCCCCAGTTGCAATGGTCAAATCAATCAGAATCCTTCATGCCATTGCATCATATTATGACTATGAAATATGACAGATGGACGTCAAAACAGCCTTCCTTAACGGAAAGCTCCTTGAGGATGTGTACATGACACAACCTGAGGATTTTGTGCGTCCAGAGGACTCTGATAAAGTTTACAAGCTTCAAAGATCCATTTATGGATTGAAGCAAGCATCTCGGAGCTAGAATCATCGTTTTGATGAAGTAGTCAAAGAGTTTGGATTCATTCAAAACATAGATGAACCTTGTGTTTACAAGAAGGTTAGTGGGAGCACAGTTGTATTTCTAGTGCTTTATGTTGATGACATCCTACTCATTGGGAATGACATTCCTACCTTGCGAGTGTCAAGTCTTGGTTAGGAAAGTCTTTCTCAATGAAAGATTTAGGCGAAGCCACTTACATCCTTGGGATTAGGATCTATAGAGATAGATCTAAGAGGTGATAGGCCTAAGTCGAGCACATACATAGACAAGATCGCATAGATTCAGTATGCAGAATTCAAAAGGGGGCAATATGCCTATGTCTCATGGCATCCATCTCGGTGAGAATCTGTGTCCTAGTACACAGGATCAAAGAGACCGCATGAGTAAGATTCCATATGCCTCCGCCATTGGATTTATCATGTATGCCATGTTATGTACTCGACCAAATGTGTCATTTTCCTTGAGTATGAGCAGCAGATATCTGCAAGATCCCGGCGAGGGTCAGTGGACTGCTGTCAAGAATATCCTTAAATACTTAAGAAGGACTAAGGACTTATTCTTGGTATATGGTGGCTTGGAAGATGAGCTCTATGTGACTGGTTACACAGATGCGAGTTTCCAAACTGACCAAGATGATTCAAGATCACAATCAGGATATGTATTCTGTTGAATGGTGGTGCGGTAGTGGAAGAGCTCTAAGCGAGCACTGTGGCTGAATGCAATAGAAGGCGAGTATAAAGCGGCATCAAATGCGGTGAGGAGGCCTTTTGGATTAGTAAGTTCATTAATGAACTAGGGGTGGTTCCTACCATCTCAAATCCAATAGACTTGTTACGTGACAATAGCGGTGCTATTCGCGAGACCAAGGAGCGTAGGTCACATCAAAGGACCAACCATATACTCAAGCGATTTCATCTTATCAGAGAAATCAATGATAGAGGTGATACAAAAAAAATTATTATGCAAAGTACCAGGAGAAAGCAAGTCATTATACTTTGGACGATTAAAGTATTCTCTTTTGTTATCATTTTACTTGCATGTTTACATTGATAACTGTATCCCTGGATATATCTAATAGATTATCCTAAATGTCCCTGGTCGGTCATCTACGCGGGAGCGAAGATGAGATAAGACAAAGTGTGACTTTGATGAGGTATGGAGATACGAATCAAAGTCATAGGCACTTGTAAGAGTACAAGGTCTTTGGACCGAGCCACTATGAGAAAGCTGCATGGAATAAGTCATAAGCTTTTCTCATGTATAACCGCGTCACAACGCCGAGATCATCATGGATTCCTACATGATGAGTCGCTGGTCTTTGACCTAGTCAAAAGTCACCTTTAACCGGGTGATGATAAAGGCTTGGATCGGGATCAGTGGTTTTCATGCAGAAGAATGTGAATGGTCTAGATGGAATTTGTCCCTCACCTTTGAAGAGAGATATCTTGGGCCCCTCGATGAGTGAGTCTGAGAAATGTATGGCCATACTACGATGGAAAGGAGTTTCCATCTCAATTGTTAGACTACTCAAGAATCGTGAAAGTAATGGTCAAGAACAGGAAGTTGACATTTTCCATGCCTCATCCTTGACCAAATTATCGTGTGACAAAAGGGACGTGACATGGTTGTACGATAGGTTATATCGCATAAACAATGACGTTGATCCTCTTACTAAGCCGCTTGCACAAGTAAAACATGAGCGTCATGTTAGGGCAATGAGAATTAAGGTAATTGATGATTGCACCTAGTGCAAGTGGGAGTCTGTTGCAAATTATGCCCTAGGGGCAAGTCATTGTACTTATCAACGATCCCCATATGAATTGGGTAGTCGCAATGTCTTGCTAGAGGCTGCTTGCGACTTGTGGGCTGGTATAGTATTGGCCGCTGCCAATCTCATGTGGGCCTGCAGGGTCGCACACAAGAATGGTCCAACACGAGCAAGAGTGTCCAGATTCATTGAATCTTAAATGTGTTTAAGATTTAATGAATACTTATTTAATCTAGGATGTGTGTGTGTGTGTCTATATATATATATACATACATACATACATACATACATACATACATACATACATACATACATACATACATACATACATACATACATACATACATACATATATAAATATATTATTCGAAAATAATAATGGTATTATTTATTGATAATAATAATATTATATATAGTATTTAATTTATTTGATAAATTAAATAATTATAATAAATTGAGATATTGTATCTCCGATTTATTTTTCGTATAAAGATATTGCATATCAGATTTAATTTGAACTGAGATATCGGATCTCATTTTAAATTAAATATAACGATATCATATCTTGATTTAATTTATAAATATAAATTAAATCAGAGGGCTTTTAATTAGGATTAAATAAATAGATTTGATTAGATCTATCAGATAGATTTAATTAATATTTTTTTTTAATCCAGATTCAAAATTTGTTTTGAATATAATACGCCTGCTAGGTTTAGAAAAACCTACGGGACATTTTGTCGAGCGTATTAGAAAGCCGCGAGAAACCCTAGATAGAAAATAGAGAGACGCACAGTTCAGAGGCGCTAGCACGCCTCGGCTCGTGTTTCTGAAGGCTGTTCGTGTGGATACCTAGAGAGGAAGGCGATTCTAAAGAGTCGGCTGGGCGATCGAGAAGGTAGCCCACCAGTTCAAATTGTTCTGTAAAGGTACGATTCAGAAACCCTAAATCCAGATTTAAACGCTATTGAGCGATCCGCCTAAGGGATTCGGTAAGAGTTTTATTCCGCTGCGTGTACGAATCCCAACACATGCCAGGACTACTGCTCTGATACCAAAAATGTAACATCCTGTTTTCACAAGCAGTATAATTTTTTTTTTCTTTTAAAATCATCAAACATCATTTGTACACATCATAGTAGAGCACAAGAGCGATTGAGCAACTGATATATATATTAAAAATACCCACGGTAGCATGTCTTGCTGTTGAAACAGCGGTACAAGAGTATTTCAAAAGTAGTACATGACAGAAAGAAGTCTTCAGCCGGGTCTTCTATGTGGGCTGCTTGCCTCTATTCTCAGTCCTTGGTCCTTCCGATCCTGAAGCTAACTTAAGAGCTGAGGTCCATGCATCGAACCCTAGGTAACGGTTAACCTCATGTTTATATACATCATATATATATACGACAGACATTCATAGAGTGTTGGCAACATTTACTACGGTCAGACATAGGGTATACATATCAGATATGTAAGGCAATAACAATACAAGTCCGATGCAAGGTTAAGGCACAATAAGAAATGTACATGATCAGATATGCACGGTAATAACAATACAGTCGGAGTAATGTTAAGGCACAACGGAAAATAGTACAGTCGGATGTAAGGCATGAGAGACAATAGGCATGACAGACAGTAATACAGTCGGATGTAAAGCATGCCAGTCGGATGACAGACAATAGTACAATCGGATGATAGACAATATACATATATGCATACAATAAACATCAGAGTTAGTGTTACAGTACGCGAACGTACCTTCGTTGACGGTAATCAGTACTTCTGACGGAAAACAGAAAACGGTACGACAGCGGGTCAGAACATAATCAGGGATATCCTATAAGGATAATATCGCATCTATTAGAAACCAGTCATTACGACGGACATTTTAGTCATAAATGACCATTTTACCCCTGTCCCCCTAATCGGCGGAATTTCGCCAGCACTTCGTTACTTTGACCCTAATCTTCCAAAATTTTTCCATATCTCTTCCTCCAATATATTTTTGAAATAAATATCATATTTATCTCTAAAACATTATATCTAAACTACCTTGGCAAAATAAAGATCTAACTAGCATTTCTATTATAACTACTAAAAGAACTACGAAAGCTTAAGACTAAGGACCGAAGAACTTACTCAGAGCTTCGCTACAAATTTCCCCGGACTCCTCCTCTCCTCCTCTGCTCCAAGATTTTGAACTTGGAAAGTGAATTTTGGTGTGAAATTATGAAGAGAACCAAGGGCCTATTTATAGAAGAATTCGGAGGGTAAAACGGTCTTTTTCCAACTTCCAACCTTTATTTTCAACCACAATTTCTATCTTTTCCAACAAGAATCATTCTCCTCCATGCAGCCATGTTGGTCGACATATTGGCCTCCAAAGTCAAGAATGAGTTGTCATTTTAATGATGACTTATTTGCTTTATGGGTTTTGACCTGATAAAGTTCCCCGATCGGTGTCCGGATCGCTTAATCTTGGAAAATCTCAAAATTCCGGGGATATACCACTGAAGATCATTTTTCCCTCTTTCAAAATACTTGGGACAACCAAATTTTTGATCCCATTAAGGGTGTCATCGGTTCCGCTGAAGATTTTCGGATATGCGCCTTCGGTTGCGGAAATTGCTTCTGGTAACAACATCTTCGGGACAAAAATCCACTGATTCATAATATGCCCAGATGTTTACCAACTCATTCTTGTATTTCAATTTATGGCTTGGTTTCTATAGGTTTTCATTTATCTGATTTGCTTTTTGAACATCAGATAGATTTACAGTCAGTCTAGTATAACCTTTTTCGGCTACGGAAAGACAGCCTACTCCGAGATAAAAATTCACTTGTTTCTAATATACTCTGACTTTAGAAACCTTGTTCATGGTTTTCTAGATAGGATTTAGTTTCTATCGGTGGTCATTTATCCTATTTGCTTTTTCACAAATATTTTAATATTATAATCGAAAGATCATGATATTTGTTTTGATCCATTGTTATCTATTTTGGCACAAAATTTTCGGCAAAACACACCTGGTCCTTTTGTATTTATTTTTCTGATTTTATATTTTATTTAATTAATTAATATTATATAAAATAATTATTTTATATAATTTTTTACAAAATTTTCCTATTGGTCCATACATGTTTTTAGGCTTAAAATTACTTAATCTCACATATTTTTCTTCATATTTTTCAATTAATTAGCAAATATATTTTATGCTAATTTTAGCCATAAACATTTTCTCAAAGGGTTTTTACACATTTACCCTTGGATTTTCTCTTAATCGTGCTTTAATCAATTAGCCAATAATTATTCATCTAATCACTTACTAATTGTTGACAATTTTCTTAATTAGGATTAGTCATTATATCACAACTATTGGACTGACATTGGTATTTTACACTCCATGTAAAATATTAAAAATCATGGGGTCAATTATGGCCCCACAATACTTTTTGATTTTTCTCCTTCAATTTTTCCAAGGTAATAATTTAATAAATTACCTAAATTAGGGACAATATTCTTCCCTATTTCAAATAAATATTTCTCTGCCTCTTTATAATTTTCTCAGAGTATTTTATGACCCGTAAATGCGTTTAGGGACCTGTTGCAAACTTTCAAACGTTTTAGGGACCTAACTGCACATTATCTAATTTCAAGAGAAATTACCCTAATAACAAGATAAATTCAATACAAGGTGTTTGAGACCTAATATTCACCTATTTTCAATAGGTATACTCTACCAATTTATGATATTTACCCTAAGTCAAATTTTAGGGTATTACAATACTTGTCCTCATTGGCTGGTTCATGGTGCTGTCCATATACTTTAACCATGAGAAAATAGCAAGAATAGGTGGAAATATGATTTCATATGTATCTCATCTATAGAGGAGTATAGTCTCAAGTTTGTATAAACTATAGTGGATAACCCAAAACGGTAATGTAGTAGCAATCAACCGGCCACTAGTTTAGACTTTTATCAAAACATTATATTTATCTATATAATGATGATATTGTGGGATAATGTGATGTTGTCTTATTATACTCTCCTTTTGCCATGCCCTATTTTTCAGACAATGTTGTCGTTTTAGTGAAAGTTTTTGCCACGTAGCACATTATCCTTGTTTTAATTTCTCTTTCGGCAAGAGGGGAAAGGTTTCTCTTACAGTGGAGGAATTTTTTAGGCTTGCTCATTTATTGACATCAACTGAAACGAATGAACAATGTAAAAAAAATAAAAAAAGAACAATGTAAAGAAAAAATAAAACTGTAAGGTCTGTTTTTGGGTGCGAGCTGGGACCTCTATTTTTGGTTGCATCACACATTAATATTCAGAGAATCATTTGAAAGTTTAGAGTTTCAAGGATATAGACACTGGTGGTGATTCAAACAATGGTTATGTAAAAAACAATACAATTAATGAAGAGATCTGAACAAACAATGATTTAAATTTTTTTCTATCCTTTTCATAAATACAAAATTTCATGTGTATTTATGCCCCTTAACCCCAAAAAAATTCAAATAAATTGTCAACTAATAGTCAATGTGTATTTTTACACCTATTTTAGAAGTTCATGCATATTACTACAAAAAAGGATTACGACTATTTAAATTTTTTTTTTTTTTTTGCATTTTTAACGTCCTTTTACAGGGGGCGCCTATCTAGGAGGCAAAATAAGTAGAGCTTACGGCGTCCCAAAAAATATAGGACACCGGAAGGGCAACTTACGGCATCCTAAAATATTATTTCAAACGTTGTAAGTGGACCTTACGGCATCCTAAATTTTAGTTTAGGATGCCGTAAGTTACCCTTACGACGTCCTAAATTCTAATTTAGGACACCATAAGTCCTTTAAAAAAAAACCATAGCTTACGGCGTCCTAAACTAGATTTTGCACACTTATGACACTTATAATTCGAGCACACAAACTGGCTGGGCATCTCAAGCAAACTGGCTGGGCATCACAAGCAGGGAAAAAAACGAATCCACTATCGCAAATCACAAGTGAGGCAGTTTTTAGTATTAAAAGGAAAATAGCAACACGATTATAGATAAACATGCACAACTTGGATGTATACCTTAAGTATAAATCAATGCTTGATCTAAACATGAAATAAACAAGATTTGCATTTGTTACGGACCAATATTAGGCCCAAAGGCACCAAGGCCCAATGCACCCAATCGTGTCTGCTACCCAGGGGAATCCCAACTACCCCAGAAATATAGGATCACATCCGTATAGGGCATGGCTGTTCGGATCAGGGAACGGGGATCCCACCAAAGTCGCTACAAGTATGTTCTATAAATACTGAAGCAGCGGCCTAAGGTACGCACATTCTCTAACCCTAGACTTTTCCATACACACTGTGCACACACCCCACTCCTCGGCTAAGAGCCTATCGTGTACAGTGATCACCTCTCCTCTTGAGTGCTTCCCCCATAGGCATTTAAGAGGATACCTTTGATCCCACATCAAAGCACCGGCCCATTCACTTGGCCAGACACCTGTGTTCTACACCAGAACAGTGCCGCCGACCGTGGGGATCTGTAAATTTCGATTCTCGTGACCAATGAGGATTAACACCCGTAGTTCAATCCAGAAACAATCCGAGATGGTTCGACCAGGCGACTCGCGTCAACCACCTCGGCAACCACAGCCACAGCCACTGAGCCACCGTTTAACCCTGTTGGCGACGCCCAACAGGATGAAGGAGATCAGCTATCACAACCGGAGCAACCACAAGGGGAACCAGTTAACCCTAACCAAGAGGAGCGTTTGGAGGACAACCGGTCAGTCTCCGAGTCCTCAGTACTGCATAATCTAGACCGCCAGCCTCAGAATTTGGACCCAATTGTCAATACGGAAAATCCAGCCGGCAATCCGGATACTCTCTACGTCCAGAGTTCGTTGGCTGCAATGATGAGACGTATCGAGAACATGGATAAATTGAACACCATTCATTTCCAGCATTTGGAAAAAAACCTCAAGACGAAGGACTCGGCCTCCTCTAATGAGGACGAGGAGGATAAGACCTGAAGAGAGAGTCAAGAGGGTGACGGCTCGCGCAGTCACAAAAGCACGCGGGAGACGAAAACCGGTCATAGCAGAAGGCCGACCTCCTCGAGCAAAGAGTCAAAAAGGTCGAAATCCAAGAAAAGGGACAAGTCGTCCCGGCCTCGGCCTCCTCCTATCGGGCACCAACGGCAGAAATATATCAGTCAGAGTGACAGCAGTCCTTTCTCGGACGAAATCCTTAACGCTCGTTTCCCAGGCAAGCTAAATCTTACCGAGCTGACGAAGTATGACGGCACTCAAGACCCCACAACCCATCTGGAAGACTTTGAGATGGTCATGGTCGTAAGGGGCCTCGGTGAACCAATCATGTCTAAAAATTTTTGCCGCAACCCTTAAGGGGCCGGCATTGAAGTGGCTCCACACGCTACCCGGGGGGTCGATTCACAACTTTGACGACTTAGCTGAGGCTTTCGAAATGCACTTTGCCACCAGCAAACGGCAGCCGAAGTCCCAGTATACCCTGTCCAAGATCAAACAGCAGCCCGGCGAAACGCTCCAAAGTTATTTAGATCGTTTCAACGTTGCGGCCCTCCAGGTAGGCGGTTTAAGCGAGGAGGTACATGTACATTTGTTGGCCGATGGGTTAGATAGTAACTCACGGCTAGCGGAGTCATTCTTTAAGGAGCCGGTGAAAAATCTTAATGATTTCCTAAAACGGTCAAAAAAGTACCTTGAGGTAGAGCAAATGCGGCAAGCAAACGCTTTACAAAGAGACCCGGATCGGAACACCCCGCCCAGGGGGAAAAGCCAATCCGAGGGTCGCAAGCGGGATCGCTGGGGGAAAGATCCAGAGAATAAGCCCTCTGGTACAAAGTCGGAGTCAAAGGGCACGTATAACAACTACACCCCCTTAAACGTTCCTCGGTCCCAGTTATGGAAAGAAGTAGCAGCAACCGAGATGCAAAAGGTCGAGAGACCTCGGCCTCTCAGGAAGCGAACCAACACGGACCAGACCCGATTCTATTCTTTCCACTATAGTCCGGGGCACACCACGAACCAGTGCTATGAGCTCCGGGATGCCATCGAAAAATTCATTAGGGATGGAAAATTGCGCCAATACGTGATCAAGACTCAAGCACGAAGAAAAGAAAAGCGAAAGCAGGGCTACCGAAGTGACACTACTGACCCCGAGATCAAAAAAGACGGGAAGCGGTAGAAGCTGGGGTCCAAGGAAGATGAATATCCCGAGACCGAATTCGATTGTAACATGATCAGTGGAGCTTTTGGGGGAAGCGGAGACATAGTGAGTCAGCGGCGGAAATACTTAAAGGAGGTTCTCTCGATAAGAGACTGGCCTAAGTTCAAGGAAGATCCGGAAGGAATGGGTAAACCTCCCCGACCTCATCTCTTCTTCACCAAAGAGGATATGAAAGACGTGGTACCTGACCATCAGGACGGCCTAGTAATTACAGGAACACTTGTCAACTGCCGGGTCAAAAGAATACTCATAGACGCCAGAAGCTCGGCAGATATTATTATCTGGGACGCCTTTAAAAGAATGCATCTTGATAAGGAGGACCTAAAGCCCTGCAAGACAACCCTTGTAGGATTCAATGGAGAACTCTCCCCTCCCAAGGGATATATTGACTTACGATTAACTTTGGGAACAAAGGACGGCTTCTGGACGGACCGAGTAAGATTTATTGTTGCTGACTTCCCTTCGCCCTATAATATCATATTCGGAAGGCCAACCATTCATAAATGGGATATGCTAGTATCTACCAAACACCAGAAAATAAAAATGGTAGACAATTCCAATCGGGTCACAACCATCAAAGGCGACCAAAAAGAATCACGGCAGTGCTACTTTGAGACAGTCAATGAAGGCAAAAATGCAGTACCTCTGCCACCCAAGCTAGGCTCGAGCAGCCGAGAGGAGGGGCATCTCGGCTACCAAGTTAATATGGTTGAACTGGACCTGCGTGACGAACCCGAGATCCCCCAGCCAGAACCTGAAGGAGAATTGGAGGACTTCATAGTCAGCAACGTCTCGAACCAGATTACAAAGATAGGCAGGATGCTGAACCCGGACTTGAGATTAAGGATGGAAGAATTCTTAGTAATGAACCGAGATGTGTTTGCCTGGAATGCAACCAAGGTACCCGGGATTGATCCTCAATTTTGTTGTCAAAAATTAGCCATTCGGCCGGGGTCAATTCCAGTGGCCCAGAAAAAGCGGAAAAGGGCACCGGATAGGCAGGCAACACTCAACCAGCACGTGGACGAGTTGTTAGAGGCCGGCTTTATCAGAGAAATCCAATACACCACATGGCTTTCCAACGTGGTAATGGTGCTAAAACCAAGTGGCAAATGGAGGGTATGCACAGATTACACAAATCTGAATAAGGCATGTCCAAAAGACGCCTATCCAATGCCCAATATCGACCAACTCATGGATAATTCGTCAGGATTTCGACTCCTGTCCTTCATGGATGCTTACTCAGGGTACAACCAGATAGCCATGCACCCCGATGACCAAGAGGCCACGACTTTTGTCATCGAGAAGGGGAACTACTGCTATAATGTGATGCCATTCGGTCTCAAGAACGCCGGGGCAACATATCAGAGGATGATGAATAAAGTATTCGAGGATCAAATCGGCCAAAACGTCGAAGTCTATATCGACGACATGATCGTGAAATCAGATGATCCAAATGACCATATCCAGGACCTAGAGCAGACGTTCAACAAACTGAGACAGTATAGAATCCGATTGAACCCGGCTAAATGCGCCTTCGGAGTACCGGCCGGAAAGTTCCTGGGTTTCTTGTTGACCAGTCGCTGCATTGAGGCCAATCCAGATAAGTGTAAGGCCATCTTGGATGTGTAGGCGCCCCGAGATAAGAAAGAGGTACAACAGCTGAAGGACAGATTGGCAGCTTTAACTAGGTTCTTGCCGAGGTCAGCGCAGAACGCCCTCCCTTTCTTCAAATTGTTAAAAAATGAGTCAACAGGGGAGTGGAGCCCGGAGTGTGACGCCGCATTCGAAAACATCGAGCAATGCCTGGAAACTCCGCCGGTTCTATCGAAACCTCGGCCCGGAGAAACCCTGTATCTCTACCTTTCGGTGGGAGAAGAAGCGGTAAGCTCGGTCCTGGTCCGAGAAGGTGAAACCGGACAGGAACCGGTTTATTTTGTAAGCAAAGCCTTGCAAAACTCTGATTTGAGGTATCAGAAGCTGGAAAAATTGGCCTTCGCCATATTGACGGCGGCGCGGAGATTGCGTCCATATTTTCAAGCTCATAAGATTACCGTTCGGACCAGCCAGCCAATTCGACAAGTGCTCCACAAGCCCGACCTGGCTGGTAGAATGATCAGTTGGGCCATAGAATTATCTGAATTCGATATCACTTATGAAGCCCGACACGCCATCAAGTCGCAGGCTTTGGTTGACTTCCTTCGGGAGCTAACACCACTCAATAAGGATGTCGGTAATGTTGGTTTTGATTAGTTTTGATGATGTCTTATATAGATGTCATTCTTAATAGCAAAAAGCTTGCATACTACATTTATCTTTTACTTTGACTAATTATTATATTTAATGTAGATGCAAAGTTTTATGATGGAGAATGTTGATTGAAGAAAGAAGCTCTTGCACAATATAATGGGAATATCATAATATTAAGGAAGCAAGAGGTTATCAAATGATTTTGGGGGATAATCTAGAAGGAGAGAAGAAATTGAAGAAGGAAGAACTTGCAATGCAATGGAATATCTTTATTGAAGTTCTTATATTGATGCTAGAAGTATCCAAGATCATATGGAAGCTGGAACGGATCAATTCAGAGTTTAAACCATCAAAAATCAGTTCCGGGATGAGCAAACTCGAGTTCATAACTTGCAAACTCGAGCTGTAATGTCCTCGGCAACTCGGCGCCTCTGGACAAGTCAAACTCGAGCTTAGAACTCAAACCTCAGGTTTGGAACTCCAAACTCGAGCCCATCATTAGCAAACTCGAGCCTGTAGTGTCTTCAGCATTTCGGTGTCTCTGGACAAGGCAAACTCGAGCCTATTAGTTGGCAAACTCGAGCTTACGGCGGTGTTCAACATTTCAGCTACTCTGTTCCACGTTTCACTCGGGCGACGTGTGGTCATTCGATGATATCTCCTAAAATACAGATCGGATTGAAGTGAAACCAGTGGCATATGAAACTAGACTCCCAATGCGTCATTTTGATATATAATTGAAGCCAAACGGAGTCAAGATGAAGGAGCTATGAATTTATGAAGTTGACAGTGATATTCACGTCACACAAATGACCAACCTTCAATGTTTTGAGTGTATCTCACAAACGGAGAATCCAATTGAGCTGAAATCGGTGGCATTGGAAAGTAGACTCAAAGGGCTTTAAAATAGATAGTTGAACCAACCAAAACGGAGTTCAGACCAGGGAGATATGGCCCCGAAAATAAACAGTCTGTTCTGGGTGTTGCACAATTTGCTGAGAAGCAAACTCGAGCCTATTAGTTGACAAGCTCGAGTTCGCGGGTTACGAGAGAGCTACCGGTCGCGAAAATCATCCAAACTCGAGCCTATAAGTGACAAACTCGAGCCTAGACAAGACAGAGAGCAAAAGATGATTTTGAAGAGACCCAAACTCGAGCCTATAATTATAGACTCGAGCCTAGATGCTGAAAAATGTTACAAACTCTAGAGTTTGCTCGAACCTCCGGTTTGCACCTTGCGAAGCTGAACGACCCTTGCAAACTCGAGCCTACTTATCCAAGCTCGAGTTCATGACCCTGATTCAGAAAAACAGCATTTCGAAAGTCTCGTTTCTCATCAAAGAACATCCACATGATTACCCAAATGACTTATACTTCTTCTTAACATTATTTATATCATTTGTGTACATGTTTGATTATTAAAGCTTGAGAGAACATCAATCTTGACAGAAATCAAGATCTAGAAGATGAACTTGCTGCATAATCTCAGAAATGGGAAAGATGACTGAATCCAATGAGAAACTTGAAGAAACGAAGTTGTCTACTCAATTGTAATGCTTCTCCAAAGGATTAAATCATTCGAGATGATGAAATACTCCAACGGACATAAGCCAAACAGATTCAGCATTCGAATTAATGTTCATGACAGAATCAACCACTTTGTTGACGAAACGGAAAATCGAGCATTTACTTTCACGCGTCAAACAGAGGAAAATTCAAGAAGAAGAAATCCTTCACTTGGAAACAATTGATATAGCCATTACTCGAATGATTCCCCGAACAAATAAAGGAAAGTCATTAAATGACATAACGGTCATAATCTTCAATGCGAGCAAAGTTAGAAATCGAGAAAAAGGCCGTGAGTCCCAACGGCTAGAATTTCGAATGGAGAGAATTCAGAATTGAGAAGCAACGGTCATATGAAGATTTGCCGCTATATATAGAGCTGCATACAAACCTTCAAAGATACAACAACAAGCGAGAGAACAAGCTTACATCTTCAACATGCTAATACTCGATCTTTATATCATTTACTCTCTGTTTTCAATGTCTATATATCATAGAGAGTGAAATGTTTTGTATTGTACTTCGGTGTTCATCCATACACTTCGAGAGAGAAGATTCATTGTAAACATCCTATCTTTATATCGTGAGTTACTCAAGATTGGGTGATCTTGAGTGGGAAACACATTGTGTTGATTACGGCTTGTAAGGGAGTGAATCCTAGTGAGAGGATTACTTGAGTGCGAGTGTGTAATCAAACAGGTGTATTGATTACGGTTTGTAAGGGAGTCAATCCTAGTGAGGGTTTACTTCAAGTACGAACGTGTAATCAAGTTGAAAGAAGATAGTGGATTGAAATTCTCAAGTAGAGCTTGGGACTGGACGTAGGTCAAGGATTGGGCCGAACAGTATAAATCACCGTTTGCATATTCTCTTCCCTTATCTCTTACATTCCGGCATATATGTTTGAATGATTGCTTATCACTTTATAAATTATTATTGACATTCAAACTATTTCCAAGCAAGTGAAGAAAAGTTTTTAAAGTTCTAAGTTTTTAATCAAACACCCAATTCACCCCCTCTTGGGTGATAGCCAAGTCTTTCATTTGGTATCGAGCTAGGCTCTTGTTTAAAGGACTTAACAGTCTCAAGAGTTATCAAATGGCTAATTTTGGGTGCTGCTCGTTTTGAAAGGTTTTGACTTTACCATTCCACCACTTTTCAAAGATATTGATTTTTGGTTTTGGAAAGCTAGAATGACTAGTTTTATCAAAGCAACTGATTTTGATATGTGGAAAGTCTTTACAAACATTTTTGACTTTACTCCAAGAAAGGATTGGACGAGAAAAAGAAAAGAAAATGTTTTCATTGAATATTAGAGCAATGAAATTTCTTTACGGTGCATTGTGAGAAAATGATTTTGAGAAAATCAGGTTGTGCTCTTGTGCTAAAGAAATTTGGGATACTCTTGATTCTATTTATACTTCTAACATTTGTGTTGAAGTTGAAAGTGTTGTCATCCATCTAAGACTATATCTTTGTACATCTATGGTGATGAACAAGCGGAGAATGAAGAACAAGAGAATGAGGATTCCCAAGAAGAGCTCATTGTGCACAATTGTGATCAATCATTATCGGAGCTCAAGATGCACAAGTGGTAAACAATTCCAATTCACTGTTTATAATAAGCATCATTCTATTGTTTGCAATTATTGTGGTAGATCTGGACATATTTCTCATACATGTTGTATTAGGAGAAATTATAATGTGAGAAATAAATTTGTTTGGGTTCCTAAAGGACAAGTAAGGTCCACTACTAACAATCAAGGACCCAAGTATAAGTGGGTACCAAAGTGTCCATCTAGTGCTCTATGTGTGCAGGATAATTTGAAATTCAGTGGACATAAAGGTATTAAGAGAATGAAGAAGAATCCAAGAGTGTCTCATGAGCCTAAAAGGAGACTCACATCAAGCAAGAGAACTCTCGAGCATCCATTGCTGGAATTACGAGAATCAAATCGTAAGAAGCAATGGACACCTATAAGAAGAATACATTACGCCTCAAGAAGAAACTACAATGAAGTACCATTCAACTATCTTGAGGAAAATAAGAAAAGAATGATCTCTCATGCACAAAGGAAAAGATTTTTGCTGTCTATGTCTTTTGAGAAAACTTTGCCCACACCCATAAGAAAACATATGAAGAACCAATGGGTAAGCAAAGGAAATACTCCAAGTACCTAAGGTAAAGGTATACAATGGTAAAACCTCCTTTCCTATCATTTTAAATATTCATTGAGGTTTTAAACTTTGTATCCTTAGGAATGAGCATTGTAAACTATCTTTGAAACTGGGCTTTCACATCCTAATTTACTTTTCTAAGGAATTGCGGTGTTCAACAATCTAGTTCTTTATGCATACATGATAATCTTTTTATGCATAAAGTCATGTTTAATTCATTGTGCTCAACTATGCTGAATTGATTATATACATAAGAGCATGTGAATTTTTGATTTCTACAAGCTAACAAAGATTGGATCCAAGGAAGGTTGGATACCAAGAAAGAAAAGGATTTATACAACTTTGTAGGATCAAGGAAAGCTTCTCAAAGATGCAACATAGAGAAATGATCCAAGCCTTGAGAAAGCTAAACAAGCTATCTTTGGATGTTGATGGTGAACATTGGAAAAGGAGTTATCTACATCAATCCATCTCAACCAAGCAAGCTTCTATGAGGACAAGAGGAATTACGGTGATATCTAATTCTTGCCTCTTACTATGATTATATTTAAATTCATTCTTGGTTTGTCTTTGGTTAAGTTAAAAAGATTTTAAACTGATTCAATTTCAATTAGAATTTTTCTGTCAAAGCCAAAATCCAGTTTAGAAATGCAAACTCTAGCTTGAATCCTCCAAAAATGAGTTAAAAGAGTTTACAAGTATGTAAGCTCGAGCCTGCAGATGCAAGCTCGAGTTTGCCTCTGCGGGAAAGTTTCCCAATTGAAAACCATTTCTTTAAACTCCAGTTTTTGTGTAGAGTTTGTTTAAACTCCGAGTTTTGTGTAGAGTTTGTTTAAACTCCGAGTTTTGTGTAGAGTTTGCCCTTGGCGAAGAGCTTCCAATTTTTTTATTTTCGCAAACTCTAGAGTTTTCTTTTAAACCTCCGGTTTGCCACTATTCCAAAACTCAAACTCGAGCCTAAGAATTTAAACTCGAGTCGAACTTTAAATTGAGTAAAGTTATTTTACGCCAAACTCCGAGTTTACACCAAACTCTAGAGTTTACGCTAAACTCGAGTTTGCACCAAACTCCGAGTTTACTCTAGAGTTTATATTTAAACCTCAAGTTCTCGCTAAAATGCTTAATTTTGTTTTGACATGAATAGTGTCAAACTCGAGCCTAAATTTCTAAACTCTAGCCTAAATTTTTGTGTAGAGTTTACTCGTGGTTTGAGAAATAAAAAGAATTTACAAAACATGTAAACTCCAGAGTTTACACTAAACTCCAGAGTTTGCACCAAACTCCAGAGTTTACGCTAAACTCTAGAGTTTACATATAAACTCCAGAGTTTGCCTCTCCAAATTACACTTTGAGTCAACTTTGTTTTTGAAATGATCTTGCTCGAAATTTGTAAAATCTTAATGTTTGATCTTTATATTCCATATCACCAATCACTAATGTTCCTAACTTGATTTAATCAATTTGTTAGTGAGTTTTTTTGATCAAACAAGTGAAATTTGTGCATAACTTTATTAGTTCATATTTGTTTTGAAATGTACAAGTCACACTTGTTTTGTTTGGATTTCAATTCACACTATTTTGTGAAAATGCAAACAAATGTTTTGAAAACATATCCATACTTTGATTACATTCAAAATGATGTTTCAAAATTGGAAGTTAATATTGTATTCGAATATTGGATATGCTTCAAACTTGTCTAGTCGAGTTTTCCTATCATTCACATATTGATCTTTGATATTCAATGTGTTGCTTGAACTCCTTTGTCTAATTCTCTAACTAGTTGGACTTCATGTCTAATAAGTTATCCATATATGAGTTTCAATCTTATCTTCAAGAAAAGAACTCAATTTGTGAAATGTTATTGGCCAAGTTATTCCAAGATTTATAAATGTTCATTAGTGCATTGAATGATAATGCATTAACCATTAAAGGAATAACTTACTAGGAAAATATTCGGAACTCTAGTCATTTGAACTAATGAGTTTGTGATTCATCATTCATGAATCCTAGCATTCACTTAGTTGCTCAAATACATCAGCATTTATCTTCAATCCTTATTTTGAGTAAGCTGTATTCATAGTCTTGCCTTGAGCATTCATACTCTTCTAATCCTAAGATGCAAGATTATCTTTTGGTCAATAGCAAAGTCATTGTGCTCATACATTCCTATTGTGCTAAGCATGTTTCGATAATGCTTTATCTTCATGACTTTTGCTCTTGAAAAATTCTTCTACATGTAAACTTCAATGTTTCACATGTTCTCTTAATCTTGAAGCATTCTGATTTATTCATTAAACATGTTGACTTCCACCATGTTTAAAGTGAGCATTATTTTCAAGCATGTTTCAAAAATGACTCTTTCATTCATCAAAATTTTGATTTCATAATTCATTATCATGATTTGAAAGAACATTCAAGATTTGAAACAATCTTCATAGTTCACTATCATTATTGAAAAATCTGATTTCATTCATGAACTATGATTTGAGAAATGCTTATCATTATGGATAAGATTTTCTATGCTCATTAATCAAACTTACATGCATTCATTAAGGGGAGCTTCACATTCACATGTGTTTTATATCTTAAAAGCTCATCTCCTTTATTTGAGAAAATCCCTTTAAGTATTCTCATCTACATCTACTATCTTGTATTAGTTTTGATGATGAATTGGTTATTTTAATTTGAAAATATCAAGGGATATTTCGATATCATATTGCACTAACAAATCTCTTTGGAAAAGAAAGTGTTCAATTTGTAGCAGGAGATTCTGTTATGTGTTAGGACATTCCTCAACATACTACAAGGAAAAACTATTACATTGAGGAAAGATGTCTTAATCACACCTTGAAGTTGTGATATGCTCTACAAAAAAGAAGAAAACTTCTTAAAGCCGGTGACATGTTCTGCAGAAGAGTTCTATGAATGAAAGGAGAAGGATGGAAATGATCTCATACAAAGCAAACAAATGGACCTCATCGATCAATCATTAATTTGCAAAATCAACATGAGCATTTCTAATCTCTATCTTTTATATTCATTAGAAACTTTGCACATGTTTGGTATTTATATGCTTTAATTGTCAAAGATGTTTTTGAAAACCTCTCCAAACTCCATCAAACTTGTTTCCATAACAACATCCCAAATTGCATAATATTTAGAATGAAAACAATTTCAAATTGGGAGAGAAAATCAATTCTTTGATTCTTTCTAATTTGCTTTCCTATTTGTCTCTCTACAAGTATCTCTTCTTTAAACTCAACTTTTTGCTAATGACAAATAAGGGGAGAGAATGGCAAGAAAAATAAAAATATGCTGGGTCTATTAGTTTTCATATTCATACATATTTTTCTTAAAGTATTTGCCATCATCAAAAGGGGGAGAATGTTGGTTTTGATTAGTTTTGATGATGTCTTATATAGATGTCATTCTTAATAGCAAAAAGCTTGCATACTACATTTATCTTTTACTTTGACTAATTATTATATTTAATGTAGATGCAAAGTTTTATGATGGAGAATGTTGATTGAAGAAAGAAGCTCTTGCACAATATAATGGGAATATCATAATATTAAGGAAGCAAGAGGTTATCAAATGATTTTGGGGGATAATCTAGAAGGAGAGAAGAAATTGAAGAAGGAAGAACTTGCAATGCAATGGAATATCTTTATTGAAGTTCTTATATTGATGCTAGAAGTATCCAAGATCATATGGAAGCTGGAACGGATTAATTCAGAGTTTAAACCATCAAAAATCAGTTCCAGGATGAGCAAACTCGAGTTCATAACTTGCAAACTCGAGCACTGTAATGTCCTCGGCAACTCGGCGCCTCTGGACAAGTCAAACTCGAGCTTAGAACTCAAACCTCAGGTTTGGAACTCCAAACTCGAGCCCATCATTAGCAAACTCGAGCCTGTAGTGTCTTCAGCATTTCGGTGTCTCTGGACAAGGCAAACTCGAGCCTATTAGTTGGCAAACTCGAGCTTACAGCGGTGTTCAACATTTCAGCTACTCTGTTCCACGTTTCACTCGGGCGACGTGTGGTCATTCGATGATATCTCCTAAAATACAGATCGGATTGAAGTGAAACCAGTGGCATATGAAACTAGACTCCCAATGCGTCATTTTGATATATAATTGAAGCCAAACGGAGTCAAGATGAAGGAGCTATGAATTTATGAAGTTGACAGTGATATTCACGTCACACAAATGACCAACCTTCAATGTTTTGAGTGTATCTCACAAACGGAGAATCCAATTGAGCTGAAATCGGTGGCATTGGAAAGTAGACTCAAAGGGCTTTAAAATAGATAGTTGAACCAACCAAAATGGAGTTCAGACCAGGGAGATATGTCCCCCGAAAATAGACAGTCTGTTCTGGGTGTTGCACAATTTGCTGAGAAGCAAACTCGAGCCTATTAGTTGGCAGGCTCGAGTTCGCGGGTTACAGAGAGTTACCAGGTCGCGAAAATCATCCAAACTCGAGCCTATAAGTGACAAACTCGAGCCTAGACAAGACAGAGAGCAAAAGATGATTTTGAAGAGACCCAAACTCGAGCCTATAATTATAGACTCGAGCCTAGATGCTGAAAAATGTTACAAACTCTAGAGTTTGCTCGAACCTCCGGTTTGCACCTTGCGAAGCTGAACTGACCCTTGCAAACTCGAGCCTACTTATCCAAGCTCGAGTTCATGACCCCGATTCAGAAAAACAGCATTTCGAAAGTCTCGTTTCTCATCAAAGAACATCCACATGATTACCCAAATGACTTATACTTCTTCTTAACATTATTTATATCATTTGTGTACATGTTTCAGATTATTAAAGCTTGAGAGAACATCAATCTTGACAGAAATCAAGATCTAGAAGATGAACTTGCTGCATAATCTCAGAAATGGGAAAGATGACTGAATCCAATGAGAAACTTGAAGAAACGAAGTTGTCTACTCAATTGTAATGCTTCTCCAAAGGATTAAATCATTCGAGATGATGAAATACTCCAACGGACATAAGCCAAACAGATTCAGCATTCGAATTAATGTTCATGACAGAATCAACCACTGTTGACGAAACGGAAAATCAGAGCATTTACTTTCACGCGTCAAACAGAGGAAAATTCAAGAAGAAGAAATCATTCACTTGGAAACAATTGATATGGTCATTACTCAGAATGATTCCCTGAACAAATAAAGGAAAGTCATTAAATGACATAACGGTCATAATCTTCAATGCAGAGCAAAAGTTAGAAATCAGAAAAGGCCGTGAGTCCCAACGGCTAGAATTTCGAATGGAGAGAATTCAGAATTGAGAAGCAACGGTCATATGAAGATTTGCCGCTATATATAGAGCTGCATACAAACCTTCAAAGATACAACAACAAGCAGAGAGAACAAGCTTACATCTTCAACATGCTAATACTCTGATCTTTATATCATTTACTCTCTGTTTTTCAATGTCTATATATCATAGAGAGTGAAATGTTTTGTATTGTACTTCAGTGTTCATCCATACACTTCTGAGAGAGAAGATTCATTGTAAACATCCTATCTTTATATCTGTGAGTTACTCAAGATTGGGTGATCTTGAGTGGGAAACACATTGTGTTGATTACAGCTTGTAAGGGGAGTGAATCCTAGTGAGAGGATTACTTCGAGTGCAGAGTGTGTAATCAAACAGGTGTATTGATTACAGTTTGTAAGGGGGAGTCAATCCTAGTGAGGGGTTTACTTCAAGTACAGAACGTGTAATCAAGTTGAAAGAAGATAGTGGATTGAAATTCTCAAGTAGAGCTTGGGACTGGACGTAGGTCAAGGATTGGGCCGAACCGGTATAAATCACCGTTTGCATATTCTCTTCCATTATCTCTTACATTCCAGCATATATGTTTGAATGATTGCTTATCACTTTATAAATTATTATTGACATTCAAACTATTTCCAGCAAGTGAAGAAAAGTTTTTAAAGTTCTAAGTTTTTAATCAAACACCCAATTCACCCCCCTCTTGGGTGATAGCCAAGTCTTTCAAGGACTACCTCGAGTGAGGAATTATTCCACTGGAGAGACCGACGCCAGGAAACTTATTCGGGAGGTCGTAGTCTACACGATGGTGGATGACCAGCTGTATCGAAAGGGCATGCAAACCCCAATGCTAAGATGCTTGGGCACCAAGGAAAGCAGATATGTGCTTGCCGAGATCCATGGAGGAATTAACGGACAGCACATGGGTGCCAAAGCATTGGCAAGGAAGGCGCTGCGGGCTAGATACTATTGGCCAACTATGGAGACAGATTCCAAGGCATTCGTCCAGACGTGTGACAGTTGCCAAAAACACGCCAAAATCATTTGGTCCCCGCCGTCGGACATGGAGTATATCTCGACCCCTTGGCCATTCTACAAGTGGGGCATGGACTTACTCGGCCCATTCAAACCAGCCCCCGGCCAGCTATGGTGGTTAATCGTGGCGATCGATTATTTTACCAAATGGATTGAGGCTGAGCCCCTCGCCACCATCACGTCGGCCCGGGTCCGGCGTTTCATCCAATGAAGCATCTTTTCTCACTTTGAAATCCCGGCCGAGGTAGTGACAGACAACGGAACCCATTTTACCGACAGAAACTTCCAAGACATGATGGCTGACTTCGGAGTCACACACCACTTCACCTCGGTCGAGCACCCCCAATCAAATGGACAAGCCGAAGCGGCAAATAAGATAATTCTGGATGGCTTGAGGAAAAAGATGGAGGATGCCAACACTAATTGGGTCGAACAACTTTACAACGTGCTGTGGGGTTATCGAACCACAGTACAGACGGCCACCCAAGAAACTCCTTTCCGCATGACATACGGATGTGAAGCCATGATTCTTGTCGAGATAGGCCACCCGTCATGGAGGAGACGTAGGATCCGGGAGGAAGGAGAAGGATCAAATTCCAGAGCCTTGGCAACCGAGTTGGAATTAGTAGATGAAGTCAGAACCACGGCACATTGCCGAGAAGTGGCGGCCAAACAACTCATGGCCGCCAAATACAACAGAAAGGTCAGGCCCAGGGCATTCAACCGGGGTGACCTAGTCCTACGAAGGGTCGACGTTGGCAACAAAAATGCCAAGGACGGCAAACTAGCCGCGCATTTGTTTGTGACTTATCCGTCAACTGTATGGTTTGGAGGACTTTCAATTGTTTTCACTTTTTGTACATTGTCGGCTTTTAAATTTTGGTTTAAAAAGGTTCTCATCAAGCTTCACAGGAATGGATTCTTAGAGAAGGTAACTCAGATTATCAAACTCATTTATATATTGTGGATGAATAGAAACCACCTATTTCATAAAGGAAAGAAGGTTGATCCAGCTACAATTATCAAGGACATCAAAGTTGCATCCTCCTTTAATATTGCAGCTTTCTCATCAAAGGACAATGTGAACCTCAATTGTCCTCGGGCTCCTAATGTTTCTGCTCATTTAAGAAACTGGGATGGACCGTACCGGGTCATAGAAAAGCTTGATAAAGGAGCTTATGTGCTCGAGACCCTGGTGAGGAAGCCTATCAAAAGGACATGGAATGCCGACAAGCTAAAAGTTTATTACAGCTAGGCCTATTTACAGCAAGACTTCCATGACGGACACCACAAGTCCGAGTTAGTTATGCTTTCGTTATTTCCATTTTATTATGGTTTCAGTCATTTACTTCCTGCAAGTTTTCCTTTGTGAATTGTCAGCTCTTTAGAGCAAATCATTCTTTGAGGTAATAAAACGGTTCTTTAGCCGAATTTCAATTTCAAGAAGGATTGATGATTTGTTGAAAAAGCAGACCGACACCGAGGCACACAAGCCCGGTTATACCTAAGAAACAAACTACACTAGGCCGCTGTCATCAGCCCTGGTAAATACTTTGATGCATCAAAATCGACACCGGATAAGAAGGCGGATAGTCATACTAGACCCTGATCAGGTCGAAATGTTTAAATGTATGTCCCCACGACCACGGCTGAGCATGTGACAGTTTGCCCTTATCCTGGTTAGGACACCAAGAAACGCGTGTCCCTATACCGGATAACGACTCTGAACCTCGTAGCTGGTTAAATAGAAAGCCCTACTCATGACACCTGGTCTCTGACACCAGAAGAGTACTAAGCGGACTCTAATCATTTGACGACCCTGGCTCAGTCCAAGTCATAACGACATGCAATTTACACATAAAAATAAAAGTACACAATGGACTACTTAATTGAGATTATGTTCATACAAGTTAACAGTTCAAAAGTACAATAAAGTGTGACCTACAAACTATTACAAAACCGGCATCAGACGCCGGAACAAAAGAAAGGAGCACAAAACAACTTCTTTAGCTTTAAGGGGCCGCCTCGTCTGCAGGCGCCCCACCATCACCAGGCTCGACCCCAGAAACAGCCTCTTCCCCGCCGAGCTCTCGGCCATCGTCCTCCCGAGGCGACACGGACTCATCTTCAGGAGACTGAGGTATGAGAACTCCATCCTCGAAGAAGGAGCGGCATCCATACCCGGCAAGGTTCAGCTTCACGCCCGGGTTCAAGTACTCGATCTGGGCAAGGGCCATCTCAAAGCAATCCGAGGCAGCTTTCCTCACTGCATCAGCCGCTCTATGATGAGCAGCCTTCTCCTCCTCCAAGGCCCCCCGAATTCCCTCTAGCTCCGCCCATAGCTCGCTGCGCTGTTGTGTCAGTATCTTCACAGCCTCCATCGAGTGAGCCTGAGACAACTTCACCTCGACCAGACTAGCGTTGGCCTACGACAATTCGACGTTGACTTGCATCAGGTCGGCATTGGCGTTTGTCAAGGTCTAGTGAGTTAGCAGCAGATCCTCATTGGCTTTCTCTGTGGCCGCCTGGGAACTTTGCAGCTCTACCATCAAACCGTCCCGCTCTGCCTCGGCCTTTTCCTTCTCGGCCTCTAGAACCTTGGCCTTCTCTTCAGACTCCTCCAAACTCAGCTTCAGAGCTCGGGATTCACTAGAAGCCTTGACATAATATCCGTGAAGATGCAGGTAGGCCTGAGATAATCCGAAGGCCTTACAGAGGCGACGGGACACGTCCTGCACCTCGTGAAAATCTTTAGCCGAAAGAGCCTTGGGACTTAAAAATCAACGCGGGGAGAAAAAGGCCGTGCCGATGTCTTCAGAAACATCCCCATCCCAAGCTTGGCTGCGTCTAAGGCCACTAGGGTGGGAGCGGCGGTCGAGGTCCGGGGTGGAGAAGGAGGAGGCGCCGAGTCAGAGGGAAGCATATCTTTCCCTTTATCCTTGGACACCGGGGGATCGGCAAAAGGAGAACCCTCGGACAAGGCCAGCGATGGAGAGAGCGAAGGCACCACCTCGGTGTCTGCGGCCAGGGAAGGGGCGGACGGAGCCACCACCACAGCATCCTCGACCCTAGCCCTTTTTGCCAAGGAAGGTTTCGGGACCAGAAACGTGGCGGGAGCTTTCTTCTTGAGAAGCTCGGCAGTGGCCCATTTTTTGGAAGCCTTCTCCTTCGGCTTACCGCTTGCTGACCTTGTAAAATTGAGATAATCCTGATTCCGATTCATAGCACCTTGACCTATCAGAAAAGCAAAGACGAAAAGGTCAGGAGTCAATTAGGCGAAAAAAATTAAACAGTTGTATATAAGACGACAGAGTTTATAAATAAAGCCATACTGGAGGCCGACCCCGACTCCATGCCGGCCTTCTTGATATAGAAGGCCGCACTCTTAATGCCATGTTTGGCGACGTATGAGGCCAGCCGAGCCGCATGCTCCCTCTCCTCACCTGAGAGGTCCTGGACATCAAATTGGTAGGTGGAGGAAGGAGATTTATGATGATCAGGGGACCAATAAAGGGGAAAGCATCATTCTACGCCGGGGCCCTCAAATCCTTTCAGAAACCAAGGCACTTCCCCAGCTATCGCGACCACCTTGAAGAAAGCATTTTTGAAATGCTTAAAGGAGTCGGAGAAAGAGGTCATGAGTTTTATATCTGCCTCAGCACGAAGAGAAGTCAGTCCCTTCAAAGCAGGTGCCTCCTGACCCGAACGAGGGGTAAAAGGAGAGAAGAAGTGAACAAAAAGGGCAGCGGTACAGGGAATGGCGGGTTCCATCGACCTACAAAGGTACGCAAACGCCGCCAGGTAACCCTACCCGTTGGGATGAAGTTGAGAAGGGGCGAGATGAAGATAGTTCAGCACGGACATCTGAAACTCGGTAAACGGAAAGCGAATACCGAGCCGGGACATGTATTCCCGATAAAACATAAAAAAGTTAGGAGAGCCGGGCTCCTGGGTGATCCAGCCCAAACTTCTTGAGCAAATCCCGGAGATATTTTGTTTGTGAAATAAATATTCCATCCTTCCGTTGTTGGATTTGCAGACCGAGAAAATATTTCAACTTCCCCATCATTGACATTTCGAATTCATTCTGCATTTTCTTCGAAAATTCTTCACATCGAGATTCATTAGTTGAACCAAAAATAATATCATCTACATATATTTGCACAACCAAGATTTCATTAAGCTTGTTATTTTTAATAAAGAGTGTCGTGTCTGCTTTTCCTCTAATGAACCCTTGCTCTAAAAGAAATTTACTGAGTCTTTCATACCAAGCTCGTGGAGCTTGTTTAAGACCATATAATGCCTTTTTGAGACGATAAACATGATCAGGATGATGTTCATTTTCAAAACCAGGAGGTTGTTCTACATAGACTTCCTCTTGTATAAAACCATTTAAAAATGCACTTTTAACATCCATCTGATAGAGTTTAATTTCTTTGATGCAAGCAAAGGCTAAGAGTACGCGTATTGCCTCCAATCTAGCCACTGGAGCATACGTTTCCTCGTAATCAATTCCTTCTTCTTGTTTATAGCCTTTGGCAACAAGTCTAGTCTTATTTCTGACTATAATTACAGATTCATCACGTTTGTTCTTGAATACCCATTTAGTGCCGATGACCGGATGGTCCTTAGGCCTAGGTACCAAGTCTCAAACTTGATTTCTATCAAATTGATGTAACTCCTCTTGCATTTCTATCACCCAATCATTGTCTGAAAGGGCTTCATCAATTTTAGAGGGTTCGATTTTTGAAATAAAAGTTGAAAATGTAACTTCATTTAAAGTACTGCTTCATGTCCTCACACCTTGATTAACATCACCTATAACTTGGTTTAAAGGATGATTCTTTACAAATTTCCAAGCTCTAGATTGAGGTTGATCAGGATTTTCTATATTATTTTGAGGATCAACTTCAAAAACATTTTCAGAATTTTCAATAGAAGCAGGAGTGGTTTTTGAATAGAATTGATTTTTCGAAATATTTTCATAATCATCATCCAAAGGCATATTAGATTTAGATTCACAAAATACAGCATGCACAGATTCTTCAACAATACGAGTACGAGTATTAAAGACTCTATATGCCTTACTCCTATTAGAATAACCCAGAAATATACCTTTGTCTACCTTGGAATCAAATTTTCCCAAGTTATCCTTACCATTATTTGAATGAAACATTTGCAATCAAACACATGTAAATGTGCTATATTAGGCTTCCTCCCTTTGTACAGCTCATAGGGAGTTTTATTCAACTTCTTCCAGAGATAAGCCCGATTTGAGATGTAGCAAGCCGTACTCATGGCATTAGCCCAAAACACTTGAGAGGTTGAGTTTTCATTCAACATTGTTCTTGCCATCTCGGTTAAGACTCTATTCTTTCTCTCCACAACTCCATTTTGTTGAGGAGTCCTTGGGGCTGAGAAGTTGTGATCAATGCCCAAATTGTCACAAAACTCACTAAAGGCTTGATTTTCGAATTCTCCACCATGATCAGTCCGAATTCCTGAAATTGAATAACCTTTCTCGTTTTGGACCTTCTTGGCAAAAGTAACAAATTGATCAAATGTTTCATCTTTAGATGACAAAAACATAGTCCAAGCAAATCTAGAAAAGTCATCAACTATAACTAAAGTATAAAGATTTGCACCAAGACTCCTAACTCTAGCTGGTCCAACTAGATCCATGTGTAGAAGTTGAAGAGGTCTAAAAGTTGAAATCTCATTTTTTAATTTAAAAGAAGATTTAGTTTGTTTTCCTTTTTGGCATGCATCACAAATCATATCATTTTTAAAACGTAATTTTGGAACACCAATTACTAAATCCTTTTTGAGTAATCTGTCAAGTTGGATCATATTGACATGAGTTAGACGCTTGTGCCATAACCAGCTATCATCCAAGTTACTAACAAAACATTTTTCAAATGTAGAGCCATCTCTAGAGATGTCAAGAGTGTAACAATTGCATTCTCTAGGCGCTCTAAAAATAGCTTTTGATTTTATATTATCCAATGAGAGAATATCCTTTCTTACTATCAAGTATTCCTCATAATCGAAGATAACTAAGTTACCTTTATCAGTACTTTGGTTTACACTGAGGAGATTGTGACAAAGTCCTTCCACAAGATAGACGTCTTTGATTTGTGGTCCATCGTTGTTTCCAACTTCACCAATTCCAGCAATCTTTCCAGATTGATTTCCACCAAAGATTACTTTGCCACCATTGTTGTGCTTGATTGTAGCAAATTTGGACTGATCTCCCATCATGTGTCTTGAGCATCCACTATCAATATACCATTTGTTGGACTTTGATGCTCTTAGACATACCTATAAAACACAAACAATCAGGTTTTGGGTACCCATCTTTTCTTGGGTCCTTTGAGGTTAGTTCGAGCCTGAGGAACATAAGTTCCTTTAGGCACCCATTGATAATTACCTACGAGTTTATCTCTCCTATCTTTCTTATGAAAACAAGATGAAGTTGTATGACCCTTTCGGTTGCAATAGTTGCTGTGAGCAAATGGATTTGAAGAATGAATAGTTTTTCAAAAATAGTTTAAATAAGATTTTCCACCACTCTTCTTGTTTCCTTTCTTTCTATCAAAATGGGATTATATCCTATCCCTGAATGATCATTCGTAAATCTTTGTGCTTTCAAAATCACAATTAACATTTCACTGCCTTTAGTAAACTTTTCAAGAGTTTTTGTAAGATGTGAATTCTTTTTCTTTAAATCAATACAATCATCACAAATGAATTTTTCAGGAAAAGAAAGATTTTCTACTTGCTGTTAAGAGTGGAATTTTTCCTTTTTAAAGCAATATATTTCTCAGCAAGTTTTTCAAATTCATTTTAAACAGTATTGTACTCATCCAATAAATCATCATAAGAGGGTTGAGAATCGTATACCTCTTTATCATTCTTACATTGCTCTTCTTGAGCAACTAGACATACGTTTGTCGTTTCTTCCTCATCAGCTTCATCTTCATAAGATGAACTATCTCCCCAGATTCCTGAGACATAGGCTTTGTTTTTGAATATATTGAACTTCTTCTTTTCTTTGTCCTTATTCTTCAGCTAGGGACACTCAGACTTGATGTGGCCTGGCTTTTCACATTCATAGCAGATAATCGGCTTCTTTGCCTCAGTGCTGGTGCTACCCTTGTTGAATCTTTTATACCCATGGTCCTTCCGAAAGAACTTTCTGAATCTTCGGACCATCATGCCTAGCTCTTCTTCATCATCATCATCGGATTCCTTAGCTTCTTTGTCCGCCTTGAGAGCAATGCCTTTATTCTTGACATTTATCTCATCAAGTCCTTTTCTGAACTTGATCTTCCCTTCATACTCAGACAAGCTGTCGAATAAAGCTGCTACCGAGCTCATTGATTCACCACGGGATTCCTCAATGGCAGTAACTTTGGCTTCCCATTCCTTGCTGAGGATATTTAGAATTTTCCTCACTTGAGCAGTTTTCTCATATGTTTTTCCCAATGCAACAAGCTGGTTTATGAGATGAGTAAATCTCAGCTGGAAGTCGATGATGGATTCGCCGGTCTTCATGTGAAGAAGATCATACTTAGTCATGAGAGTATTGATCCTATTTTCTTTTACTCTGGAAGTTCCTTCATGTGCTACCTCCAAGGCATCCCACATGGCTTTTGCTGTTGGTAAGGTGCAAATACGGAAGTACTCTTGTTGGCTTAGAGCACTTTGCAGCATGAGGATGGCCTTGCTACTGAGAGTGACGTTTCTTCTGTCATTCTCATCATATGCTTATTCTGGCTTAGGAACTCGAAGACCATTCTCCATGATGGATGGATTGTAGTTGCCTACTTCGAATACTCTTCATAGTCCGTAATCACTGGCCATGACAAACACTTTAAATTTTGCTTTCCAGAAAGAATAGTGTTCGCCACTGAAGCCGGGAGGCCGGTTGATCGAAGCTCCACCAGGTAGAATACCTTCCATTGGATCCTTCTCGAGATGTTAAGCTCTTAGGAGAAGACCTTGCTTTGATACAAAATGAAAGTGGAGCTTGAATCACCAAGAGGGGTGTAAATTGGGGATTCTCAAATTCTTTTCGGATGCTCTATTTTTGGGTACGAAACAGAAGTAAAAACAGAGTATAGAGAAGAGACGTAAGACACAAGGATTTATACTGGTTCGATCCAACAAACTGACCTACGTTCAGTCCGCAAACTCTCTGGGATTTCTCACTATCAAGATTGATTACACACTCTGCACTCAAGAGTAATTCTCTCTCTAGAACTTACTCCCTCTTACAAGTTGTAATCAATAACCGAATCTCCAAGTCCCCTTGACTTGAGATACTTTACAATAAATGATTTACAATCAAGAAACTCTCTCTAATAGTAGATATGATAAACACTGAAGAATGAACGTATCAAAAGATACTTTACAACAGAAAACTTAAAGAGTAGTTGAAACTTTAATGATTTTCGTTCTTGCACAGATTGGTTGTTGAGAAGTATTGAATGCGTCTCTATTTATAGGTAGAGATCATTAAATGACCGTTATAAATCCTCATATAACCGTTGGAGACATTAGAGGATGATTAGTGAAGGTTTTGGTCTTCTTCTCTCTCTACTCTTTGGTTAATCCAGTTTTGCAGATGATCAGGGTTGATTTCCTGACTTTTAATCCGTTGGAAGGATAGTTTCTAGATGTAGAAAGCAAACATTAACTTCTACAAAACGTGTGGAGAATGTTTGTCCAAAAGCATGCAAGGTTTCTGCACTCTTCATTTAATGTGTTGACATACTTTTTGCTCAATCTCCATTTAATCCTGTCTAAATCATCTGAAACTCACTAACAAACTGATTAAACATAGTTAGGAATAGTTATGAGTGATGATATAGAGTATTGAGATCAAACACAAACATTTCGCAAATTCGTTCAGTTCGAAATTTAAATTCTGCGATGGAAACTCGAGTCAGTTCTTCTAAACTCGAGTTTTCATGTTTCAGTAAGCTTTCAGTAAAAGGCCGAAACTCAAGTTTTAAATCTTAACTCGAGTTTTCTCATTCCAGAGAAAAACATCATGATTTTGCATTTGGACATGTTTTGTGAACAGTGCAAAACTCGAGTCATTAAGTGACTAACTCGAGTTTTGAACTTTTGATGAGAAATCATGTTTTAGTCCAAAAGATCAAAACTGGAGTTTCCAAATCAAAACTGGAGTTTTCAAATGTTCAAAAGATAGCAAAGCTCTCTGCCTGGCCAAAACTCGAGTTTCCATATTTTAACTCGAGTTTTCACATTCTTTGAAAACTATGGAAACTTCTCTGTTAGCTCGAAACTCGAGTTTCCAAAACAAAACTTGAGTTTTCTCTCTTAAGAGAAAACCTTGAAAGACTTTGTCGAATTGAAGCATGAAGTTTTCACAAGGTTAGAGACGAGCATTGTTCTCTTATGATGCAAACTCGAGTTTTCAAAGTTAGATCGAGTTTCCATAAAACGTTGGAAACTTAGAGAACTCTCTGTATAACCTAAACTCGAGTTTGCAAATGGAAACTAGAGTTTTGGTATCTTTGCAAAACTTTGGTTGCTCTCTGTCTTGTCAAAACTCGAGTTTTCATTTCTAAACTTGAGTTTGCTTTGTCTGTGGAAAAACTCAAAAGCTCTCTGTATGGTCTAAACTCGAGTTTTCAAATCTTAACTTGAGTTTGCCTTTCTTTGCAAAAACTTGAGCTCTTCTCTGTCAAGCCAAAACTCGAGTTTCCAAACTGAAACTCGAGTTTTCCTTTGACAGTAAGTTTTTCAACTTACAAAGACAAACTTTATCTGTGTTTAAAATTGTCCGTTTTCATCAAAACCAATAGAGAACTAACAAAACCGAACAGTTGATTGTGGACCAGAAATGTAAGAAATAAAAAGAGAATACCCCTTGGAAATACAACATGAATTCTCAATTTTCTTTTTTTTTAAAAGGTGATACGGATATGCAAAATCTTAAATACATACCTTATGATTAAACATCAGTTTCAAAATGATGATGCTTTTATAAAATTGCCCCTTAATTTTTTTTCATAAAAATATTAAAAAAAACATGTTTGGGATCACTTTTGACGGTCCCAAAAGTGTTTATTTAATAAATACAGACAAAATTCATATCATGTACTTATTTTGTATATCGTAAATTATAATTAAAAAATTATTTTTAAAAACTTAAATCGATATTCCGTTAGAGTACAAAGTTAGCCTTGTTATAACCGATAAAGGCACTAGTGCTCTTTTTAAAGGCCTAGGATTTTATTTTTTTATTTGGAGATAATGTGGTGATGGTAGGATTTCATTTGTACCTTGTATTAATCATTTCAATAAATATATCTTTAATTACTTTACCAAGAATGTTAGTTCTCTATGTGTTTTGATGATAACTGAAAATTGTAAACTAAATGAAGTTAATGGTTAAGTTAAAAATGTTTGAAATTTGTTCAAACTTAACCAGTAACCTACTGTCAAAAGTTAACTCGAGTTTGGAGTTGAGAAACTCGAGTTTACTCAAGGCAAAGAGCTTTCAAAGATATTTGAACTTAAGCTAACTCGAATGTCTGTTTGGAAAACTCGAGTTAGTGTTTGACCGAGAGTTTTCAAAGCTTTTTAACTTTAAAGCAAACTTGAGCCCGTTATGGTTAACTCGAGTTTGTGTAAGGCCAAGAGCTTTTCAATGTATTTGGAACTTAAAATGACTCGAGCCTGATCTTGAAAATGCCAGTTAGAGTTTGTGGACTTAAACTTATTTTCAAATTATATAGAAGTCCTAAACTCGAGTTAGTCACTTAATCACTCGAGTTTACGCAAACTCAAAACGTTTTCAAAATGCTATCACGAAGCTCACTTTGAAAGAAGATTTAAACTCGAGTTTATGCTAAATGACTCAAGTCATGCACTTGAGTAAAACGTTCTAAACTCCAGTTTCAATCTTACAGAGACATCTTCAATTAAACTTCAAACCTATTTTCAAAGAAGATGTTCATGAGACTCGAGCCTAGTATGTTAAACTCGAGTCATGCACTCCAGTTTACTTGAACGAATTCGAGTGTAAAGCGTCTCTGTTTTGAAATCACCATGTCCGAATTTGAAAAATCTTCTTGTATGATTTGTATACTTAATATCATCTCTCATTACTATTCCTGCCTATGTTTAATTGATTTGTTAGTGAGTTTCAGATGATCAAACAAGTGTTAAATAGAAGATTGAGTAAAAAGTAAAAGATGATGGCAGAGCATTAAATGCTGGCCCAGATAACAAAGCATAATTTTGGCAAAGCATTCTCTGGACATTCCAAAGATTTTAAAGTTCTCGTTCCTCATTTGGATGCCAGATCATACAACGGATATAATTCAAGGAATGTCAACAAGAATGTTTGGGCACATTGGTAGAATCAGAGCATGAGTGAGAATAGACCTGTTTCAACCTCACAGCTCATTAAATGCTTCCAACGGCCACATTATTGTCTCCAAGGGTTATTAAATGCTTCCAACATATATAAGCTGAAGCATTCAATTCTCAACAAGAACCAAGAATACAGAAAACGAAAAATGTTCAAGTGTTACTTGCATTATTGTTTTTTACTCACTTGTATAGTATCTTCTGATACTTTGAACTTTATTGTTTATTCATATGCTCTTTTAGAGAGTTTTCATTTCTGATTATTGAATCATTGTAAGAATCTCAAGTCGTGGGACTTGGAGATTGAGTTATCAGTTTACAACTTCTAAGGAGGAGTGTATCCTAGTGAGAGGATAACTTTTGAGTACAGAGTGTGTATTTGATTGAAGTGATAGTGAAAATCCCAGAGCGTCTGGAGACTGGACGTAGGTCAAGAGTTAAGGCCAAAATAGTATAAATCCTTGTGTTCATCTTCTTCTACTCTCTCTCTGTTTGCCTCTGTTTTGTGGTGAATATCTAATCTTATCCAAAAAGTTTTAAATCCCCAATTCACCCCCTCCTGCTGATATTTTGCCATCTACATTTGGTATTATAGCAAGGTTTTCTCAAAAGAGCTCAACAACTCGAGAAGGATCAACATGGACGGAATACTACCAGATGGTGCTTCTATCAATAGACCTCCAGGTTTCAATGGCAAACATTATTCGTTCTGGAAAGCCAAATTCAGAGTCTTCGTTATGGCTACTGAGTATGGTTTGTGAAGAGTGTTTGAGAGAGGAGACTATGCTCCAACTACTGTAGAAGATGGAGTTAGAAATCCCAAACTAGAAGAAGAATATGATAAGAATGATAGAAGACAAGTCACTCTTAATAGCAAGGCTATTCTCATGCTTCAAAGTGCTATAAGTAAGAAAGAGTACTTTCATATCTGCACATTATCATCTGCTAAAGCCATGTGGGATGCGCTTGAAATTGCTCATGAGGGGAATACTGGAATCAAGGAGAATCATGTAAATACCTTGATAACTAAATATGATTTACTTAGTATGAAGTCTGGGGAATCTATTGGCGAATTCCAACTCAGATTCACTCATCTGATCAACCAACTTGCTGCATTGGGCAAAGAATATGATTAACCTGTTCAAGTGAGGAAAATTCTAAATATCCTCAGCAAGGAGTAGGAAGCTAAAGTCACTACAATTGAAGAGGCTCATGGAGAGTCAATGGCATCAGTGGTAGCTCTCTTTGGTAGCTTAACTTAGTATGAAGGAAAAATCAAGTTCAGAAAGGGACTTGATGAGATTGATGGCAAGAGTAAGAGAATTGCTCTTAAGACCGTCAAAGAGATTAAAGAATCAGATGCTGATAATGATGAAGACAAAGATGAAGAGCTAGGCATGATGGTCCAGAGATTCAAGAAATTCTACAACAAGGACCAAGAATTCAAAAAGTTTCACAAGGGTAGCACCAACAATGAACCAAAGAAGCCAATTATCTGCTACGAGTGTGAAAAGCCTGGCTATATCAAGGCTGAGTGTCCCCAACTAGAAAACAAAGAGAAAGAAAAGAAGAGATTCAATAAGTTCATGAAGAAAGCTTATGTCTCTGCTATATGGGGAGATAGCTCATCCAATGAAGATGAAGCTGATGAAGAAGAAAGAGCCAACATCTGTCTTGTGGCTCAAGAAGAAGAATCAGATAATGAAGAGGTAAATGATTTTGATCCATCTTTTGATGAATTATTATCTGAATATAATTCTCTCCATACTGAATTTCGAAAGATTGTAAAAGAATTTATTGCTTCAAAAAGAAAAATAAACACTCTTGAAGAACAAGTTCAAAATACTTCTTCTCCAATTACTACTTGTGAAAATATTTCTGAAAAGGTTTGTGAAAAGGATTTTGAAAAGGTTTGTGACAATTGTTGTGTTTTAGAGAAAAGAAATGCTTATCTTACTAAAACACTTGAGAAGTTCACTCAAGGGAGTGAAATGCTCAATGTCATTTTGAAATAGCAAAGGTTTACAAATGACCAATCAGGAATTGGGTATAAACCAAATTTTGATAAAAAGAAAGGCAAAAAGTGTTGGGATCCGTACACGTAGCGGAAGGAATCTCATCCATTTTGAAATTTTACGAATCCCAAAGAGGATCTATAACGGCGTTTAAATCAAGGTTCGTTAGGAAAACCATACCTATGCGAACTCGTGAGCGACTTTTGCAAACACGTGGGCTAACACCTTCTTGCTCGATCAATCTCTAGGAACCAACTCTACGAATCCACTCCCTCTACCGGTATCCACACCGAACAGCTCTCCAACACGTACGGCAACGTGCTAGCGCCTTATTGCTTTGTGTCTCTCGTTTTTCTTTCTAAGATTTCTTTCGAGGCTTGTTAGTTCGTTCTCATAATACGACTTAGATCAATATCTCTTTATAGAGTTTCTAAAACCCTATTTGGGCCGTATTAAAATATTCAAGACTAATATCAATTAATCCTTGAATTTCAAATTTGGATTAAATATAGTAATTAAATCTGTCCAACATATCTAATCTAATCTATTTAATTAATCCACATTAAAAGCCTGCCGATTTAATTTATTTCTATAAATTAAATATGAGATATGATATCTTTCTATTTAATTAAATCTGAGATACTATATCTTTATTCGAAAATTAAATCTGAGATACAATATCTTAATTTATTATAGTTATTTAATTTATTAAATAAATTAAATACTATATAATAATATTATTATCTATAAATAATATCATTATTATTTTCGAATTTTAATAATATATATGTATATATATCCATCCTAGATTAGATACAATATTCATTAAATCTTAGACATATCTAAGATTCAATGAATCTGGACACTTTTGCTCGTGTTAGGCTATTCTTGTGTGTGACCCTGGAGGCCCACATGAGATTGGCAACAGGCCAATACTGTATCAGCCCACAAGTCGCAAGCGACCTCTAGCAAGACATTGTGACTTCCCAATTCATATGGGGATCGATGATTCCTACCTTGCAGAGTGTCAAGTCTTGGTTAGGAAAGTCTGATGAAGCCCTTTCAGACAATGATTGGGTTATCGCAATTCAAGAGGAATTACATCAATTTGATAGAAATCAAGTTTGGGACTTAGTACCTAGGCCTAAAGATCATCCAATCATTGGCACTAAATGGGTATCTAAGAACAAACGTGATGAGTCTGCAATCATTGTCCGTAACAAGGCAAGATTGGTTGCAAAAGGCTATGATCAAGAAAAGGAATCGATTATGAAGAAACTTATGCTCCAGTGGCAAGATTGGAAGCTCTAAGAGTTCTTCTAGCCTTTACTTTTATCCAAGGATTCAAGCTATATCAAATGGATGTAAAGAGTTCTTTTCTGAATGGATTTATTGAGGAGGAAAAGATGAGCTCTACTGCCTCCTTGGATGCTGATGAGAAAGGAAAAGATTTCAACATCACAAGATATAGAGGAATGATTGGATCATTGCTATATCTGATGGTAAGTCGGCCAGATATCTAGTTCAATGTGGGCATGTGCTCTAGATTCCAATCCGCTCCCAAAGAAACTCATGATGAACACATAAAGACGATATTCAGATATCTTGCTGATACGGAGGAGTTGGGATTGTACTTTCCCAAAGGTCAACCTGAATATCTGGTGGCATATCCAAACTTAGATCATGCTGGATATAAGACGGATAGAAAGAGTACAAGTGGCCAATGTCAATTCCTTGGTGGCTCACTTGTATCCTGGTTCAGCAAGAAGTAAACAACCATCTCAGTGTCATCAACTGAAGCTGAATATATTGCTGCATCAAGTTGTTGTGCTCAAGTGTTATGGCTCAAGCAACAAATTCAAGATTTGGGAGTCCATCTTAAAGAAATCCCAATTTTGTGTGATAAGACCAACACAATAAGCTTTGCGAAGAATCCTGTTCAACATACTCGGACCAAGCATATTGATGTTCGACATCACTTCATAAGAGATCGTGTTTAGAAGAAGGATGTCAAAGTGATGTTCATTCCAACTCATCTCCAACTTGTTGATATCTTCCCAAAGCCATTAACAAAGAAGCAATTTACTTTCATTAGAAGAGAATTGGGAATGGTAAATTCCAATGAGTTGTAACTAACCTATACTTAATGTTAGTTATGTTTTTGATGATCAATGGTTACTAATTTAAGCATTGGAGTGTCTAGTTATGGTTTATGCAGGATGTCTGATGAAACTGTTAAGCTGCAGGAGTTTGCTATCAAAAGAGGCAAACTCGAGTTTGTAAACCTCAAACTCAAGTTAACTGAAGGCATAGAGCAAACTCTAAGTTTTGGAGAAAACCAAACTCGAGCCTGCGGGTGGCATACTTGAGTATATATGAGACAGAGAGCAACTATACTTTTGAAGGCAAAATCAAACTCGAGTCAAGAAAAAGGAAACTCGAGTCAAGATGAGACAGAGAGCAACCGAGGACAGAGCAACTTCCAAACTCGAGCCAACAAGTAATTCACTTGAGTCAATGGAAAATATCAAGTGTTTTCATATACACACTTGAAGTCCAGATTAGTACGAGTTTATGTAAACTTGAGCTTGTATTGAAAAATTTGAGCAGGTAACTCGAGTCAGTAAGTGGAAACTTGAGTTTAGAACTTTATATATATACTGAAACTCGACCGTTGCTCTTCACTTCTTACTCTCCTTGAGTCAAACCCTAATTTTTCTCTGAAAACCTCTCATCTCTCTCCACCTAACTCGAGCTCTCTCTCCGAAAAAATGCCTCCTAAACGTTCTGCTAAGAACCAGGACACTGATTCATACTTTGAAGGCACTAAATTTGCGTCTCCACCTCCATTGAAGAGACTTAGGAGAGAGAAACACACTCCTAGACGCCTCCAAGCTAAGGTGGATGCCGATGAGCCTTCACCCAAAGGAAAAGTTAAGAAGGTCGTCATTCAAGAACCTTCTGAGGTTCCAAAGAGGAAACCTATCAACCCAAAAGCTGCAACTTGCAAGGATAAAGATCCAGCTCCTAAAGCTGCTAAGCCAAAGAGGAAAAAGAGGATTGTTCCTTCGTCTCAGTTCAGAGCTGCTCCTTCTGGTCCCTCTACTTCTCTACCTCATGAGCAATCTAGCTCCAACGTATTTTCTGAAGAAAATCTACTTTTCATGATATTTATAATCATCCTACTCCTCCTGCAGGTTTTAACCAAAAAGGAATTCTTTTTGAAAAAGATGATGCTAGACGGTTTAGGAAACAATTTTCACATAAAACTTTTTGTCCTACAGTCTTTGTTCATCCTGCTAAGCTTAAGGAACATTGTAATCTTGATCTTTCTCCTTGGCTTAAGCAATTTGAAAATCTCATTTCCATTTGTGCTTCTTATAGCCCTAGAATAGTGAAAGCCTTTTACTTCAATATGAAATGGGCTAATCGATTGGATAGAGATGGTAACCTCATTGAGGAAATAATTGTCACTCACCTTAGAAGTGAAATGATTGTTATAACTCCAGCCTATATCAATTCTATTCTTCAAATTTCAAATCCTCCTTCTGTGGCTGTTTTAAATTATGATAACAGGGAAATCTTTCAAATTTTGAGACCTAATGAGCCTGTAACTGATAGGCCATTAAATACTCTAACCTTTCCCCTTGTTGCAATGCCCCCTATGTATAGAGCTATCTGGTATATCTATTTCAGAAATCTCATGCAAAAAGGTGGAAATTTCACTCATTTTGAAAAATGGGATTACCCCATCTTTGCTTCCATTATAAACAAAGTGCCTTACAATCTTGGGCACTGGGTCTTTCAGGAGTTGGCAAAATTTAAATTTGCATCTAGAAATGCTTCCATTATTTATGATTTAGATATATTTTTTATAGAAAAAATCCTAGTTTGACAATTTTTTTGAAATAAAAGTTTAAATTTGTTCACATCTATTCATGCGAAACATTCATGAGTGATGCTCAAGGATCAAGTAATAGTTCTTAAACTGGCAGAATCATGTGCTCATTCCAAAAACTACAATAAATAAAGGGAGAAAGATATATAATGACTACCAAAATATGAGAATGTCAAAATGTCCTTTAAATAGTTCAATTTATTTGAAATCTTTAGGAGCTATTATAGAATTAAGTTTTGGTAGAGTAACCAAAATCCCCTAGCTAAATTAAATTAATTAGCACTACCTTAATTATTGTCATTTGATAAGTTAAAGTTGTTACTTAAACTATTAGCGTTAGTGATATTAAATTAGAAATTTTTGCAAAATAAGTTATCACTACTATAGTTGCCATTGTCATTTGATAAGTTAAAATTGTTACTTGTATGCTAAATTGTTGTTGTCCTTTTCTTTTTGTTTTTTTTTTTCATTTCTCATATTTGAAATTAAAGGCATTTTTAGTTCCAAACTAGTCCATAGGATCTCATTGTCACTAAACCATCGTGGTCCTGAATAAATTATTTGCAGATTTGGAAGGTATTTTTGTGTCTTTCTCCCATAAATAAATAAATATACAACATATGTGAGTTGGAAGAATAATTTTGTTCTTAGGGGACATAAAACGAGAGTAAAAGAAAAATAGACTTTTGATTATAAACATATATATATACTCAAGTCAAGTATTGTAATAGACATATATACTGTTTGTTAGTGCTCCACACACACATGAATAGGCCAACCTAAGTAATAAAAAGTTCTTTTTTACATTACTACAAAAATCAAGATACATGACGGTTATTATCAACCATAAATTACAGTTCCGAGCTGTGATATATACGAGCACTATATATGCTCTGCGCAAATAAATAACAGTTTAAACCATAATTTATTCTAGACCTATAATAACGGTTATAATATAACACCCATTATGTATTGAGGCTCGATGAGACCATGATATACACATTGCTATGACACTAATTAATACACTAGTGCAAAAAAGGCTTTTAAGACCGGACGAAACAGGTACATTAGGACCGGACCCGCGACCGCCTTGTTCCAAAGCATATTAAAGTCGACCTTTAAGACCGGACTTTTACACGGTCTTAAAGAATTTCTTTAAGACGGACATTTTAAACATCCGGTCTTAAAAGTGTTTCAAAATAATTAAAAAAAAAACTCAAATGAAACAATCGGTCCCAAATCACCAGATCTGGCAACATTTTGAATGTCCCTCCGTCATCAACGACGGAGAACCAAGAGAAGATTGGAAGCAACAACAACAAGAAGAAAACAAAAAGATGATTACAAAGTCCGAAATAAACAAAAATAACAAGAAACGAAATCATTCACCATGAAAATCGAATTTGAAGTCCAGATCTACAAAAAAATCACAAGCTTAAAGCAACCAAACTCGAGCAGATCCTCTTGTCGGTGCTAGCAAAGCTTCAAGCAACCAAAATCGAAATCCAGATCCGAGCAGGAGCGGTCAATGTAGGAAATAAACAAACATAAGTAAGAAGATATCTGGGTTTGATTTCAAACCGGATCTATACGAAGGCGGCGTGGAAGGACCCATAGATCGAAGAGGAAGGAGCCGCCGTCGTCCAGAATCCTCAAAGTAGTACGCTTTCGCTGTTGCTGAGGATTGGAGTCGACGCCATCGCAAAACCCTCGAAGCATCTCACTGCCAACGTTGTCAAGGATTTGATTGTGCGACTCTTATGATGACTTACGAAGATTGCGAGTAGGTTAGAGGAAGAGGATGACATTCTTGCTAAGGATTTGCCCGTGAGGCTCTTGGGACACTCGTTGAATCTATAACTAAGAAAATGTTATATCACCAAGAAGACAAAGCAAACTCACGGACTTAACAGGTTTAGAGAATGTAGTTTTTTAACACTTTTAAGACCGGTTTTGAAACAACCGGTCTTAAAAGTATATTTTTAGGACCGGTTGTTTTAAACAACCGGTCTTAAAAGTAAAAAAAAAAAAAAAATTGACCGTGGCAATTTCAAATATATAGAACACTTTTAAGACCGTCTGTTTGAAACAGCCGGTCTTAAAAGTGTTTTATATAATTTTTTTTTTTACACTTTTAAGACCGTCTGTTTCAAACAGATTTGTCTTAAAGTACTTTTAAGACCGTCTGTTTGAAACAAATGGCCTTAAAAGTTTTCTATATAATTTTTTTACATTTTTAAGACCGTCTGCTTGAAACAAATTGGTCTTAAAAGTGTTCTATATAATATTTTTTTACACTTTTAAGACCGTCTGTTTCAAACAGACGGTCTTAAAAGTAATTTTAAGACCGTCTCCGGTCTTAAAAGTGTTCTATTTATTTAATTAGTTAGCGTATACGATTATATTGTGCAATTATCTTAATTAAGTTGTTAGAGAGATTTTAAGAATTAAGTTAGCAGATCAAGGTTTTTTGAATTTCGTAATTAAATTCCTGATTGTAATCATCTTAATTAAGTTGTTAGAGAGATTTTAGGAATTAAGTTAGCAGATCATGATTTTTTGAATTTCGTAATTAAATTCTTGATTGTAATCATCTTAATTAAGATGTTAGAGAGATTTTAGGAATATATAATTTCAATTAAGCGAAGGAATAAATCATCACATTCTCGGACTTGATCAGCGTCTTCTCACAATATTTACGAAATTGCCACCGGTCATACTTTTAAGACCGGATATTTTTAGCCCTGGCCTTAAAAGTGTTCTATATATTTACAAAATTGCCATCGGTCATACTTTTAAGACCGGATCTTTATAGTCCGGTCTTAAAAGTGTTCTATATATTTACGAAAGTGTCACCTGTCATATTTTTAAGACCGGATCTTTTATAATCCGATCCAAAAAGTTCTTTATATTTACGAAACTGCCACCGGTCATACTTTTAAGACCTGATTCTCTATAATCCGGTCTAAATGAGACGGTCTTAAAGCCCTTTTTTGCACTAGTGATAGTCACATGTAAACAATTGTTATAATATATGGTAATGCTTGCACAATACATAATAGTTCCGTTATAACAACCGTTATATATGTATTAACATATATAATGGTTCTTTCATAACAACCATTATATATTGGTGGTAATGCTAACTGATTTATTTAAACAACCATTATATATGGTTTACATAAATAACGGTTGTTAGGTAACAAATTAAACATGATTTATCGAAGCTAATTTTTTGTACGAAAATTTGGGGGGTGGGGGAAGGGGTTTCTGCTTTCGATATCCCCCTGCATATACATTTAGAGAACAAATCAAAAATATATTTACATCCATTCATATACAGAACAATACAACAAATCATAATATTCTTATTGTCATTCATGTACATGTATACTAATAAGTCATATGTTTGCATATATTTCCTTTGTGTTATGACTGTTTTGCATGGTAAAACTGAGCTTGAATGTGGTTGATATGATGAAATATGTTAGAAATTATGCATAGACGGAAAAAGGGAATAGATGAAGTAAGTTGTTCCATTTTAAACACTATGCTGCATGTAGGCAGAAGAAAAGGTTGCATTTTATTGTATTATGAAATAGCATAACAAAGCTTATATAATACTACAACATTGTGGATCTTTTCTCTGAACTAGTACCGCAATGCAAGCACAATGTTGTAGCATCGTAAGTGATGAATTGTTATGCGCTGTGTTATGTTGATATTTTCTCAAGAATATTTCAGGAATTAAATACAGGTAATCAAGTCGGATGTTAAGACGATGGTTGACTTGATAGAGACAGAAATAGAAGACGCGGAGAATCGAATAGAAGATCTATAGAATCCCTCAGAATTAAAGAAAGGATCAATCAACTGAATCTTGGGAGTTCAGCCTAACAGAATTGGAAAGCCCAACTAACTAGACGTACGGCACGGAGGACCTGGTTATAAAAGAAAAAATGGCTAAACCTAAAAGAGGGTTGAGAGTCAAGGAGTCGTGATTCAACAGTCCAAAAATAGTACGATGCAACTTAGGACGAAAGATCAAGATTCATTGAGAGGGCTGCAGAAAGACTAATTTGTATCATAAGTTAGACGAAGCTGTAGAAGATGTAGAGACGTCGCGTGACACAAGGTTCCTTATATTAGTGAACACCCCAGCGACCTTCTCTATTTTAAGCTTTTCTTTATTATTTTCCATGGGTCATTTTTCTATAATCTTTATTATGTTTTCCTCATCACTCATGAACTAGCTGAGTGAAGATGAATTTTTAAGTTGTAGTATGAACCCAAAATTCAATTTGTTTAACTGTGATATATTGTCTTATCTGCTAGTTGGCTACTAACAGGCAAGAATAGTGGCCTTAGCTTACTGGAAAGGAGTTAAGGTTAGACCTCTGTTAAGTAGTGTGTGCTAGGCGAGCTTGTGCAAGGCTTGATCTAAATTGTAAGCTACAAGAATGAGTTTACCTCACATAGCTAATACACCTAGGTTGAATTGACATCCAAGCCTGAAAATTGCTATAGGAATATGGGAGAATTAGAGTAAGGGATGTATGTACAGGATGCAGACAATTCTGTATAAATTAGTGGTGGGTTAACTAAATAACGTTGCGATAGGCATTTTGTTGTAGCATTGTGGAAGCTCTGCAATAGATTGTTGTAGCAATGTGGTAGATGCAAACTAGGGGATTAATGTGACTTAAGATGAAATCTAAGCTCTGCTTGTTATAAATCTGATTGTCTCCTACAAACTCTCAATCAACTGTTTTATTTTATTAGATAGTAGTAATACCTAAAACAACCATCATAATCATTACCTTCACATAACTTTCATTCGATTACTGGCTGTATAATCGGTGTTACAGTCTTTGTAGGATGATCCTCTACTTACTCTTTATTACTTGTTCGACTGGTTCACTTGCCACAGGAGATTTTGACCAATAAGTTTTAGGTGTTGTTGCTAGGGACTGAAAATACCTTTTATGCTTGTAAGTTTGTCAGTATATGCACAGTTCTTCTTTTGTTGATCTTAAGCCAAACGATCCTAAGATTGAACAAACTTATAAGCAAAAGCGAAGAAGGCAAAAGCAAAAGAGTTGCCCTAGTAACTCAGTGCACATGGCAGAAGCACAGGGAAATCTGAACCTAGATCGAAAGGAACAACCCTTGACCCATAGGGATAGAAATCATATTCCACAACCACCACCACTGAATGGAAACAATGATAATATGAACAAAGATATTATGGAATTCAGAATTCCTACTTAAATGGACTCAACTCTATAATAGCTCTTCTAGACATTACTACAGTACAATTTGAACTAAAACCTGTTATGTTTCATATGCTTCAAACGGTAAGGCAGTTCGGTGGAATGCCATCAGAAGACCCTCATCTTCATCTCAAAATGTTCATGGAAGTTTGTGATGCGTTTGTAATCCCTCGAGTCCTAGTCGATGTCCTTAGAATTAAATTATTCCCCTTCTCACTCAGAGATATAAGGCTCAAACGTGGTTGAACACTCTACCGACTCATTTAGTCACTTCCTGGAATGATTTGAGTGCGAAATTCCTACTGAAATTCTTTCCACCAACCAAGAATGCCTAGCTGAGAGAAGATATCACCAGCTTCGGACGATGATCTGGTGAGTCCACTTATGAAGCCTGAGAGCACTTCAAGGATCTACTACGAAAGTTCCCACAACACAGAACTGTGTCATGGGTACAACTAGAAACTTCTACAAAGATTTGAATGCTCAAACAAGACCGATAGTTGATGCTTGTACAAATGGTTCTTGAAATCTTACAGTGAAGCATATGAAATCTTTGAGTGGATAACCATGAATAATCATCAGTGGCCAGCAGATAGACTGCCATCCATAAGGATAGTTGCTGGCATTCATGAGCATGAGATATGATTTTTTGGAAATTAGGTCAGAAATCTGGAGTTTGGAACTAAAAGATGGAGTGATAATCGTTCAGTGAGTTAAAAACTAAGCAAACGACCTCCTCTGACCCTGAAAATTTTTGAACCTGTAGTACACCTTAAAATTTAATACGAATCCAAGAACACATGATTTTGATAAGTTTATAAAGAGTTATGAATTTTTTAAAATAAGTCACAGTTCTGGAGTGATTTCTGGACAGTGGTCACCTTTTATGAACTGGGAATGGTAGGCAACTGATAAAATGTTGAAACTATTTTTCCTAGAAAATACACTTAATAAGGAGTTTGTAGGTTTTTGAGTCACCAAATTTAAATGCCTAGAACTTCATATATGGATTTTTGAAGTTGAACAATGAAATTTGTAGGTTATGTGTTCAAAACTGGAACTGTCATTTTCAACAGAGGTTTTGATTGGGTAAATGAGATTTATTTTCTATGAAATTTGGACAAAGTGTAGTACACCTCTCAATCTTTAAAACAAGTCATAAATCATGTTAATTGGAGATCTAAAACTTAAATTATGAATTTTCAAAGTTTGGACAGAGAATCTAGAAAATTCTGGTTCCAGAAACAAGCAATGTCCGACTTTCAAAATTCTGGGAATGTCTTAGCCATAAATTATCTTAGTGATTATTAATATTTGAAAATAGACTTAAGTAGGATTTGGAATCACTCCATTTAGAGTTGTATAGACTAAGTTATGATTTTTTCCAATTTTCTAAAGAAATTAAAGGCTTAATTTTTAATAAGTCTGAGAATGATCACAAAAGTAGATAATTGTGTTTAACCTTTAAAGTAGGAATTTCTTTGGATAAGTTGAAGGATTAAATGGTTGAAATAGTATTCAAATAAATAGGTCCCAATAGGCATACATTCTGACTCACAAGGATATAAAATAAGGACAAGTATTTTGGGGTGGGTCTAGAGGAGATATAATCTTAATTATGTCATTAAGATTATATTGAATAATAACCCATCTCTATAGAAATTGTAATTATAAGACGTGATAATTGCTCGAGCTTGAACGATAAGCATAGTGATAAGAATCTTGTGGAAGGTATGGTATTGAGAAGATCAACAGGTAGTAACTTTAATTTCACATTCTTTGTATGACTATATATGTTTGTTTATACCATATTTGCATGTCTCGCTTGTATGGGGCCAGAAACACTCGTGGCTTAATTGAGCTTAAGGGCCGACCATGGGACCAGCTTCCCGGTGGCTAGGCAGAGGCTAGTGCATTCTTGTATTTTTTGTTGTTTAATTACCCAAATTGTATTCACTAGCGCTAAGGTATTGAATCATATGATGATTGTTTGTATTACATGCTGCATATGAATGGTAATACATGAGAATGAATTTGAATGCTTTATTTGCTGTGTGGACTACTCTGTTCTTGTTGATTTACATATATTGTATATGCATGCTTGGAATTTGAGATTAACCTGTTACCCTAGGATTCATCATTTGAATCTCAGAACCTTCCTCCAATCTAGGATGTGGGCAATCTAGTAGACAAGGTTCAAGGGGCAAGGGTGTAATAATCACTTGACTCCGAGAAGGTTGTAGTGATGATAGAGCAATTTGAATCATTTTTGGATATACCTTCTGTATATATATAAAATAAACACACACACACACACACTCTCTCTCTCTCTCATGACTTAGATATAATTTTGAGATAGTCGTATGTGGCTACTGAGATGTATATTTATTTAGATACTTATGACTTAATAGTAGTAGAATCTATATATGTATGATATTGCTGCAAGGAGGGGCACATATATCACGAGCCCATAATGAAATGGATAATTAAGTGAATAGTAGAGCATTAGGTTAAATAAATAATAAAGAAGCACTTTGATAATACCATTTAAATTTTAAGGTACGATGGATTTTTAAAAAGGAGTTTGAACCACTTATAAAAAGGTTTTCAAAGGTTTTAAAATTTTTATAAAATTCCATTCGAACTATAATTTTGGAATCTAAGTTGGGTTAAGTTTTTGAAACTTTTATGAAATTTTTTTGTTCCCCAGCTCCAAACCTGGTTTAGTGGTTTGAATTCATTGTTTAAATATGCATCTAACCTATATTAATTTGGAAAGGCAAGATGTCTCTCTATATCTGGGATCAAAGCTGGGAGGTGTCCCAAATTGTATTGGGTACACATAGGAAAATATTTTGTTGCCAAGTTTGCAACTTTACCATTGTTTTTTCTTAAAAATATTTTTGGGCTACGTTGCACTAATGATTAATTTTTTAATATTTAAGAAATAAAAAAATAGTAGTGGTTTTCAGTCATCATCACCACTGCTGTCCTCCTCCTCCTACCCCTCCCCCTCGCCTGATACATCATCAACGTCCGAGGAAGGAGATGAAGGGACTGACTGGAAGTGATCATATACAACATGATTATGATGAAGGATGGAGTCCGCCTTCTTATTTAGACCGTGGGCGTGTCTACTGAGACTCCTTATGGAGTGGTCAAAGGTGGCTAACATCTACAGTAGAACCTCTATTTGAGGAGGAGGCAGAGGAGGAGGAGGATATGGTGGTGGTGGTGGTGCTAGAGGTGGAGGGGGAGGAGCTTGTGGAGGTGGTGGTGGTAGGAGAGGAGGAGGCGGTGGTGAAGGAGGAGGGTAAGGAGAAGGAGGTGAAAGCAGAGCAAATCACTAAGAGGGGGTGAATTGGGGATTTTAAAATTCATTTAAAAACACTCTAAAATTGAACACAAAAACAGAGCAGAACAAAGGAGATGAAAGAGTAGCAAGACACAACAAATTTATACTGGTTCGGTCTTAACTCTTGACCTACGTTCAGTCCCCAGACACTCTGGGATTTTCCCTATCACTCAGATTCAATTACACACTTTGTACTCGAAGTTATCCTCTCACTAGGATACACTCCCCCTTACAAGTTGTAAACTGATATACCCAATCTTCAAGTCCCATTGACTTGAGATACTTACAATAAATGATTTCAATATATGAAACTCTCTCTAAGAGAAGATAATAATGAACACTGAAGTGTAAGAGTATCAACAGATACTTTAAAAGTAGAAAAACTAAGAGTAGTTGAAACTTTTAATGCTTTTGGTTTTTGGCAGATTGGTTGTTGTGAAGGCTTGAATGCAACTCCTTATATATGAATAGAGCATTAAATGATCGTTGGATTGATCAATGTAACTGTTGAAGACATTGGACTAGTTGTTAGGAACAATTTGGTCACTTCTCTATCTAATCTTCAGTTAATCTAGATGCACAGAAGTTTATGGTTGACTTCCCTTGAATTAAATCCGTTGGAAGAGCAACTTCTTGATAGGGAAAGAAAACATTAAACCCTTAGCAACGTGTAGATAATGATTTTCCAAAAGAGTGTAAGTCTTCTAGTCTTTGCAATAAATGTGCTAACGTCACTTTTTTGCTTTAAGCTAAATCTTCATTTAATACTCTTGAAATCATCTGAAACTCACTAACAAACTGATTAAACATAGTTAAGAATAGTAATGAGTGATGATAAGAAGTATCTAGATCAATCATGAAGATTTCACAAAATCGTGCAATTTGACTTTCAAACACAGCGACACACACTACAAAACAAATTATCATTTGTCGCGAGGCGGTTAAAAATAACCACTACAAAGTATCATTTTGTAGTGGTTTTATGACTAAACCGCAACAAATTAGTTTCAGAAGCATTGGGGGCATGTTTGTTGTGATATTTTTCGCAGTTAACGCAAATCAAACCATTACAAATTTGGCGCCAGCTTGGCGCGCAATGGCACGAATGTTTGTGGCGTGGAATTTGTTGCGGTTTTTTTGGGTATAACCGCTACAAATTTGGCGCCAGCGTTGGGGCGAACTTTGTTGCGGTGAATTAATAGCGGTTACATGAATACAACCGCTACAAATAAACAAAACGACACAGTTTTGTCGCGGTGACAAGAAAGCGTAGGTTTGACCGTGTCAAATGCTAAATGTTTGTAGCGGTTTCTCTGATAACCGCTACAAATATTCACGCTATAAATAGATTTGTCGGTACATCAATTATAAAAATTCAACTAATTACTAAATCTAGGCTTGTAACTGAATGAACTATCTCGCTTGGTAGTCGAAGATATGTAGATATCTGCAGCTCTGATCTCTTATCTCGGGAGATAAGAGCTGTGGATATTTGTCTCTCTCATCCTTGCGATGAAATTCGTTCAGTGACAATCCAAAGTTTAATCATTTCTTTGACGTGAAGACTTCTACTCTTCTAAAGATAGTCCAACATGCGACCGAAGATTGGGTTCCATTATAGCCACCTTTGTCTCATGAAAATATCTTTGATCAAAATGAGTCAGCGAGTTTTTCGTGGGAGATCGGTGGCTATACAGAATCCGAATCTCCACGGGCATGTTGAACTATTTTCGTTTATTTCATTATTTTTAATTTATTACTCTCGACACTTTTGGAGAAATTAAAGAAAATAATTAAATTAATTGAGGGTTTTTTTATTTTAATTATTTTCACCAAACTAATTAGTTTGGATTTTTTTTTGCCAAAAAAATCAGTTTGTAGCGGTTATATCCAATAACCGCTACAGAATATAAACAATTTGTAGCGGTTATTGAATAACCGCTACAAAATTGCAAAGGTCAGTCATTTTGTAGCGGTCATTGGACCGCTACAAAATATCACGAAGAACGAGGCATATTTGTAACGGTTATTGTAGCGATGAAGTGTGAACCACGACAAATTCATTACATTTGTAACAGTTTGTTAAGGAAACGATACAAAATGTAGCGGTTTTTAAGAGTGCCCCTCATTTTGAAAATCACAATTTGTAGCGGTTTTGAATTTTCACCTTTTTTGCCTTTCAACCTACCTTTGGACTTGTACCTTTCAACATCATGGTTTCTCAAGATAAGGGAAAAGGGAAAGCAGTTGCCCCACAGAAAAGGCCTTTAAGGGGTAGTAGTAGTAGAGGGGGCCGTGCGAGAGGGCGTAGGGCTCTAAATATACCTCCGCCCTCTCAGGTGCGGGGCGAGTTTGAGGAGCTCTTCGTCAAAGAGCCAATCCCAAACCCAGAGACCGTAGGGGGAGAATGAGGCGCAAGTATGTCGTTTGACGACTTAGACGAAAATGAGGAGATCCGTATTGAGATTCCCATAGTGGAGATGGAGCAGTTTATCGACCAGGAAAACGAGCGGGACCAAGGGAACCCCTGACCATCATCTTCGCTTTCCATCGGATTTGTGGTGGATGTCGAAGGTAAATGTAATTAGTTTTTAGGAAAAAAATAAATTTAAATTTCGTACGTTTAATTCAATTTTATTTAAACGCAGTTATAGTAATTGTTTTTGTAATTTTGCAAATAAACATGGGAACACCAGCAGGAGGACGCTAGATGTTGCCGCTGTCACTCAGATGGACGGGTATCATGTCATAGTCTCGTGGAACGAGGACATGGACCAGCCAATCGGCAGCGACGATCACCTGTTGAACCGATTCCTGTCCGAATTTGGGGGGAATTGGGCATGGTTCCCGATCTTTTTCCACGATTGGAAGCATATTCCGAAGGAAAACAAGGACAAAGTGTTTGTCGACATTCTGCAGGTATGTTATGTTGTTTAATTAAATTATACATGTTAACAGTTATAAGTTGTGGTTTATTTATTTATTTATTTCTTAATTAATTATTAATTAATAATTAAATTATGATACAGAAAAAGTTTAAACTGCGCAAACACCAGAAGAGGTACGTACTGATGAAAATGGGGGAAGGGTGGAAGAGCCAGAGGGGTTGTATCTACACTGTCAGAATGGAGATGAGGCTATTCCTCTGCAGCAGCTGATCAAGAACGTCCCAGACGGCGTGGACCCAAATGCCTGGGCAGTTTTGTCCATTATAAGAGGAGTGCAGACGGACAGGTACGTTTTTTAATTAATTATAGTTTAATTTTGTTTAAACATTACTTAATTTGAAGGTTAAATTTTGTTTAAATTAATTTTGTTTAAATGTAGTTTCAATTAATTTGTAGTTTACATTTGGTTTAAATTAAATAATAGTTTCACTTAATTTATAATCTAAATATAGTTTAAATATTAGTTAATTTATAGTTTAGATATAGTTTAAATATTAGTTAATGAATAGTTTAAATATAGTTTAAATGACTTTACAGTTTAAATATAGTTTAAACTTTAAATATATTTTACAAGATATCAAAATAATAATTAATTTCACTTAATATCATGTTTCCTCCTCCTTGCAGGCTCTGTCGCAGAGGAACACCAGAAGCCAGGCACATCATAGGGTCCATCACAGTGATATGGTATGTTGAAAGTTAACATGATGATTGTTTTGTTTTTGAAATAACAAAGTTTATATTCTTTTAATTCTTTCAGCAAGAGAAGGCTCGGGAAGAGAACCGTCAGACGGACTATGGGCAGTTGTTCGCACTCACCCATAGACACCGTGATGGGACGCCGACCTTTGAGGCAGCAGAGGAGATAATATTAAGTTTCAAAAACATTATTTATATAATTAATGTTGTATATTTAAATTGAATAAATTATTTGATTAATTGTTTATGAAATTTGTGCGTCAGGCCCGGATTGAGCAGAGCTAGGCAGACCTGCGAGCGTTGCAGACCCTGGAGTCACAGGGGTTTGTGGATCCAACGGCCCGATTGAAAGCTGTTGTGGGCCCAGTCAAGCATCCTGGTTGCGTTAAGTGTTAGTTCTCTATTGGTTTTGATGATAACAGACAATTGTAAACACAGATGAAAGTTTGTCTTTGTAAGTTGAAAACCTTACTGTCAAAGGAAAACTTGAGTTTCAGTTTGAAAACTCGAGTTTCGACTTGACAGAGAAGAGCTCAAATTTTTGCAAAGAAAGAAAAACTCGAGTTTTGACATGAAAACTCGAGTTTTGACCATACAGAGAGCTTCTGAGTTTTTCAAAGACAAAGCAAACTCGAGTTTGATTTAACAAACTCGAGTTTTGACAAGACAGAGAGCTATCAATTTCTCAAAGATACCAAAACTCCAGTTTCCATTTGGAAACTCGAGTTTAGGCTACACAGAGAATTCTCTAAGTTTCCAAGCTTTGTTGGAAACTCGAGTTTAGTTTTAGAAACTCGAGTTTACAGCATATAGAGAACAATGCTCAGTTCTGAACTTGTGAAGACTCCAATTTTGATTAAAAACTCCAAATTTGACTTAACAAGGTTTTTCAATGTTTTCTCATGAACGAGGAAACTCGAGTTTAATTTTGGAAACTCGAGTTTCGGCCTTAAAGAGAAGAACTCAAAATGAGCACAAAAGTTTCCATTTTTCAAAGACTCATGGAAACTCGAGTTTCAGTTTGAAAACTTGAGTTTAGACCAGGCAGAGAGCTCTGCTAAAATTGATCATTTTGGAAACTCGAGTTAGTCACTTAATGACTCGAGTTTTGTACTGTTCACAAAACTTGCTCCAAAGTCCAAATCATGATATTCTTCTCTGGAATGAGAAAACTCGAGTTAAGTTTTGGGAACTAGAGTTTAGGCCTCTTAATGAAAAACGGAAACTCCAGTTTCGAAGAACAAACTCGAGTTTGCATCGCTGAATTTGAATTTTGAACTGAACGAATTTGCGAAATCTTTGTGTTTTATCCTAGTACTTTATATCATCACTCATTACTATTCCTAACTATGTTTAATTAGTTTATTAGTAAGTTTCAGATGATTTAGACAGGATTAAATGGAGAATTAGCGTAAAGCATAAAGTGAAGTCAGAACATTAAATGCAAAGTGCAGAAAATCAGCATGCTTTTGGACAATCATTCTCCACACATTTTGAAGGAATTAAAGTCTCCTTTCTACATCCAGTAGCTGCTCTTCCAATGGATTAAAAGTCAAGAAGTCAAGCCTGAACTTCTGCACAGCTGGATTAACCAAAGAGTAGAGAGAGAAGAAGACCAAAACCTTCACTAATCCATCACCAACATTGGCAACGGTCACATTAGGATTAATAACGATCATTTAATGATCTCTAGCTATAAATAGAGATGCATTCAATTCTTCTCAATACCCAATCTGTGAGAAAATGAAAAATCATTAAAGTTTCAACTGCTCTTTGAGTTTTCTTGTGTAAAGTATCTTTTGATACATTTGTACTTCAGTGATTATCTTATCTACTCTTAGAGAGATTTTATTGATTGTAAATCATTTATTGTAAAGTATCTCAAGTCAAGGGGACTTGGAGATTGGGTTATTGATTACAACTTGTAAGGGGGAGTAAGTTCTGGTGAGAGAATTACTCTTGAGTTGCAGAGTGTGTAATCAATTGTTATAGTGAGAAATCCTAGAGAGTCTGGGGACTGGACGTAGGTCAAGAGGTTAGACCGAACCAGTATAAATCCTTTGTGTCTTGCTTCTCTTCTCTATACTCTATTCATCTCTGTTTTACCACACGAAAACAGAGCAATTTGAAAAAGTTTTCAGAATCCCCAATTCACCCCCTCTTGGTGATTCAAGCTCCACTTTCATTAAGGGCATGAGGCTAGGCGCTAGGCCTAGCATAGTATACCCCAAGGCTTCCTGCTCTAAGGCCAGAACCTCCAGCTCGAGAAGGCCACCACCTAAGGCAGTTGATCCGATCATTGCCGAGAAGGTCGCAGCGCAGGTTGCTGCACAAATGGCCGAGCATGAGGCCAGGAATAGACGCATGCAGGAGAGATACGACCATTGGTATGCTGGTCATAGGCAAACTTGGGATGCTGTTATCGGGGCCTTGAAAAAGTTGTTACCTAACAGACGGTTTCCGTCTCCCGAGCCTCCCCCTCCGTTCATCTACGAGGATTCCCCCCCTGCGTGCTGCTGCTGATGAAAAGGGTGTTGTTACCTCTGGTCGTGCACACGCCCCCCTGAGAGAGCCCCCACTGAGACAACCCCCCTGAGACAGGACCTGACGATCAGGCTTCTGATAGTTAGTTTTTATTTTCACGCACAATATTGTACCCCTGGATTTTTGTTCTCGTGCATTTTAATATTTGGTTTGTTTAGAATCTCATTTCCTTAAATATTTGTTATCTTTAATTTTGGTAGGTTATTTCAAAACTTATAATTCATTTATATTAGGTTATTAATGTCACTTATAGTTAAATAAAATAGATATTGTAAAATAAATAACGGAGTTAATAATTTGTGAATAAAAAGATATTTCCTAAAATTTTAACTAGTTAAACCCTAAACCCTAAATAGTTAAACTTAACATTTGTAGCGGTTTATATGGATAAATTTGTAGTGATTATGGGCAACCAAACCGCAACAAATTTGAATTTAAAACTGAATAAAAGGGTGCGAACAATTTGTAGTGGTTCCTATTGACAAACCGCTACAAAAGTCAAATGGTTATCATTTTGTAGCAGTTGTTGTAGCGGTTATATAACCGCGACTAAACTCTGGTGGGATTATGAATTCAAATTTGTAGTGGTTGTTTAATTGCTACAAATTTGTATTTTATATTTGCAATGGTTCTTGTAGCAATTATTTAACCGCTACAAAGTGTTCCATGTTGCATTTAAAGATTTCAAGTGTTGCTTTGAAGGTAATTAAACATTGTCTCTACATTTATGTTCTATCCTAGCTTTGTTTGTTACATATGGATAAGTCATGGATCAAGATGCCGCGTAGTTCTCCTGTATATTTAGCGGGATTGAAAACTTTCTTAGATTTTGCCTTCTCTCACGCTAGCATTAATGGTAAGATCGTGCGTCCTTGTTGTCAATGCAAGTTTAAGAAGTGGCAAACACGAGAAGGTGCTATGGAACATCTTCTTATGAAGCCTTTCCCATAAGCATATACATTCTGGGAAGTTCATGGTGAGAAATGTGGTATGAGATATGGGGATCATCTTCCTCGAACCTCACAAGTAGGGAATCAAGTAGATCAAGATGATCTGGTTAATGAAGCTGTTCGCGATGCTTTTGGTGTTCAAGACGACAACTTCACAACAGAAGTTCAGGGTCCAGAACCTATCTTCTTCAGGAATGATGCAGCTCGGGAATTTTTTAGCCTCATGGATGAGAGCGATCGTCCTTTGTATCAAGGTTGTCAGAAATACTCAAAATTATCTTTTCTGATCAAATTGTACCATATCAAGTGCTTGTATGGGATCACTGATAAGGCAATGTCGATGTTCCTGGAATTACTTCGAGATGTTTTCCCTGACGCGGACATTCCCACAACCTTCTACGAGCCAAGAAGATAATCAACAGATGAGGCTTGAACTATGAAAAAATTGATGCCTTCCCAAATGACTGTATGCTTTATTGGGGAGAGGACGCTCAGAGGGAGACTTGTAAGAAGTGTCACACTTCGAGGTTCAGGACAATTCAGAAGGGGAAAAATCAGAAGAAGAAACACGCAAAGATTCTAAGGTACTTTCCTTTAAAACCTCACTTACAAAGATTGTTTATGTCGTCCAAGACAGCTGAGCATATGAGGTGGCATGAAGCTGATAAGAATCAAGATGGTAAACTCAAAAATCCATGGGATGCTGAAGCGTGGAAAGCGTTCGACTCAGTCTTTCCAGATTTCGCGGCGGACTCTATAAATGTTTGTCTTGCTTTGGCGACCGACGGTTTTAATTTGTTTGTGAATCTCAGCACAAGTTATAGTATATGGCCAGTTGTTTTGATACCCTACAACTTGCCCCCTTGGATTTGTATGAAACAAAGCTCCTTCATTATGTCCATGATCATTCCAAGGAAAAAGGCACCGGGAAATGAATCGATGTGTATCTCCAACCGCTTATCAAGGAGTTGGTGGAGATGTGGAATGTAGGTGTCGAGACGTATGACGCGCACGAGAAGACACTGTTCAACTTGTGTGCGGCCTTGATTTGGACGATAAACGACTTTCCTGGCCTTGGGACATTATCCTAGTGGAATGTGCATACCATCCTTGCGTGCCCAGTTTGCAATTTTGACTCTGAGTCAGTGTGCCTTCCCCACAGTCGTAAGTGGTTCTTCATGGGTCATCAGAGGTTTCTCGATGGTAAGCACAGGTTTAGGTTGCAAAACAATCGTTTCAATGGGCAACAGGAAAAAAGAGGACCTCCTCAGAATTTATCCGGTGCAAAATCATAGAGCAGATTCAGGATGTTGAATTTGAGTATGGGAAAAAAGATTATCCGGGAAAGGCCGGGACAAAGACTGCCAGGGCTTTTGCTTCTACGCCCCAGCAATGGCAAAAGATCAACATCTTCTTTGCTCTTCCGTATTGGAAAGATAATTTTCTCCGATACAGTCTGGATGTCATGCACATTGAAAAGAATGTGTGCGACAATGTGTTGTATACGATTCTCAACGAACCAGGCAAGTCAAAAGATCATCTTCAAGTGAGGAAAGATTTACGGGAGATGGGCGTTCGTGGAGACGCGTGGCCGGATGAGCATGACTGATTTCAACCGGCAAAATTCACCCTGACAAAACCGAATAAGGAAATATTTCTCACAACGTTGAAGAAAATAAAAGTTCCTGATGGGTATTCAAGCAACATATCACGATGTGTTGACGTGCAGGCTCAAAAGTTTACTGAGCTAAAGAGTCATGACTCACATGTGCTTATGCAATAGTTACTTCTGCTGGCCATAAAAAATACGCTGCCTCTCGATGTGTCTATCGTTTTGGTTGAGCTTTGTACTTTCTTTCGGAAGTTGTGTTCCAAGATTTTGATTGTGGAGGAGCTCGACCAGCTGCAGCAGAAAATCATTCTTACGCTGTGTCATTTGGAGATGATTTTTCCTCCGTCATTTTTCACGGTCATGGTTCACCTGACAGTACACCTTGTTCACGAAACAAAGCTTGCTGGCCCAGTTCAGTACTGATGGATGTATCTTATTGAGAGGTACTCATTTAAAAATAATTACTTTAGCATTACTCCCTAGTCGCACGTTTAACCATTGATGTATCGACATTTTTCCTTCTCTACTTTATAGGTTCTTGGGAAACTGAAATCTTACGTGAGGAATAAGGCGTGGCCTGAAGGTTCAATAGAAGAAGGTTATATTGGGATTAAGGTCTTGTATTTTTGTTCCAGGTACTTTGATGACATTGAGACGTCATTCAACCGACTGCCTCGTGTAGACGATTGTCTTGAGCCAGAGCCAGAGCCATCAGCAATAGAGTTTGTTAACCCCTCGTGTTGGTAAACCAGTTGGTGGAAGTGAGAAATTCAAACTCAAGTCACTTGAGAAGTTTCAAGCACATAGACATATCTTGATTAATTTCACTAAAGTTGAACCGTACCTTCAGTAAGGATTGCACACAGATATATATGTGTGTGTGTGTGTGTGTGTGTGTTATCCTATATATTTCCTTACATTTTATACTCACATTTCATGCTCGTCATTGCATGTTTAATTGCAGGTAATTCAGGAGTCATGTGAAGCGTGAACCGAGGATCTGTACACAGACATCCTCCGAAATTGATAGAAAGATCCACAAAGAATTCCAGGGTTGGTTTAGGAGGAGAATAATGAATGACCACAACCCGCACTCACCATAATTCAAAGCTCTCATACTAGGCCCGCTTGACAACGCCCAAAGATTTATGGCATACAATGTCAATGGTTTTAAGTTTTGCACTGTCTCACGAGATCAGGGATTGCTAACCCAAACTCTTGTGTATATGGCACATTTGAAACGAGGAGTTATGCGAGCAGTAGTGACGGGAATATGCAATTTGGCGACGTCCTGTATTATGGAAAGCTGCTTGATGTGGTCAAAATAAGTTACTAAGGCCTTTTCACCGTGATGATGTTCAAGTGTTTGTGGGCGAATACGACAACATCCCGGGGACTGACGACTTAGGCATCAGATCAGTGAATTTCTCCTGGCCTATTCATAGTGGTTAGTCTGAAGATGAAGAGCCGTATATTCTTGCCTCAGAGGCCCATCAGGTGTATTATGTCGCTGATGAGAGGCATAAGGATTGTAATATGGTGGTTCACTTAAAGCCTCGAGACCTTTATGACATGGGCGATGGTGATAACGTCGCCTACGATTGTGAGCCGTTCCAGCCCGCTAGTTTTGAAGACTTCTTCCTAGACGGCGATGACAATTTACCTATAGTTCAATACGTTTTTTAATATACGCTTTATGAAATAATAACATGTAACTAAAGTTTTATTTGTGTTCAAACATATTCACCTCACATGTAACATTTTATACAAACTTTCTTTGTAGGGATGGTGAAGAAGATTGAGAGAAAAAATTATGCCTACGCTGTAATCTATAATCTTTTTATTAATTTTTTTTTAAAAAAAAATCCATAACAGTATTTGTAGCGGTTATCCAACCGCTACAAATACTAAAAAACCGCTACAGAAGACCAACCGCTACAAATACGCATCATTAACCGCTACTAATGAAAATCACTACAAAAACCGAAACCTCAACCGCTAAAACATGATATGCAGATATCACCATAAATACCCCCACCAAACCACATTTAATATGCTTTAGTTTCCTTTTCTACACACGTTTTCTCTCTGCCTCCTCTCATATTTTTACGTTTTGTTAAAAGAGATTAATTGTTTGAAGGGGGTAAGTGTCGTTCAATTGGATCAAATCTAATGATAATTGAAATATTTCTTTTTTCTTGTACCCTTCTGATACTAACTTGTGTTATTTTGCAGTTGAATTATATATATTTTTCAACTTTCTTTCTACCTTCACATACATTATTCGATTGACTTTCACACACATTTTTTTTACAATGAATATTATTTTAATTAACTCATAATTAGTTGTTATTATACTTACATATTCTCAATGTTTTACACCTATATAATAACCTTATATATTCAAATATCATATTTTAATAGCTTTTATTTTCATTAAAAATATAAATTATTAATAACGCAATATTTACTTAATTACTACAATAATTAAAAAAATTAATTTTTTTCCTATATCAATAATTTGTAGCAGTTACTTAAACAGCTACAAATATTCAAAAGAATAAAAAAAAGTGACAAAAAAATGGTGGCATTTCTTTTTAGCGGTTCTTATTCAAAAGAATTAAAAATGCCTTTTTGTTTTTTCAAAAAGCACATTTTGTAGCGGTCATTTAACTGCTACAAAATATTGTTATAATTAGTAGCGGTTTTATAACCACTACAAGTCTGAACAAAATCAATTTGTAGCAGTTTCGGAACCACGACTAATCTCTCAAACAAGACGTTAGCGCAACCTCATATAGTGTCGGTCATTAGGAACTACTACTAGGTGTGAAACGATTGCTAGGTGTGAAATGACTGCTAGGTGTGACACGATAGCTAGGTGTGACACATTTGCCAAAGGGGTTATGTGCTGTTGGGATATGCTTGTTTGCTGTATGATTATCTGTAATGCATATGTTGTATATATGAATATGAGGTTAACTGTTACCCGAGATCCGATGCGGATCTCGGCTCTTAACATAGCATCAAGGCCGGGAGGACCGAGGACCGAGGAGAGAGACAAGCAACCGCATAGAAGCTCCGTTCAAGACTTCCTTTCGATGTTCCAGCGGAAGCCTTCCTTTTGTTGTACATTTCTTTTGAACCACACGGTCCACCGTATCCGTTGTATCTAGCCAGACTTACGGCACTTTATAAATATATATCAGTTACTTTTCCGCTCAAATGCTCTACTCTGATGTTTTCAAATGATGTTTGTCTGAAAAAAAATTTATACTGCTTTTGAAAAGTCGGGTTGTTACATCTTTGTACCTATACTTGTAAGATGTTAATTAGGACTGATGTGAATGTTGGCTAAGCAGCGTGTAAGTTTCTATATATAAATTAAAATATGAAATTAAAAAGGTTTTTGAAAATAAAATGATGGAATAAAATTTATTTGTTCTCAACATATAAATAAAAAATATTCTTCTCGTAAAGGTTTCATTGTATATACAATTTGTAATCAGATTAATTTTGATCTTATTTAAATCTACGCGACAAGATTAACTCAGGTGCATACTAAGTGAGAACCATGTCATTGGCTACTAATACCTTATCTTTCTCTGGTTTTTAATAAGCACATCATGTATTCTTCTAATGGAGGCAATGTATTAACAAATGATGAGCATATAGAACAATATCTATAATTTAGAAAACTATAAGGAACCAATAAAATTGAGAAGAAAAAAACTATATCGACTTAAAAAATGAGGTAAAATTATATGGACTTAGATTGCATATTTTTTCATTTTTTTTTTTTTAAAGCTCAAGCTATTAAATTAGACTCATGCATCACCAAGCACGTCTACCTATAGCTTTCTGATGATAATTGCTGTTATACTCCTCCTATCCTATTTATAAGTCACTTCTAACATATTTTATGAGAATTGGGAAAAAATTTAAACATTATTAATTCTATCTTAAAATTTAATAACTTTATTACTATACCCTTATTTAATATACAATATATGTATTGAGATCAAAATATACATAATAATAAATGAATGTAAATTAAAATTGTATGTTCATATGAAAAACTTAATGTAACATCCCATTTTCTAAAGCGGAAATTTTTTTTTTTTTTTTTTTTTCAATCAGAGTAGAGCAATGGAGCGAAAGAGTAATTGATTCACATTCAAACAATAACCATAGTGTAACATAGTATTGATACAGCACCCTATTGTTCTCATAGGTAATTACGTAAAACGATAAAGTGACATCTCCGTCTCAGAGCTCACTCGTGCTACATGCCCTCCAACTATAAGCATACTCGTGCAGCTTGCCTCGATCTCCGATCCGTGGTCCTCCTGACCCTGAAGCTATAGCTGAGATTCAATTTATCGAATTGAATCTCGAGTAATCAGTTAACCTTATGCTCAAATAAAACAAGATATACGGATGGCGGTATTCATGACATAGCAAAGAAAGACAACAACACAAGAGTATAAAACAGTTGTATGATTCATGATGACAGATCATATAAGCAAAGAGCAAGACATATAAGTGGTGACCCTAATCGAATCTCTATCCGTTTGGTGACTCTTAATAGAATCTCTATCCAAAGTGGTGACCCCAAACAGAATCTCTATCCGGAACGGTGGCACTTAATGTAATCCCTATCCGAGTCGGTGGCCCAGACGAGCCTCCATCCGAGTCGGTGACCCTAGACAGAGCCTCTATCCGTGAATGTACCTATCACATATATGCATATGAGCAGCACTAGATTAGTGTTACAGTACGCGAACGTACATCCATTAACTGAACAGAATGGCCAGGTAAGTGTCTATCATGGGGGCTCACCGGGTTAGCGGCGACTCAATGGCTTACCCACATAGACTAGCCTTGCCTTCGGCACCAAACTATTTACACAACATATCATCACATATATGCATACCATAAACACAAGTGTTAAGGTTACTAAGACGCGAACGTACCTTCGTTGATGTACGTAAATGTTTCAAGCGGAATCGTACCTTCGACTAAAAACGGTGGTTTGTCCGACAAATGCACGTTGGACAGTAACGGCAGCAAATTAGGATTTCGACGTCCTATAAGAGTAATATCACTTTCATTAGTGATTTGACACAATAATCGGCATTTTAGGTAAAAATTACCATTTTGCCCCTATACCCCTACTTGGCGGAATTTCGCGGCGCCCTTACATAGGCTATTTTCTTCCCAAAATTTCGCGTAACTTCGACGCATTTATGATTTTCGAAAATAAAGACTAAAATAGCCCTCCCATATGATACCCAATCATACTCAAAATTTAAAGGCTATTACTACCCCTAACCTTTAAAAGAGCTATAAAAACTACAACTTTTCAATGACTCGATCCCTACTATGTTTACACCTCTCGCATATTTTTCAACGCAAACAAGGCTCTAAAACATTTGTAGGAATCTTGTCACCTACTTTCTAAATCTAACTAACAATTCTACTAACTACTAAACTAAAAACTAAAGACCGAAAGACTTACCCGTTGAAGACTTTAGGACAATTCTACAGGAGCCATTGCACAATTCCCAGAGCTCCTTTCTCTTCTTTCTCAACCAAAAATTTCGGCCAAGAGAAGGAAGAAAAGGTGTGAGAATTATGAAGGAGGGGGGGTATTTATAGGAAAAAAACAAGGGCCTTGTTTGGCAATTTGGGTTATAAAAAAAACCCATTTTCCCCGATCGGTACCCGATTTGCGTGATTTCGGAGAATTCACAAAATTATGGATTTACAACTTTGAAGACAAGTTCTCACTTAGTAGAAATGTCCAAGTTAACCTAAATTTTGATTCCATATAGGTCTCCAACAATCCAGTTGAAGTTCCTCGAAAAACGTGTCCGAACGCGTCCGGTGTCGGATTCGTTTTCGGAGATATCAATCTCTTAGAAATAATTCACTGATTCCAAATATGTCAAAATAAATTCAAACTCATGCCTAGATGTTGAGTTAGAATTTATTTTCCTTATATCCAAAAATATACCTATATGCATTTTTCCCTATTTTGTTTTATTAGGAAATGCACAAACGACTTTAATTTTCTCAGGAAGAGTATAACGGAAGACAAAATTCCACTGATCATTATTTTTCCCTGACTTTGGAAATCCCATTCCTAGATCTCTAGATAGGATCCGTTTCCTATTTATTCCATTACTATTCACTACAATTAATTATATTATAAAATAATATAACTCTAATTAATTATATAATATAATAATAATACAAACTTACCAACTAAGTTATCCATTTTTTTTTTCTTTTTTTTTTTTCTGCCCATTTTTATTTTCGTTTTTTTTTTTTTTATTTATTATATTTTTTTATTAATTATTTAATTAATTATTTAATTAATTAAATAATTATTTTCACATAATTTTTACAAAATTTTCCTATTGGTCCATTCTTGCATTTAGGCTTAAAAATACCTAAACTCATCCTTTTTCCTTCAAATTTTCCAATTAATTAACCAATATATTTATGCTAATTTTTAGCCATTTATCACTAATTTTTGAGCTTTACATAATTATTTCATAATTTTCTTTGCTCGAGCTTAAGTAATTAGCTCAATATTACTTAATTACTTTATTATCACTTGTTGATAATTTTCTTAATTAAGACACTCCTTTATCTTCAAACTTTTGCTTTAACATTAGAATTTCCATGCCTCATGCATTATTTTATAATTTACAAGGGTATTTTCCATAATTTTTCTAAGTCATTTATGTCCCTTAGGGGCATTTTCGTCATTTTGGCACTTTGGCCCTTAAATTCCCTAATTCAAATTTCGGGGTATTACATTTCTCCCCCCGTTAAACAAAATTTCGTCCTCGAAATTTGTATTCTACCCACTAAACTTTGTACTATCCTGATCTCGGACTATACGCGTCGGATCTTCGCTTTATTTGTCACCGCTCCTCCCGGTGATCGAGAATTCGCTTTGGTTTGACCATAAAGATCTTGTCATATTGTACTTTGATATATAGTGTCTCCCGAGGCGCCCATACACCGCGGTCAACACCACAAATACCAAAATGTCTCCATGGCGCCCATACACCATGACAACACAAGATATCATACATGTCACCATGGCGCCCATACACCATAGCAACACAAGATACCTCCTACTCAATGACACGATCACGGTCGAATTACTAAGAAATATGGAAATTGTTATGGAAGTCTAATCATATTTGGAAATAAGGTGACTAGTTTGTTTCCAATGAATCCTTGGATGATCTCCGAAATGATCTCACGAAATGATCTCACGTAATGCAAACTATACATTCGCCCTTGAGGTGCTTTATTGACACCGGCTTTGAAGGATATACGATCATCACAATCACCAAAAGACTCTAACGTTCCTTTTTGTCTTGTTCAAACTATGAAATGTGATTGATCATATCGGTCTAGAAAATTTCGCTCCGGCAATTCCGTTGAGCAACTTAAGTGTAGAGCAAGCATGTATAATTGGTGACCCTAAACGATGTCTCTATCCGCTATGTATAATTGGTAACCCTGAACGAGTCTCTAACCGTGAATGTATCTCGGTGACTCCTAAAGAATCTCTATCCGAGTCGGTGCCCCTAGACGAGCTTCCATCCGAGTCGGTGACCTTAAACAGAGCCTCTATCCGCTTGTTACTTACTTTCTACATCTTGTTAGCTTAACACCATTGAGAATGTTATTGACGCTATGAAGTAGTAAGAAGATTTATATTAACCCACAACTTGGTTCAAAACATGCTTTACAAACTAAAAGCTTACACCTAATGGTGTAGCTACCACATAAGTATGCATCCCAAAAGATCCGTACAAGTATCAAAAGAAATCGATTGGTCTAACACCCGAGTCGGTTCACAACCAACATGGACTTGTACTATTCGATAGTATCTCGGTCCTTTCCGAGGATTCGCCGGCCTCCATATTGGTTAGCGCAAAGATTCGTCCCGAGTTACGTAGTCTTGTCTCGGCAGCCTTCTCGGGGCAATTCCAAGTGATGTGTCCGGCTTCGACATCTGTAACAGATTCGTTTCCCATCACAGTTGACTCCTGGATGGTACTTCTTACACTTTGGACAAGATTGAGATTCTCGCCGGCTTGGTATAGTTTTGTTGTTCGGTTTGGGTGGCCTTTGTTTCCACCACCTGGAGTTGTCCCAAGGCACCTTCCTTTTTCGTGAGGAGTTTCCGTTGCTAAAACTACCACGTCTGTATTACTATTGTTGTTGTTGAAGTTTCGGATCTCTGGAATCCTTTCGATTACGCTCGATCATCCGACAAGTTTCCACCGCGCTTGTCAAATTCTGGAATCGTTGGGACATAAGTCTTTCACCGATTTCATATTTTAGCCCGTCAATCAGTATGTTCACCATACTTCTTTCATCGTTGCCCTTCCTCAGGTGTGGGGAGTATCGGGAGAGATTAGTGAATCGAGCATAGTACTCGTCGAAAGATTCCTCATATCTCTGTCGGATGTGGAGAAGTTCCGACTCCTTATTCATTTGCACCGAAGGAGGAAAGTATTGGTCATGAAATTTCTCTAGAAATTTCTCCCATGTCACGGGATAGTATTGGGTCCCGCAGGTTTCTGCTGTGACTTCCCACCGTGTCTGCATCTCCTTCAAGCTGGTAGATTGCTAGTTGAGCTTTGCGATCCTGCGGGCGATCTATCACCTTGAACACCTTCTCTAGTCTCTTCACCAATCCTCCGCCAAATCCGGCTTTCCTCGAAAAGTTGGCGGCTTGACTACAAAGCGATTAACCCAATACTGGGTATTCTTCTCCTTTCTTCCTCGTCGTGGAGGTGATTGTGATCTATCAGATTCCTCAGCATTTTCCTCATGGTCTTCCTCACTTTGATTGTCATTGTCCTCCTCCTCTTCCTCTTCTTCATTGTTATGCTCTTCCTCTTCGTGTTGACGTGCGTCCAATTGTCTTTGGGCTTCCTCATCCTGTTGATGTTGTCTTGCTAACAGAGCATCAATGAGAGCCCTCGCTCTTGGAGAGTTCTCCTCGGTTCTTGTACTTCGTTCTGTTCATTACTGGTTTGGTATAGCATTTTGCTCGGGTATTACGTCCCTTTGAGGCTGCCTGCCTCCGCCTCGACCTCGGCCTCTGCCTCGGCCCCTACCTCTTGGTGCACCGGCACCTCTTATGATGGCCATGTTTTAACTTTTCCTTTATATCAAATAACGGACAAGTGTCAGAAAATAACACAACACATGGCATCAAAACATATATATGTTTTCATATTAGATGTAATGTACATACTAACGTATATTACATCACCCGGTGGTTTATGACCGGTGGTTATTTCGTATATCCCCACGTTGTTGTCATCGGATGAATGATCCGAGCCAACGAGTTTCTCCGGCTCTAAAGGCATTCTAGTCAATGACTCGGGTAGCATATTGGGTCACAATCATATTTCGGTTTGGGGTCATCGAAATATCGGGATTTCGTCTTCGTCCCGCCGTCTCGGAATTACGGATCTACGAGCGTTACGTCTCATTATTACGGGATAGAGGGTATACGAATTTTCTTTTTCGTTATCACTACATATTACACCGTGGTCATATCAGTACTCATTTTCAAAAAGTGCTCAAAGTCAAAAGGCTTAAGAACCTAACTCCGTTATCCGAACAGATTGGCCAGGTAAGTGTCTACCATGGGGGCCTCACCGGGTTAGCAGTGACTGATTGGCACACCCACGTAGACTAGCCTTGCCTTCGACACCAAACCGTTCGTGGTAACATAGTTAAACACTTGCCAGAAAGATTGCTCTGATACCAAAATGTCTCCGTGGCGCCAATACGCCGTGACAACATAAGATACCTCAGCCGCTAGTTTTACGCACCGCCTCACGACGGATGCAACCTATCCGGTGGCTAGCCAGCAGGCCATGTCGGGGTAAGAGCCAATGCTTCGTCACAGATCACACTGTGAGAACCCCCGATCATGAGTCGAATTTGCCATCAGCATATACTGGCTCTGATACCATAAAGTGTAACATCCCATTTTCTAAAGCGGAAATTTTTTTTTTTTTTTTTCAATCAGAGTAGAGCAATGGAGCGAAAGAGTAACTGATTCCCATTCAAACAATAACCATAGTGTAACATAGTATTGATACAGCACCCTATTGTTCTCATAGGTAATTACGTAAAACGATAAAGTGACATCTCCGCCCTAGACAGAGCCTCCATCCGAGTCGGTGACCCTAGACAGAGCCTCTATCCGTGAATGTACCTATCACATATATGCATATGAGCAGCACTAGATTAGTGTTACAGTACGCGAACGTACATCCATTAACTGAACAGAATGGCCAGGTAAGTGTCTATCATGGGGGCTCACCGGGTTAGCGGCGACTCAATGGCTTACCCACATAGACTAGCCTTGCCTTCGGCACCAAACTATTCACACAACATATCATCACATATATGCATACTATAAACACAAGTGTTAAGGTTACAAGACGCGAACGTACCTTCGTTGATGTACGTAAATGTTTAAGCGGAAGCGTACCTTGACGGAAAAACAGTGGTTTGTCCGACAAATGCACGTTGGACAGCGTAACGGCAGCAAATTAGGATTTCTGACATCCTATAAGAGTAATATCACTTTCATTAGTGATTTGACACAATAACTGGCATTTTAGGTAAAAATTACCATTTTGCCCCTATACCCCTACTTGGCGGAATTTCGCGGCGCCAGCTACATAGGCTATTTTCTTCCCAAAATTTCGCGAACTTCGACGCATTTATGATTTTCGAAAATAAAGACTAAAATAGCCCTCCCATATGATACCCAATCATACTCAAAATTTAAAGGCTATTACTACCCCTAACCTTTAAAAGAGCTATAAAAACTACAACTTTTCAATGACTCGATCCCTACTATGTTTACACCTCGCATATTTTTCAACGCAAACAAGGCTCTAAAACATTTGTAGGAATCTTGTCACCTACTTTCTAAATCTAACTAACAATTCTACTAACTACTAAACTAAAAACTAAAGACCGAAAGACTTACCCGTTGAAGACTTTCCAGGACAATTCTACAGGGCCATTTGCACAATTCCCCAGAGCTCCTTTCTCTTCTTTCTCAACCAAAAATTTCGGCCAAGAGAAGGAAGAAAAGGTGTGAGAATTATGAAGGAGGGGGGGTATTTATAGGAAAAAACAAGGGCCTTGTTTGGCAATTTGGGTTATAAAAACCCATTTTCCCGATCGGTACCGATTTGCGTGATTTCGGAGAATTCACAAAATTATGGATTTACAACTTTGAAGACATGTTCTCACTTATTAGAAATGTCCAAGTTAACCTAAATTTCGATTCCATATAGGGTTCCAACTGTCAGTCTGAAGTTCCTTGAAAAACGTGTCCGAACGCGTCCGGTGTCGGAATTCGTTTTCGGAGATATCAATCTCTTCGAAATAATTCACTGATTCCAAATATGTCAAAATAAATTCAAACTCATGCCTAGATGTTGAGTTAGAATTTATTTTCCTTATATCCAAAAATATACCTATATGCATTTTTCCCTATTTTGTTTTATTAGGAAATGCACCAACGACTTCGAATTTTCTCCTAAGAGTATAACGGAAGACAAAATTCCACTGATCATTATTTTTCCCTGACTTTGGAAATCCCATTCCTAGATCTCTAGATAGGATCCGTTTCCTATTTATTCCATTACTATTCACTACAATTAATTATATTATAAAATAATATAACTCTAATTAATTATATAATATAATAATAATACAAACTTACCAACTAAGTTATCCATTTTTCTCTTTTTTTTTTTTCTGCCCATTTTTATTTTCGTTTTTTTTTTATTTATTATATTTTTTATTAATTATTTAATTAATTATTTAATTAATTAAATAATTATTTTCACATAATTTTTACAAAATTTTCCTATTGGTCCATTCTTGCATTTAGGCTTAAAAATACCTAAACTCATCCTTTTTCCTTCAAATTTTCCAATTAATTAACCAATATATTTATGCTAATTTTTAGCCATTTATCACTAATTTTTGAGCTTTACATAATTATTTCATAATTTTCTTTGCTCGAGCTTAAGTAATTAGCTCAATATTACTTAATTACTTTATTATCACTTGTTGATAATTTTCTTAATTAAGACACTCCTTTATCTTCAAACTTTTGCTTTAACATTAGAATTTCCATGCCTCATGCATTATTTTATAATTTACAAGGGTATTTTCCATAATTTTTCTAAGTCATTTATGTCCCTTAGGGGCATTTTCGTCATTTTGGCACTTTGGCCCTTAAATTCCCTAATTCAAATTTCGGGGTATTACACTTAATGAATAACTCATCAATAGAAAAAAAAGACCTCCTCTCTACTTTTTAAATTGGACCAGAGTAATGTTTTGCTATGGTTCATGTTTTTTATAGTATTATTCAGTATTTGGTTTAGGCTTCATGGCTACCTCTTCTTATACAAGTGTCTTATCTGAGACTCAAACTCGAGACCTAGAGGGATCTCGCAGGGCCTTGTACAGCTAGACCAACTCTATGTTAGTTGCTATGGTTCATCTTAACAACCGTTGTTTTTTATTGAATATGGAGGAGTGTGAAGAAGGATATGTATTGGCTGAACAAAATGAATTGCATACTGATGACAACAGAGATAGTTAACTGGAATTTAGCAAGCACACGTACGGACAGCCAATACATTAAAATTTAATAATGATCGCTTATTATAAAAGCTAACATATGTCGATATAAGTTATACGAGTATAAAATATTTCTGGCACGTCTGTCTATTATTATTTGAATCACATCATATTATTGTTCTCAAACGAAGAAGAAGAAGAAGTTAGACCGCAACGGAAGATTAACAATGAAATAAATACAGCCAACCAGAAAATCAGCAATATGACATGAATTTATATATTTGGCTAAGGTTAATAATACAATATATCCAATAAATATGTGATTTATTTTTGAAAGAAAATCAAACACAGTTTGCTTTCTTAAAAGGATCCGGTTATAGTATTTGAAATCAAATGAAACATATTTACCACACTCACACCACTCAATAATATTGTCGGGTCTTGTACCACAATAACATCAACTTCCTCTAATAACTCTTTCTCGTGAGTTTGAGTTTGAACTCTATATCGATATATGTGCGCAAGTTATGACAAAAAGAAAAAGAAAAATCACAGTCAATATCAGAAATAGAGAGAGATCCATTTATACACAGTTTAAAACAGATTTCATAAATAATTAATCTGAAATTGATATCTAATATCAGTAGTTTTAAGTTTATAAAGATTTTGCTACTGATCTCAAACAAAAGTACAAATATACATGACACCATCATAAAAAAAAAAAAAAAAAAAAAATCGATTTAGTATATATTTATTTAGCACCAAAGAAAAGTGCAGCAGCCGAAAAAACGTACTATTCAGCGGCCTAAAACTGTTCAGCCCAACTTGAAATGAAACTGTTCGTTTCATCCTTTTGGGCCCAAAACCATTAAGCTCAACATAAAATCCTTTATCAAAAAAAAAAAAGGTCGGGAGATAATATCAAATCACACGCCTGTAGCTCAATGGATAGGCGTCTGTTCTCAAACCTATAAGTCGCGTGTTCGATGCACTAACCTTTATTCATAATTGCGGAATTGATACTTTACAATATGTGACTTGCAGCACCATAATTGAAACTTTTATCATTCTCTTTACCCTTCATTACACACTCTCTCTTTTTGATGGAAAACTAGAGGCGTCTCTTATGGTCAGAGAGCGAATGGACAAGTTTTTATGCTTTAAATAACTTTTGTATCCAAAAGACATGTACATTCTATGGATATGACTGCTCCCATCAAGCAGTCAAGAAACCTCTTCCCAAAAGTCATTTATCAATAGTCATTTAGCCCCTTCATTAATTATTAAATCATACATATTTATCACAGTTACATGAGACATTTCTTACATCTCACTCCATCACCAATAATCATGAGATTTTCATTATCCCTATCAATTAAATTCAATATTCTCTTCAAAAATCCCTTTCTTCACTCTTATCACAAAACCTCGTCTTCACTTTTCTCCTTGATATTGTTACAGCCCTACTGGTCTCATCTTTTCGGGTGGCGGATAGCGGGATTCCCTTTTATTATTACCATATATGATCCAATTACTACTCATTAGCATGCACCAGAGGTTAACGCGGTAGAGCATTTCCTGGTATGATTTTCAGACAATACTGGTATAATTAAATGCAAGTGACAAAATATAATCCCCGAAGGGTAAAATATGCAGTCATCCACCAGTGCCTATGAGGCCAAAAGAATATACAGTTATCCCATCTCAAAAATAAAATAAAAAATAAATCTTCCTCCTCCACCATCTACTCCAGCTCCGCATTTTTACCCTTCTTACTGGTTACAGTCCTTGAAGTACTTCTAAAAGCTCTACAAAAAAAAAATCTAGGATTCATAAATGGATCCTAGAGTAACCATTAATCTCATATGTAATGCATAAACAGTGTATGTATGCAACCATAATTAGGAAAAGCACTAAAAAAAGGCATTCAGAAACAAATGCGGAGTAACACAAACATATCAAGTATACCGTGTTAACTGCGGAAGGACTAAATGTCCTAAAAACAAATGCAGGATTGCTCAACAAGCAAGCCCTGAATCCACAACGCTGGGAAATACATAGTAGTCGGGCTCCGAACCCAGACCACACTGAATGCACACAAACGCATGTCCCTTTTCAGGAGACACAGGTCCACAATCATGGAAAAACAAATATACAAAGTAACATAAGGCATATGAGGATTAATGTTACTACCTGGTAGTTGACCAAATTATCAATATAGTTTTTTTTCCCGGATATGCGAAAATCAAAGTGACCCTAAAATAACCAAAATATAAATATAAGTAACTCCTCTTTAGAATATTTATTTGTTGACTTAAAAATAGGCCTTCTTCAACCTTATAAAAAATTTCTTAATCCTATACTAATATCCTATTTTTGAACACCTAGAAGGCACTAAAATACCAATCAATGAATCAGTTCTCACGTCCTTGAGGCCAGCCAAACTTATATCTTATATTGCACAACAACATTCATTTTCTTAATCACTATTTTTTCTTATATCCCCATAATCTTTCTTCCAAGTTTTTAAATCTTCTTTAGTTAGCCCTTTTATCCTTTAGTCAGACCCTTTTTCATGAACCAAAAACGCTGGTACTACCACTTTAAACTTAAAAATCATGAAATCATAATGTAGTTAAACTAGAGCTTACTTGTTCTTGGTATCTCTTCAACTAGGCACTTGATCCTTCACGTTTCCTCTTTTTCCTTTTCAATCTCCACCTTAAACACATCAAGAACCTTTCCTTAGCATCTTTATTCCACGTGATAGGAGGTAGAGGATGGTGAAATGAGCATACAAAATTCTTACCTTCCTCTTGATCGTTGCACAACTCTCTCCTTGTGTTTTCTTGCTTAGCCTTTCTTCTTCTTCTCTCTACTTTTCAATGCCACCAGCAGCAAGAGTGGGAGGGCAAGTCCCTTAAATAATTCTCAAATGCTCAGTCTAGATCCCTCCTCCCCTTTCTAGAAAAGCCTAGGAATTTTCTTTGTATTTTCCCTTGAATTTTTCCTCTCTCAACCGGTGGTTTTTGAGAAGGTCTGAGCAAAAAAAATAATAATAATAATAATTTCATTTGGCTTATCTCCCTCACACGTCCGGCACTTGGGGAATTATGGGAGAGATATTATTTTATTTTCTTATATTTTTGTTTTCCTTTGGCTTCCCTTCAGGCACGTTGGGAATATTGAAGAAAGATTTTTTTTTTTTCAAGCCAAGGTGTGTCTGACTTCCCCCTCCCCTTCATTAATTTGCTTTGTCCAATCCATCACATCTTTAGACTTATAAGTACATCTAAAGCTAGACCATAATTCCCTTTTTTTCCTTCTCCCACCCGACACTTCAGGAGAGTTTTGAAGAAAAAAATGTATTCTTTCCTTGCCTCTCTCAGCGTAAAATCCGTCCCTTCTCCCTTCAACATTTATTTTAACATGACACATATATGACATGTTGGCACACCAACTATTCTCTTCTCGTTTGAAAATGTGAATGAGAGAGAAAAGTAAGATTTTTTAGTAATTTTGTGTTATATAAGTCTCATTCAATGTCCACCTTTCTAAGGTAAATTAGACTTATATTGAAACTTCACTAATTTTTCATCAGAATTTTCCCCCTCCTTTTATTGGTCAAAAATTATAGGAATAATGAGGGAAAAAATATACTTTTACTTTTTTTTTTGACATTACCATTCGCAATTTATTTATAACCAAATTTACTAACCACTTTTTCGAATAATTCCACATTATTTTCCAATAATTTATTTATCTTGTTAGAAAATTAATATACCATTGACCACTACTTGGTGAAAAATTCATATATTTCATTAATTGATTTATATGAAAATTGGGGGATGTTACATTTCTCCCCCTGTAAAATAAATTTCGTCCCTGAAATTTGTTTATACATTCACCATACTACTAGAATAAATTCTGAGTATTTCCTTTTTCATATCCTCAACTGTCTCCCACATTGCTTCCCTAGCAGATAACCCTCTCCAGACCACCTTCACAGAAGGGATACTTTTACACCTGAGCTGCTTTTCTTGATAATCAATAATTTGTTCAGGCTCTACCGTAAAGGTATGATCCTCCTGTACATCTACATCTTCATATTCCAAAACATGCTTTGGGTCTGGTTGATATTTCTTCAGTTGAGAGACATCAAAAACATCATGTAGCTTACTCAAATTGGGTGGCAATTGCAACTGATAAGCTACTGGTACTCGCTTCGCCATTATCTCAAAAGGACCGATATATCAAGGACTTAAATTTTTACGTTTTATGGCTTTTCCCACTCCGGTAATCGGAGATATCTTCAAAAATACGTGGTCACCCATATTAAATTCTAGAAGTCTCCTTCTCTTATCTGCATAACTCTTTTTTCGGCTTTGAGCCACAAGGAGCCTCTTCTTAATTTGGTTGATCTGTTCGGAAGTTTCATCTACAATTTCAGGTTCGAATAGCTTTCGTTTAGACAACTTTGTCCAATAGAGAGGTGATCGACATTTTTGTCCACACAAAGCTTCATAGGGTGCCATTTGTATACTAAACCACAAACCAAACTTTTCCTCCATTTTCTCTCCCCTCCCCTCCCCTACCCCCAAACCAAACCAAGGCTTAGACTCAAAAGTACATCTAAAGCTAGACCATAATTTCCTTTTTTTTATTTTCCTTTTCCCACCCGACACTTCAGGAGAGTTTTGAAGAAAAAAATGTATTCTTTCCTTGCCTCTCTCAGCGTAAAATCAGTCCCTTCTCCCTTCTCCCTTCAACATTTATTTTAATATATGACACATATATGACATGTTGGCACACCAACTATTCTCTTCTCCTTTGAAAATGTGAATGAGAGAGAAAAGTAAGATTTTTGAGTAATTTTGTGTCATATAAGTCTCATTCAATGTCTACCTTTCTAAGGTAAATTAGACTTATATTGAAACTCCACTAATTTTTCATCAGAATTTTCCCCCTCCTTTTATTGGTCGAGAATTATTGAAATGAGGGAAAAATATACTTTTTTTTTTTTTTTTACATTACCATTCTCAATTTATTTATAACTAAATTTATTAACCACCTTTTCGAATAATTCCACATTATTTTTTCAATAATTTATTTATCTTGTTAGAAAAATAATATATCATTGACCACTACTTGGTGAAAAATTCGTATATTCCATTAATTGATTTACATGAAAATTGGAGATGTTACAGATGCTACATCATTGGCGGCTTGCACCGTCTTGAAATGTCCAGTACCATCTTGAGCCACCACGAGATTGGCCATAACCGATGATCGCCTTGAGCTCAACAACCTCCTGTCGTGACCAGAAAACCAATTTGGAAACCAGTGTGCTTTTATCTCTTCTTCTGTGAAATTCTCCTGCTTTAGGAATTTCCCATTAACAGCCAAGAAATTGCTTATCATCTTTCGAACATTGCTGGTCACATTACTTTGAGCAGTAAACTCTGCGACGTTGAGCTGCAATGCGCTGCTCCAGCAAGTTTCGATGTTTGTGAGGGCAGTGCTGAGCCATGTTTGTGCGTTGATAGCGAGCAAGAAGCTGTAGGTAGGGCTTGAAGGGTTCGGTTGAGATGGAAGATGGTATTGTCGTAGAGCTTCAAACAATCACTTAATACACATTTCTGCATCTTGGTGACACATTTAGGGCTTCCTTATGCATGGCTTGCGCTTGGTCTAGTGCTAATTGAACCAGCATTTTGCTGAACTCTGATGGATGGCTCGGTCTGAACCGGTGGTGACTGTGGCTCATGTGGTATTTGCATGGCTCTGGGTGAGGAGTTTGGTTGCACCAAAACTCTATAGACGAAGAATAAGAAGATGATGATATTGAGAAAAGTGAAGAAAATGAAGTGAGGGAAAATAATAGCTTAACAATGATTGATGTCATTATGTGTTGCGGTGGTTCTTGTGTTTAATTGTTGTATTTTGTTATGTCAATCAGGAGGGTTTGGTTATATATTTATATTGTTTCATAAAACATTCATAGCTTAGGTTTGGAGTTCAGTTCAAATTTATTGAGGAGTGTGAAGGAGAATATGAGTTGGCTAAATAAAATAATTCAAGCATTGACCACACAGAGAGAGATAGGTGAACTTATTTATTTACACGATTCTGGTGATTTAAAATAATAAAATTATGTAATAAAACATGATTAAACGTTTTTGGCTTGTAATTTATAATTATAAAATATATTTGCCATTTCTGACTATTATTTCATTAATCAAATGTATACATTCATTAGAGAAAATGAAGTTAGCGATCGAAATAGTGATAAATAAAATAATTGAACAAGAAAAACAAGTAAACGTGACGGCTATGGCGTGAGGAATGCATAAGAATGAGTGAAATAGAAACTGCAAGAAAGACAACAATAGTACAATACGTGTGACTTTCCTTAGCAGTAAAAGCGAATTCAAAAATTTGCCCAGGCATGATGTAAAACCCTAAAAATCTCCCTGGTATGAACTTATTTTTGGCTGGTTCAAGTCTATATGGAAATACCTTTGAGTCTATTTTCATATGCCACCGATTTCAGCTCAATTGGATTTGTAGTTTGTGAGATACACTCAAAACATTGAAGCCTGGTCTGCTGAGTGGTGGAAATTATACTGTCAACTTCAATAATTCATAGCTCCTTCATTTGAACTCCTTTGTACTTGTAATTTATATCCAAATGATGCGTTGGGAGTCTAGTTTCATAAAAAATTGATTTCACCTCAATAGGACTTCTGGTTTTGGAGATATTGTCAAATTACCAGAGGTCTCCAGCTGAATACGCGAAACTGAGCTCAGCAGAGTTGCTGATACACACCTTGACTCGAGTTATGTGTGTATGACTCGAGTCAAACATGTCCAGAGACGAAAAGAACATTTCTTGACTCGAGTTAATGATAGCTTGACTCGAGTCAAATCATCCCAGAACTGTAGCAAAGTGGTTAACTCGAGTTGCAACTCCATGACTCGAGTTATATCATCCTGGAACTGATCTTTTGCTGATTTTAACTCTGAATTGATCAATTCCAACTTTCATATGATCTTGGAGACTTCTAGCATCAATCTAGGAACTTGAATAAAGATTTTCTCATTCCTTTCAACAAGTTCTTCCTTCTTTTCTTCATCTCTTGAACATTCTCCATAACTCAACTCTTTCTTTTTCTTCTTCTCTTCTTCTTGAGCTTGAACTCATCATTCTCAACAAGCACTATTCAGGTATACTCCACTATTGCTCAAATATGATAAAACTTCATTCCAACTTCTGTTTGATCATAAAGACTTCTAGTATCACATATAGTGCAGATTCTTCTTTCGTTAGTCTCCTTTCTTGATCATTCTTCATTATTAAACTTTGCATATACATTATATATAAGAATTAGTCAAAGTAGAAGATAAATGTAGTATACAACCTTTTTGCTCTTAAGAATGACATCTATATAAGACATCATCAAAACTAATCATATCCAACATTCTCCCCCTTTTTGATGATGGCAAATACTTTGAGAAAAATATGTATGAATATGAAAAGCTAATAAACCCAACATATTTTTCATGCCATTCTCTCCCCCTTATTTGTCATTAGCAAAAAGTTGAAGTAAAGTAGAGATGCTTGTAGAGGCAAATGTGAAACCAAATTTGACAGAATCAAAGAACTGATTTTCTCTCCCCAATTTGAAATTGTTTTCATTCTTAATATGATGCAATTTGGAATGTTTTTATGAAAACAAATTTGTGAGAGTTTGGAGAGGTTTTCCAAAACATCTTTTACAATTAAAGCGTATAAATACCAAACATGTGCAAAATTTCTCTGAATATAAAAAGATAAAGTTCAGAAATGCTCATGTAGGTTCATCAAATTGTTGAGTGATCAATGAACTCCATTTGCTTGCTTTATGCAATTCGATTGAGTGAAATACTCTGAAGTGTGTTCAACTGACAAATCATGAATGTCTTGTGTGATAAGAGTAGGACAAAGGTACTGCCTTCTTGAAGCATATCTCATATGAATGAACATGGTCAGTACTCAGCTTCCATCTTTTCCCTTTTCTTCATAGAAGTATTGTGTAGAGCATATCTCAACTTCAAAGATAGGACATGAAATCATTATTCCTCATTTTGATCATTTCTCATTGCAGTGCATTAAGGAATATCCTCGCACAAAATAAAATCTCCTACTACAGATTAACAACCTTCTTTGCAAGAGAGATTTAATTTGTTAGTGTAACCAAATATCAAACTATCCCTTTATATATGATATTTTCAAATTAAGGTAATGAAATAAAAATATAAGATATTTTCAGATATAAGATTTACTCATCATCAAAACTAATAAACCATAGTGAATGTAGATGAGAGTGGTTAAAGAGGTTTTCTTCAAATAAAGGAGATGGATGAGCTTTTAAGATATAAAACATATGAGGATGTGAAGCTCCCCCTTAATCAGTGCATAACTTTAAAATATTAAGCTCCCTTTAAAGATACCAAATAATATTGTGACACCAAAAGTTATGAGGTTTGAAGTTATCCCTACTCCAAAGAACACAACAAGATATATCAGAATTAAGAACTTTCAAGTTCACTTGGATGGACTTTGAAATTGGTATGAAGAAATTACTTATGCTTTTCAAGATGATAAAAATGTCTAAAGCATAGGGATCATTTTCAAAATGAGTTTGCTTGGGCTAAACTTCTTGAAATAAAATGGAATGAATGAAAACCAGTTAGCCAAGCATGATTATGATATATTATTTCAAAATACAATACCTTACTCAAGTAATATCGTAATCACTTGAGTTACAATCATTTGTACATTGATATGATCAATATTGAGGATCTCTAGATGTGAATGAGATTTAGGAGAATGAGTCTCTGTAACCATCTTCTCTTTATGCACCTTAGAAGCAGAAATCCCAAATGAGTTTTGAATAGGATCTCAAAAATTAGTTTCTGCTCATAGCTTCTCATCAACCTGTTATGCTCCTTATCATCTTGGTTTAAACCTCTTTTTAGTGATGGGATGCCACATAATTTGCAGACATAGGTACTGATATGGTCTATTTTGTTTGCCTATGTTCTTTGTCCGACAATACAACATTTTGGTCAACTCCTGCAAATATATGTTCTTTGGTACCCAATGATTCTTAAGTCCACATAAGATTAGACACAATTCTATAGATATATTTGAGTTAAGCTTAGGAATTGTAATCAGAATCAGAATTGGAATAAGAAAGGAAATAAGAAAGAATATGAAATTATGAGCGAGAATCGAGTTTGAATCATAATCGAGTCGCAGAGAATGTAATAAATTTCGAGTTAATATATGAACCAACAGTATAAGCGAAGCATTGACTGCATCTTTGCCAAACTGCATGACTTAACTATGGAGTATAAACCATACTGCCATAATGCATAACTTAGAGTATTACAAAATATGACATAATTGCAGTAGAGTTTCAAAAGCAAATATGAACAATGATCAAATATTTTATACACGAATTGCTCCTTTTCACATAATTTTACCCAATCAAGTAAGTTCAATCCAATGAATCAAAAGGGTAATAATTAAATGATGCCAAGAATATTATTTCTCAATGATAATTTGGAAGTACACTTTAAGCAGGAAGGATGTCATTGATAATAATGCATTTTGAAAAATAACATTCAAAAGATGCACTCAAGTTAAGCTATATATGTATTTGAATCAAAAAAAATTTTATGTGAAAATTTAACTGGAGTCATATCTCTATGACTGGAGTCATCGATGCAATTTTCTGAAAAAAAAAAACATTTATAAATATTTTGACTGGAGTCATCATCACTTGACTTGAGTCATATTCTTAAATTCAACTATGATGACTGGAGTCATATTAGGATGACTGGAGTCATAGTTCGATTTATTCATGCAGAGAAGAATTTTCAAAATGTTGACTGGAGTCATATTTAAGATTTTTGGAACAGAGAAGAATTTAGAGAATGTTGACTGGAGTCATCTCTACTTGACTGGAGTCATAAATGCGATTTTCACAATGGTGACTCGAGTCATATCTTCTTGACTGGAGTCAAAGATGCAAATTTTCAAACAGAGAAGAAATTCACTGAAACTGATTGGAGTCATGACCAGATGACTCGAGTCATATCAGATGGAAAAATAGCAGATTTCGCGATAGGCATTTGGAAAGTTGAAGTACAGTGTATGACTGACTGGAGTCATAAGATTTTTATAAACTGATTTTCAAAGACTATAACTAGAGTCATATATCCTTAACTTGAGTTACTTAGATCATAAATCACTTTAGCTAAAGATTCAAAGATATATGACTGGAGTTGAAAAGTGTTATGACATGACAGCAACTTTGAAAACAGTTTCTGATTCAACTTTAATCAAGTAAACAATATTTTTAGTTGAATCATTAACTACATTTTTTAAACATATTTAAGATCAATGCTCACTTAAAACATGGTGGAAGTCAATATGTGTAAAGAATGTATCAGTATGCTTCAGATTTAGTTGAACATTTCCGTTAACATGCTGAAGAATTTTCTCAGAAGCAAAAGTCATGAAGAAGAACATTAAAGAACCATGCTTAGCACAACAGAAATTTATAAGCACAATGACTTTGCTATTGACCAAGAAGTAATCTTGCCTCTTTGAATAGAGTCTTGAAATATATCAAGGCAAGAACTATAGTTACTCAAAAATGGATAACCAACAAAATTTATGTGTTTGAGTAACAAAATGACTACTAGGAATGATGAAAGGTAAAAACACATACTCATTAGTCCAAAAGACTAGAGTTCCATAACATCATCCTAGTGAGTTATTCATTAATGGTTAATGCATTATCATTTAATGCACTAATGAACATTTATAAAACTTGGAATAACTTGGCCAATGAGAATTTATGCAGTAGGCATAACACACTCACTCAAGCAACACATTGAACATCAAATATCAGTATGTGACTGATGGGGAAAATTCTACAAAACAGATTTGAAGCATATCCAATATTCAGTATACAACATTAACTTCACATTTTGAAAACATCATTTGAATGTAATCAAGGTATTTTTCAAATCTATCTGAAATGCTTTCAAAGTAAGAATATTTTTCAAAAGATTTATGTGTATCTTCACAAAACAAAATGAATTGACATCAAAAACAGATTTTAGAATTGTGCATTTAAGAGAAATAAAATCAGAAAGTTATGCACAAATTCACTTCCGGTCCATTTAGCAATCTTGAAACGTTTAGAAAGACATAGATGACTGATTGCTAATGGAATGCAATGATGGACAAGTATTCATTACCCAAAAATGAATATAATCACAATATAGGGTATGAGTTAGATATCACTGTAATTCCCTTTGTCCTTGTAAAAGCTTGCTTAATTGAGATGGATTGATATGGATGTCTCCCTTTTTGACGTTCACCATCAACATCAAGCATAGCCTATTTAGCTTCCTCAAGACTTGAATTATTTCTCTATTTTGCATTCTTGAGAAACTTTTTCTCATCCTACAAAACCATATAAGTCTTTTTCTTTCTTGGTATCCAACCTTACTTGGATCCAATCAACGTTAGCTTGTAGGAACCAAAATTTGCATGCTCTTATGAATATGATCAACTCAATATAATTGAGCACAATGAACTAAGCATGATTTTATGCATAAAAGAGATACTTTCTTTTCAAATCGTTATGTATGCATAAAGAATAAAACTATTGAACATTGCAATCCCTTTATAAATTTATTAAATGGATTTTTAAGGGAAGTAAAATGTAGTTTCAAAACAGTTTGCAATGCTTATTCCTAAGGCTACAACATATAAAACCTCAATGAATATTTCAGATGATAGGAAAGGAGGTTTTACCATTGTATACCCTTACCTTAGGTATTTAGAGGATCGACTTTGCTTACCCACTGCCTCTTATGTCTTTCGATGGGTTTCTGCAAAGTTGTCTCAAAGGGTATAGACTTCATGAGTCTTCTGCTTGGCACTTGAGAGGATCTCTTCTTCGGTTCATAAGAAACTCTTTGATTCTTCATCTTCTCTTTACTTTTATGTCTATCCTTTTTGGAATTAGTCTGCACACACAAAGTACAAGATGGACATTTTGGTACCCTCTTATACTTGGGTCCTTCACTGTTAGTTTGAGCCTTAGGGAAAACATAAGTTCCCTTTGGTACCCATTGATAATTACCAACAGGCTTATCTCTTCTATCTTTCCTATGAAAACAATATGAGGTACTGTGTCCCTAGGTTCTGATAATTACAGTGAGCAAATGGATTTGAGTTATGAACTGATTTCTGAAAATAATTCAAATAATATTTCCCACCATTTTTCTTTTTACCTTTCTTCTTGTCAAAAGTAGGATTGTATCCTATGCCTGATCGGTCATTTGTAAATCTTTGAGCATTCAAAATGACATTGAGCATTTCACTACCTTTAGTGAACTTCTCAAGTGTTTTAGTAAGGTAGGAGTTTTTCTTTTCAAGATCAAGGCATTTTTCGCAAACCGAATTTTCACAAAGCGAAACCGGAGGTAAATCTTTAACTTGTTGCTCCATCAATTTGATTTTCTTTCTGGAAGCAAAAAGTTCTTTCACAATCTTTTTAAATTCATAATGCAATTCATTATACTCAGAAAACAAATCATCATAAGATGGTTCAGAATCACATACCTCTTCTTCGTTTTCTGATTGCTCTTCTTCCGCAACTAAACAGATATTTGCAGTTTCTTCTTCTTCTACGCCTGAGGTTCCTTCGTATGAAGTTTCTAAGGCTTTCCATATCTCCTTGGCAATAGATAGATTGCAGATGCGAGAATACTCCTTTTGACTTAGAGCACCATGAAGCATCAGGATGGCTTTACTGTTAAGAGTCACTTTCCTTCTGTCATCCTCGTTGAATTCATCTTCAGCCTTTGGGACGTTATTTCCTCCCACAATTTTTGTAGGAATATAATCTCCATTCTCTATTACTTGCCAAAGACCATACTCCGTGGCTAACACAAATATTCTGAACTTTGCTTTCCAAAACGAAAAATGTTCTCCATTGAAGCCAGGTGGTCTGCTGATTGAGGCACCTTCAGTTAATAATCCTTCCATGATCCATCTCGGGATGTTAAGTCCAACTGAGAAACCTACGCTTTGATACCAAATGAAGGTGTAATATCACCTAGAGGGGGGGTGAATAGGTGATTACAAAATTCTTTCGCTACAGATATAAATCAATGCAAGGTAGAGATAGAGAAGAGGAGATTGACACAGAGAATTTATACTGGTTCGGTCCAAATCTTAACTTACGTCCAGTCCCCAGAAACACTCCGGGATTTCAATATCTTACCCAGAAACACTCCGGGATTTCACTCACCCAGAAACACTCCGGGACTTTACAATCTCAATTACACACTCTGTAACTCTTGGAGCAATCCTCTCACTAGAACTTACTCACCCTTACAAGTTGTAATCGAATAACCCAATCCCAAATTCCCAATACTTTGAGACTCTCACAGAGAAATGATAACAGAATACAAACTCTCTTGAAAGAGAAGATGGATATGAACACTGAAGAGCAGAGTATTACAGAATATCTAATGAAACAGTGAAGGACTGAACTCTCGCATGAGTTTTCTGTTTTTGCGTTCTGTGTATTGCGTTCAGTGTTTTGAGCAGCTGAAAGTCCATGTATTTATAATGCTTGAAGTTGCTGACCGTTGTAGGTGCCCTCAGAATTTGAATTTAATGGATTCTTAGCTGTTTGAAGCCTTTCTGCACAAATCTCATCAGTTGGGGACATTTCCGTTTGGGGCATCCTGAATATTTGCCCATGATGTGGTGTTTCCTAAATTACCTTCAATCGAATCATGTCTTTATTGCTTTCTGACCGTTTTGAGGATAATTATCCACCTTTCCAGTGAGTTTCCTATTTTGCTTCGTTTTTGAATCAATATCAGAATATTGTGTAATGATCCTGCAGTATACCTTTAGCATCTGGAAACTATGAACAAACTGATTAGAAATAGACTAATTTCTATCACAATCAATAATAAGAAGTACCCATGCTGTAATTTGAACTTTAGATATAACCAGAAGGTTGCGTATCAGCGTTTTTCACAGTGCTGTCGAACATGACTCGAGTTATCATGCTCTGGCTCGAGTCATTTGCTTCAATAAATCATTTGAAGCTCTCTGTAAGCCATTTGACTCGAGTTATGTGTGTATGACTCGAGTTATATCAGTTTCCAGCGTTTTTGCAAATCTTGAACTGACAGATAATTTTTTGAGGGCCATATCTCCCTGGTATGAACTTATTTTTGGCTGGTTCAAGTCTATATGGAAATACCTTTGAGTCTATTTTCATATGCCACCGATTTCAGCTCAATTGGATTTGTAGTTTGTGAGATACACTCAACACATTGAAGCCTGGTCTGCTGAGTGGCGGAAATTATACTGTCAACTTCAATAATTCATAGCTCCTTCATTTGAACTCCTTTGTACTTGTATTTTATATCCAAATGACGCGTTGGGAGTCTAGTTTCATAAAAAATTGATTTCACCTCAATAGGACTTCTGGTTTGGGAGATATTGTCAAATTACCAGAGGTCTCCAGCTGAATACGCGAAACTGAGCTCAGCAGAGTTGCTGATACACACCTTGACTCGAGTTATGTGTGTATGACTCGAGTCAAACCTGTCCAGAGACGAAAAGAACATTTCTTGACTCGAGTTAATGATAGCTTGACTCGAGTCAAATCATCCCAGAACTGTAGCAAAGTGGTTAACTCGAGTTGCAACTCCATGACTCGAGTTATATCATCCTGGAACCGATCTTTTGCTGATTTTAACTCGAATTGATCAATTCCAACTTCCATATGATCTTGGAGACTTCTAGCATCAATCTAGGAACTTGAATAAAGATGTTCTCATTCCATTCAACAAGTTCTTCCTTCTTTTCTTCATCTCTTGAACATTCTCCATAACTCAACTCTTTCTTTTTCTTCTTCTCTTCTTCTTGAGCTTGAACTCATCATTCTCAACAAGCACTATTCGGGTATACTCCACTATTGCTCAAATATGATAAAACTTCATTCCAACTTCGTTTGATCATAAAGACTTCTAGTATCACATATAGTGCAGATTCTTCTTTCGTTAGTCTCCTTTCTTGATCATTCTTCATTATTAAACTTTGCATCTACATTATATATAAGAATTAGTTAAAGTAGAAGATAAATGTAGTATACAACCTTTTTGCTCTTAAGAATGGCATCTATATAAGACATTATCAAAACTAATCATATCCAACAGAATACACTAGTATCCTTATAGGATATCTGTGATTGCGTTCTGACCAACGGTTGTACCGTCTACCGTCAACGAAGGTACGTTCGCATACTGTAACACTAACTCTGATGGTTATATTGTGCGTATATGTGATGTGTGTATGGTATGTTTATATGTGGTGTGTTATTGGAATGCATATTGATGTTAGAAGATAACAGTATGCATGCTGGGAGCGATATATCTATAATGCTGGGAGCGATACATCTGTAATGCTGGGAGCGATACATCTGTGATGCTGGGAGCAATATATCTGCATGCTGGGAGCAATACATGTGCATTGGTTACGTGTTTATATACTATTAAGGTTGTGATTATCTGTAATCCATATGTGTGTATGTAAACATGAGGTTAACTATTACCTGAGATCCGGTGCGGACCTCAGCTCTTAACATAGCGTCAGGGTCAAAAGGACCGAGGACCGAGGAGAGAGGAAAGCAGCAAGCTTAGAGGTTCGACTGAAGACTATCTTTTGCTGTCACGGCGTGAGAATCGCCAAGGAGACACTTTTGTAGTTTCATTTACGTTAAACTCTCGAACCATGTACCATTACTACAGTTAGCCAGTTGGCATTTTGAATATATATCAGTTACTCTTATGCTCCAATGCTCTACTCTGATGTTTTAATGATGAAAAAAAAATTATACTGCTTTTGAAAATGTGATGTTACACATGAGCTTTCACTACAAAAAAAGGACTTTCAGTGGCGACATTTGGTGACGACTTTTAATGTCGCCGCTGAAAGTATTGACTTTCGGCGGCGATAATTATTGTCACCGCTGAAAGTATGACTTTCAATGGCGACAAAAATTGTCGCCGCTGAAAGTCATACTTTCAGTGGCTACTCTCATATATCGCCGCCAAAAGTATGTTTCAGCGGCGACATTTTGTCGCCGCCAAAAGTCTTTTTTTTTTAATTTTTTTCAGTGGTGACTCTCATATGTCGCCGCCAAAAGTATGTTTCAGCAGTGACAAAATATCGCCGCGAAAGTCTTTTTTTTTTTATATAAGTCATACTTTCAGCGGCGACAACAATTGTCGCCGCAGAAAGTCATACTTTCAATGCCGACTCTCATAAGTCGCCGCCAAAAGTATGTTTCAGCGGCGACAAAATGTCGCCGCCGAAAGTCTTTTTTATTATTATTTTTCTCTTTTTTATTTAAGTATGACTTTCAGCGGCGACAAAAATTGCCTACGCTGAAAGTCATACTTTCAGTGCCGACTCCCATTTGTCGCCACCGAAAGTCTTTTTTTTTTATTTTTTTTACCTTTTTATATAAGTATGACTTTCAGTGGCGACAATCATACTTTCGGTGGCGACTCTCATATGTCGCCGCCAAAAGTATGTTTCAGCGGCGACAAAATATCGCCGCGAAAGTCTTTTTTTTATATAAGTCATACTTTCAGCGGCGACAACAATTGTCGCCGCCGAAAGTCATACCTTCAGTGCCGACTCTCATAAGTCGCCGCCAAAAGTATGTTTCAGCGGCGACAAAATGTCGCCGCTGAAAGTCTTTTTTTAATTTTTTTTCTTTTTTATATAAGTATGACTTTCAGCGGAGACAAAAATTTTCGCCGCCGAAAGTCTTTTTTTTTAAAAAAAAAATTCTTTTTTTTTATGATACTTATACAATAAATATGTTTATTGATGTAATTTATTATGAAAAAATAAATTAATTTTTGGGATTATTGTGAGATAAAGAGGGAGAGATAGTGTGTGTTGTGCATTTGAGAGTGAGAGGAAGAGAGTGGTATTTACTAACATTGCATTGTCACATTAATGTTGTTGTTTAGAGTTGTTTTCAATAATTGTAGCAAGAGATTGTACATTTTGATAAAAAGATAAACATGATTTTGATTTGAGAAAGTTTTTCCAAGTACTTTTAAACCTATTTCTAACACATATATTCATTGAAATACTAGTAGAGAGGAAATTGATCTAGTTTTATGAAATGCAAATGAGAGAAATAATCTTAGGCTCCATTTAATCATTGAAGTTAAAGAATCATTTATATTTATCACTCTTTCCATATCAAAATTTGTCATGGCTCAACTTTAATTGAATTCACTAAGCCTCTTGCTTGATCATTTGTTAATCAAATCCTTGTGGAAGTCATATCTCTACTTATCACTTTATTACTTGGCGTGACTCGTGCACATGTGATAGTGAACATGTGTGTATTTGAGAGAAATGATAATTATGTTTGTACTAGCCTATATATGTGTGTGAGAGAGATGAATAATTAACTATCGATAACATATCTGATTTGATAATTTACAATTTCAAATCTCTTTTCTATATTTTTCCCTAATAAAGAAAATATAATTTAATTAAACTCAATAGCCCCAACTTATCACTAAAAACACACACAAAAAGTAAGATCATAAGTGAAAAATTCATATATATTCAAACACTCTCAATAAGGTTATAAATCAAAACAACCTATATATTGTAAAATCTTTAAAATTATTTTTTAAATTCTTATTTTTCCAACAATAATTGATAAAAGAAATAAAAGAAAAATCTCAATTTGAATTTTATTATGTTAATATAAATATCCTCTTATTTTAATTATCATTAAAATTTATTTCATATTATGATTTTTCTTATTATTTTATTTGAGATAGTCAATGTGTAATTAAAAATGATATTATTTTATTTATTACTTCTTTGAACCTTCATTCATATCCTATGGGCTGTCCAATAGGGAAAAGTTTGTCCTTTGCTCTCCAGTATTCCAGGATTCATTTATATACATCTCATAATTAAATAAATAAAATATATATAGTAGTATATGTTGAAATTTTTTTTATAGTATCATGTTCCTACCAAGGACTATTGCTCTTTGCTAATAATGATTATTTGTTCCTTGTTTTGGCATCAAACTTTACAAAAAGACAACCTTTCTAGAGTTGGATTACTAAGGATTGAGAAATTAAGTTGAGGTTGCTAGACTTGGACTTTCCCTTCTGAAATTATTGTTTCTTTACAGGTTAGCTTAAGTTTTGTATCAGCTTAATTAATTTATATTAATTTCTATTCTTTTGCAGAATAATGTCATCCCTTTTTCATTTTAGCCTTGGAGTATTATTCATGTTAGCTAAAAAAAACTAGGGGCTTCCCTATTAATTTTTTGTCTTATTTTAATGTAAGTCATGATATCAGACTTATCGATGAATTTGAAATACAACAAATGTGGAGAGCAATCAAAATTAATTTTTAAATCATAGGAAGACATCAAACACGAAGCAAAATCGTCTTCTATAATGCTAGTACTAAAATATGAACTTATTGTTGTAAGTAAATGGATGGTAGACTATAACAATACTACAAAAAATAGATATTACTTTCCTAGAGGATATCCTTATTTTAAAAAAGGAAGTAAAAAGTATAGGTGGTGACATTTTTTACATTATTATTTTTTAATTGAGACATTAATATCATTTTCTTTAATAACAATAATAATATAAAATGGAAATAAAAATTAAAAAAGCTTAAAGGAAGGACCCACCCACACTGGTTTTTGCCAAAAGCCACCACGGATGATGGATGTCGAGTAGATTAGCTGGGCAATAAAAAAAACTTAAGGGAAGAGTTTTAAAAGTATGTTCGTAAATTTAAATAATATGAATGAAATAATTAACGTGAGTTAAGTATTAAATTTTTTTTAATCATTAAGAAGAATGTGAATTCATACGTGCAAGAGAATTCTGAATATAGGAAGTAGGGCTGAGCAACAGGCGGGCGGGGCTGCCCCGTGCCCTAACACGTATCCCGCCCGTTTATAATATGTGGGTACGGGTTAGCCCGTACCCGTAGCATTACCCATTTAACCCGTGATAAACGGGTAGGGAAGAATACGGGCGGTTTTGGACGGGTACGGGGAAACCCGTGTATGTCTCAAACTTTTCAAAAAAAAAATCAGTCAGCCCCCACCAAAAAAATATCAGAAAACTAACAGATCTGAGATGATAAGATGATAAGGTAAAAGGAAAAAGAATAGATCTGAGATGGCATCGCAGGATGGAAGAAAAGATGGGGAACAAATCTGAGATGTCGAGAAGATGCAGGAAATCTGAGATGCTCGAAGTCAACAACGAGGTGCGAAAAAAATAGATTCAGAGTCGCCGCTGTTGGTGTTCCGACGTGGGGAGACGCTGCTGGTATTCCGACGCTGCTGGGAGAGTGAGAATAGGAAACGTTCTTGATGCATAAGCAAGCATGCGCCGCTCAGGTTAGGGTTGGTTTTGTTAGCAATTAATGAAATGCATTTATGCTTGTAAATAATAAAAAATGAAAAGTATGAAAATTTAAAGTGGGTGCCTTGGGGATTCGAACACGTATTGTATAACAGGCTGTCAAGGTACCGCCATTGCCACTGAACTAAGTGGAGCATTGCAACTAATGGTGAATTATTATTATTATATATAAACATTACGTATATGATATATATATATATATATATATATATATATACAGACGGGTAACGGGCAGGCACGGGTGCCCTGTGGCCTAACCCGTATCCCGCCCGTTTATTATAAACGGGTACGGGTAGCCTGTTACCTGTTACGGGTCCAATATGGGCGGGTTTAAAACGGGTAAAATAACATGGGTTGCGGGCGGACAGGCGGGTAGCGGGTCCTTTGCTCACCCCTAATAGGAAGGGTACTTTCACTATGAACAAAAAAGTGAATGAAGAGATATGTAAGCTGACCCAAAAAAAGAAAAAAGAAAGAAAGAAGAAGGGATATATAAAAAAAGAAAAAGAGAAAGACCTGATTATTCGAACAGTGTGTCTAGCGGTAAGGGAAACGTATTCATCTCCCTCCAAAATCTTTTGCAGCTTCCCTCCATTAAATTGACAAAAAGAAAAAGAAAGAAAAAAACACATTTGCTCCTTTGAAGCTTCAAACCCTACGGTGCTTCCTCTTCCACTTCTCTTCTTGGCTTCTTCGAGCTCCTTTGCCGTCGACAGCTGCCATCGATCTGAACCTGGCCACGTTTGACTTTGAGCCTCAGCGACTCTGTCTTCCTTTGTCTCACTATCACGGCGTCCGACGACGTTCCGAGCCTTCGATCTCTGTCTTGCTCTATCTTTTCCGACTTGAAATTAAGGTGTGTTCTGCTTCACATTAAGTGTAATCTTTGTTGAAATCCAAGAGTGTTAACTTTGATGAATATGTTCAGCAAATTGATTTGTAGGTTTTGATGCCGATTCCGAAGCCTACGGGTTTTACTGGGGCTGATCCTTATAAAATGTAAGAAATTTTCTGTGCACCTTTTTATTAAATGCGCATAGTTTCCTACTAAGAAGAATTTTATAGGGGAAATGTTTTCTATGGAATCCTTTGCATTATGGAAGTTGCTATGGTAGCGACTGTAGGTTGGGGGCGGGGGATTAGTATGGATTATGGGTAAGTTCAGTATTTGAAGAAAATTGTATCTCCTTTGTCTTTGAGAATAGGAAGTCGACTTATTCTTTTCTTACTCTTCTGATTTATTTTTCTTAAAAAAAAAACGTGTGTAATAGTTCCTAAAGACACGTGTGTGTTTGTCTATATGTATGTATGTTTGTATGTATGTAACTTTATCAATTTAGTGACATATAAGTTGTTTAGGAACTAAGGACCCGTTTGTTACAAAGAAAGCTTGGGGAAGGAAAGGGAAGATCCCAATCTTCCCATGGATTTTGGGTGTTTGTTAGAAAGAAAGTCCAGTCAGCAACTCACTAGAAGTACTCATCTTCCCTTATTTGAGGGAAGATGCTTTCCATCCGAAAATGGAAGGAAAGCTGTCATCTTCCCAGGAAAATGGTTTTTTGACAGATTTACCCCTGAAATTCAAACTTGGCGGGAAGTTCGAACTTGGCGGGAAAGTTCAAACTTGGCGGGAAAGTTCAAATTTGGCGAATTTTTTTTTCTTCAAAAGTTCGAACTTAACAATAATATATTTTTTTAAAATATATTTTAGCAAAAAAAAAAATTATTTTGAATTAATTTCTTTTGAGGGTAAAATAACATTTCCTAATTCTTTACCAACTACCACCTCTTCATTTTCTTCCTACCAAACAACTCAAGTCATCTTCCCTCATCTTTCAAATCTTCCTTTTCATTCCTTTCCCTCCTCTAAAGTTCATTTCCCTCCCCAAGCTTTCTTTGTAACAAACGGGTCCTAATATGTGTGTGTGTGTCTATATAACTTCACTACTTATCAATGATAATAATATACTTCAATTTAATTCTTTTAATCCATAATCAAAGTACATCTTTCACCACTTAGAGAAATATGAAGAGATCCATGATCAAAATACATAAATATCACATTGTAATGATTTGTGATGTGAGCTAAAATTAATTTGAGAGGAATGTAAATACAAATGCATTTTGATAGGGCTTCCTTAATTGTAGAAGGCTCTATTTTAGAAATAAAGGTAGAGAAGCTAACTTCATTTAAAACTTTGTTTCTAGTTTTCACTCCTTCATTGACATCTCCTAGGACTTGGTCTATAGGATTATTCATATTATATTTCCAAGCTCTAGGTTGATTGGAGTCGTGATCAACACACACTTCAAGTTGGTCTCTTTCTTTATGAGCCATTTCAGGTTCTTCTTCACTAGCTTTGGCTCGAGGCTCATTTTCAGCAAACACAATGTGTATAGGCTCTTCAACAATACAAGTATGTTTATTAAAAACTCTACATGCTTTACTTTTATTAGAGTAGCCAAGAAATAAACCTTCATCAGCATTAGGATTGAATTTATCAAGGTTATCTTTACCATTGTTGTGGATAAAACATTTGCACTCGAATATGTGTAATGAGCAATGTTTGGTTTCCTTCTTAGCAAAAATAAAAAATTCTTCATAAGTTTCATCTTTTGAAGAAAGAAATATATTCCAAGTAAATCTAGAACAGTCATCAACTATAACAAAGGTATATAAATTTCCACCAAGGTTTGTAACTCTTGTTGGTCCAACTAAATCCATATGAAGTAGTTGAGTGGTTTATCAATTGAAACTTCCTTCTTAGATTTAAAAGAGGACTTTATTTGTTTCCCTTTTTGACAAGCATCACAAACTAAATCATTTTTGAAATGGAGTTTGGGAAAGCCATTGACTAAATCTTTCTTTCTAAACTTGCATAGTTAGTTCATATTGACATGAGCAAGTCTCTTATGCCATAACCAACTTTCATTCGCACATTACTATAAGAAAACATTTTTTCAGCATTGTTAGTTTTCATATCAAGAGTATAACATTTACCATCTCTTGAAGCTCTTATCTTGACTTTGAGGTCTTCTTTATTGAGCTGAAGATCCTTTTTGCTTACAATAAGGCATTCCTCTAAATCAAAGATGATCCAATTGTCTTTGTCTATGCTTTGGCTAACACTGAGGAGGTTGTGGAAACTTCCCTCTAAATAGTATACATCCTTCACTTTCACTCCATTTTTCATGCCAATTTCACCAATTCCAGCAATTTTATCGTATTGGTTTCGTCCAAAACTCACTTTGCCTCCATCTTTTGGTCTCGTTGTGGCAAATTTGTTTCTTTCTCCAGTCATGTGACTTGAGCATTCACTATCAATACCATTTGATTTCTTTTTATGCTTTAAGACATACCTACAGGCAAGGATAATCAAGTTCTAGGTACCCACACTTTCTTAGGTCCTTTTGTGGTTAGTGTGGACCACTTTAGGTACATGTGATCCTTTAGGTACCCATTTGTAGGTACCTACCATTTCCTCATTTTTATGAAACAAGAGGAAGTATAATGTCCCTTACTATTACAATAATTAAAATATAAAAAGGGGCTAGATATATGTGAAAACGAAAGGAAATCACCAAGAGGGGGGTGAATTGGGGATTTTAAAAACTTTTAAAATAACTTTGCACCCAAGCTGAAGCTAAACGTAAAGAGATAGGGAAGAAGAGCTTGACACAAAAAGTTTATCCTGGTTCGGTCTAAACTCTTGACCTACGTCCAGTCCCCAGACTCTCTGGGTTTGAAAGAAAACTGAATGTATAAGTAACTCTTGAGCTTGCTTTTCGTTTCTGCTTTTTCTTTTCGTATCTTTCGAAGTTTGTAATCAGCTCCTTATATAGTGGTGAGTTTCTATGTGACCGTTACTTCTCAACTTAGCATGTTCTTCATTTGAAATTCAGTTTGATGAGGATTATAGCCGTTGGGTCCTGAATTTCGACTGATTAAATTCTCGGACGCGTGAAATCATTCGCTTCTGATTCTTCGCGCTAATTCAATGGTTCGTTTGATCCAACTTAATACCTGAAACATTCTTAATATAGAGTGGTTAAATATATATTTGAATATACTAAATGAATGCAATCAATTCGTATAAACATGGTAAGTTTGTAGTTCAAAACAATCAGGATGAAACCAGTAACGATCATATTTGCTTTCGTCTTAAACTCGAGTTCTTCAAGTCAGGCTCGAGTTCGTAAGGCATTTTAGAGTATCTGGTTTATCTTCTGTGAGAGCAAACTCTGGAGTTTGATGTAAACTCTGGAGTCTGTATTTTGTTTCACCATGTGAACTCGAGTTCACGAAGGTAGGCTCAAGTTCGAATGATCTCTAAGCTTTTTGTCGTATGAGCACCTGAAGTGATATCTCACAGGCTAAGCAGGCTCGAGTCTATTAGTGATTAGGCTCGAGTTTAACACTATTCATGCCTAAGAGTTTTGGTTACTAGAAAGAGTGGACTGGAGCACGAATACAAACTCTGGATTTTGTACACTTGCTTTTCTTTCTTCAGATGAAGAGCTCGAGTTCATATTCTTAGGCTCGAGTTAAAAGTATTAGGCTCGAGTCCATATACTTGGGCTCGAGTGTTCATCAATTTATAGCCATAGAAACAAGTGAACTCTACTCAAAAGGATAAACTCTGAAGTTTTAAAGAGATACATTTTAAATAGAAAATCTTCCCGCCATGGGCAAACTCGAGCTTGTCTATACAGGCTCGAGTTTACTCATTTGTAAACTCTTTATTATTATACCATGAGAGTTTAGGCTCGAGTGTATTTACTCAGGCTCGAGTTCGTTATGCTGAAGTAGCCTGCAAACTCGAGCTTGCTTAGTTAGGCTCGAGTTTTGCGGTGACAGAATGATTTTGACTCTTTTGTCATTTTAAAACATTCATACTTGTTTACAATTGTTATTAATCATCAAAATACATAGAGAACTAACAATATGCATAGAATGCTGAAAATAATTTATGTATGTTTTGCCATCCTTTTTCTTATCTCTTTTCTTTTTATCTGAATCTAGATCATATCCTATACTAGACCTATCATTTGTAAACCTTTAAGCTTTCAAGAGTACCTTGAGCATCTCACTTCCCTTAGTGAATTTCTCAAGTGCCTTGGTAAGATCAGAGTTTCTCTCTTCCAAAACATGACAAGTTTGACAAGTACTCATAGTTGTTTCCTTGAGTTGTTCCTCAAGTAACTTGACCTTCTTTTTAGAACTAACTAATTTTTTTGACTACTTTATTGAATTCAGAATATAATACATTATATTCAGAAAGTAATTATCAAAGGTATGCTCATAATTGTTTACCTCTTCACCATTAGACTCTTCATGAGCCACTAAACATATGTTGGTGATTTCCTCATCATCACTTTCTTCCAGATAAGATGTCTTCCCTGATGTCTGAGACATACACTTTCTTTTTGGAGTAATTTTTCTTCTTCTTCTCTATGTTCTATAGATAAATAGAACATTCGAATTTTATGTCCAGATTTATCACATTCGAGGCAATGATATGGTCTTTTCCTTATTTTTTGCTACTAGGGCCTCCTTTGTAGAGCTTCTTGAATCCTTGATCCTTTTTGTAGATTTTTTTGAATCTTCTTATGATCATTCCAAGTTCATCATGTTCAAGTTCTTCTTCTTCTTTAGCTCCTTTTTGTTGACCGCATTAAGAGCTACTCCTTTCTTTTTCTTGTTGTCTATCTCTTCTAGATCTTTCTTGAATTTTAGTTTTCCTTCATATTTGGAAAGACTTCCCAAATAGGGAAACAACATATCTCATTGATTATCCTTTGGCTTCTTCTATTGCCATGACTTTGGCTTCCAACTCCTTAATGAGAATGTTGATAATTTTTCTCACTTGAAAATTTTGATCGTAGGTCCTTCCCAATGCAATGAGTTAGTTGACTAAATGTATATATCTGAGTTCAAACTCAGCTATAATTTCTCCAACCTTCATATGAAATAGATCATACTCGATGATAAGAGTGTTGAATCTGTTTTTTTTTAATTATTCTGGAAGTTCCTTCATGAGCAATTTCTAAGGCTTCCCACATATCTTTGGCCGAGGGCGAAGAATAAATGTTATGAAATATTCCTTCTGGCTCAAGGAGCTTTGAATCAACATAATTGATTTTCCATTAAGGGTCACTAAGTTCTTGTCACTGTAATCAAATTCTGCAGGTGTCTTTGGAACCATTTTTTCTACTTTCTTCATAGGAACATAATATATATCTTGAATAACTTGTCAGAGACCATATTCATTTTCAATTACAACCACTTTGAATTTGGCCTTCCAAAAGGAGAAGTGTTCTCCATAGATTTTTGATTGTCTAGTAATTGAAGCTCTATTAGGAAGTATTCCTTCACCCTTGCTTGTCATTGTATCCCTCTTAGGTTGTTTAACATGAAACAATAAAACCTGGCTCTGATACCAAATGTTAGGACAAGACTTTCACCCAAGCGGGGGATAAATTGAGTGATAATTAAAATATTAAATTTTAATGCAAACTGTAAAGAAAATAGGATAGAGTTTAAATATGTTACCACACGAGATTTATACTGATTCGGTCCAAACCATTTCACCTACGTCCAATCCTCAAAAGACTTATAATATTTTCACTTTTCTCCAAGATTTAACCACAAGGCTCTTGACGCCTCAATACAAGCTTAATTTTTTCTCAAATAACTGCCGCTCCCCCTTACACTTTGCAACTTGGCATCCACTCAAAATTCCACAATCTTTAGTCTCTCTCTCTGATAATGAATGATCTAATAAATGTCTTTGACAAGAGTGATATATGAGCACTAAAGTACATATTCGAATTTAAGAGCTTAAGATTTTGCAATGAATGTAACAGTAAGTTTTGCAAAAGTTTGTTGAAGTTAGTTACTTCGTCTTCAATGCTCTAGGTATTTATAGGTTGAGTTAATTAATGATCGTTTCCTTGCTAAAATGTATCCATTAGAGTGTGCTTGGTCATTGTTATAGTCATTGAGATTTTTGACATTCTTTGTGTCAAAGGAATTAGTCGTTAGAGCAGAGCTAATGTCTGTTGTTTGAATGTTCATCACATTTAATGTTTCTGACACAAAAGTGCTTTTTCTAATTTGGGTTAATCCTTATTTGATTTAAATCATTCATGTCGATTTAAACGCCTAAAGGATCAATTCAACTTTTGTTTGATTCTTAGTCACAATTCAACTCCGAGAACCTCAACATCAGCTAAGCTGAGAAATCATGTTTCCTCAATAATACCCCTCATACATACTAAGATCATGATTCACAATTCCTATTCTAATCCTCAAAACATTCGGATAATATTCTCACAACATCATCATTGTTCACAAGGTTCAAATCCTACCTCAATCCTTAATATTACGAAGGCATATTCTAAGCATCATTCTTTCACCTCAAAGTCAACAATCATTCATATCCAATAAGCATGCAAGGATCATCATGATTCATAGCTTCTATTATATTCTCATAACATTCAAGCAATATCCTCAAATATTCTCAAAGTATTGCTGACAACATAACGTTAAGCACACCATTAATCATAATGTTCACAAGGTTCATACTTTCATGCATGGGAATCATAGTGCAACCTTAGTCACATTTTGACCTAAACACTATTTTAGCTTAGATTGAATTCAAGCCTATCCTCAACCTTTACCGTATTCCTTATAACATTCTCATGGCATCCCTAAGGATCATCATATTTCATACTCAAGGCACTCACTCAGGTCTAAAATCAAGAGGTTTCAAATTTCTATGATATTTCTTAGGGAGTCACCCATCACGAGATTTCCTTCCCAAAAATGCTAAGCACAAGTTCATATATCATTGGGTATCGACAACTCATATATATGTATTGATCCTAGAACAACATATCTTCCTTCCCAAAAATGCCAAGTACTACCCTCCACAAGGAAACATAAATAGTACCAGCTTCTTGGTACAACTCCCTTATGTATTCCATAACACAGGGTGGGGATCTAAATCATATTCTAACTCAATATCAAGAGCCCTAGAGTAAGCAAAAGAATCCAAATCCAGTGCTAACTCTATCACACCCTAAGAATTCTGGGGTGACCAACACAAAATATGAGAGGACTCACATTCCTAAAGCCTTAACCACATATAGATAAATGTCTCACCTAATAATTACAATAATATCAAATATGAATACATTACTTTTAGCTCATATATAACATATTTCTTGTAATCAAAATATTAAGTAATTTGTATAGATTTCGAAAAAGTCTCTTCAAACTTTCTGAAGTTTCTACCATAGTAAACAAGTTTAGTATAGTATATGGAGCTCCACTCCGCTACATCATATATAGATACATACAACTTAGACAAACAAAGAAGGTGGAGATCCTACCTATAGACAATAACCCAGAAACTTTGAAATTTAAAATAATCATTATAATAAGATTAATTAAATAATTAATGATTTCTTATGTCAATAATAGAAAAATATATAATGAGAATAAAAGATAAGTTTTTATTTATTTATTTTTATTTCATATCTATATTCAAAGTTGCATGCTGATAGTAAAAGTGAAGTTGGAAACTATTAGAAAATCAATATTGTGCATGTAATATACCTTATATTTAAAATGAATTATTTCTTCTTAATTAGTTATTGGGGCCTATGATGCACGGAAACGCCTAATTTCCAGCGAAGAACGTTTCGGAAACGCGTTTTTCTCCGAAACGCTGGGAAACGGGAAAAAAGCGAATCGAAGCCATTAAATTTTGTCAATGTCAGTTTTGTAATTTCTAATTAAACGAAGGGTATTTTCTAACTGAATTTTTTTAAAACAAAAATGCTTCTCCCCAAATCTACATTCGATAGTCTCGTCTCCTTCCCTAAATCGACATTCAACAATCAACACCGACAGTCTCTCCCCCAAATCGAGTAGCCTCCGACTCCGACCTCCGTCTCCGTCATTGTTCCAGTGTTTTTCCGTTCTTCTCACGCCTAAGAGGCTAGGACTCGTCGTCGTCCGTCGACTCACGACTGTGAGTGTTTCACTGGTTCTGTTTCTGTATCAGTGTATGTATTGTATATTTGTATTGTTTCGGTTTCGGAATTCGGTTTGTTCTTTGGTGCGGTATATTGCTGTTTTGTATTCTGTTTCTGATTTTTGTTCTCTGGTTTTGTTTCCCTTTCTCTAGATGAGCCAGAGTTGGAGGCAAATGTTATTAGTGGAGATGCACTTTAATTATACTAGTGATTTATCTTTTATTATATTTTGTTAATGTGAAATACACTGTTAATATTATAAATATTATTTAATACCAAGACGTTTCGGAACGTTTCGAAAAATTGGTATTTTTGAAGTAACGTTTCGATGTCACGTTTCGGCAACGTATCGAAAATGCCGTTTCGGTTTCGGTGCAACATAGATTGGGGCAGTGCAACATAAGTAAATGGTTGTCTAGTAGAGCTTGTATTTGTATCTTTGTTTATTTTTTAGGTTTGAGTTATCTGGTTAAGCTAAAGGGCCAATTTCATTTTGTTCTAACAATATGAAATTACTGGAATGCCCAAATTAATCATGTAGCTTAAAATATCTCTCATGGGTTTTTGGTATATTCCCAAACAAGCCCTTAGCCCTGGTTATTGGCTTCTCTAGAACGTTCTCAACCATCTTCTCCATTCAGCATCAAGATTGTGGTGTGTGTGAGTGCGTAAGGCATCATCTTCCTTGTTGTTTCATCTGTCATCTCCCTCAAGCGATCTTCTTCTTCCTCTGTTTTAGGAGTCGCTGTGTTTTGGGTTTGGATACAGAGCTTTGGCTCTTCTTTTTGCCTTTTTGGGGCATCGATTATGTGTATGGTAAGCGTGAAATTCGTCCACCTTGCTGCTGGTTATTTGAACAATTTCCTCTCTCTGCATTTTTCTTCCTTAATTATATTGGTGTGAATAGTCTGGGTTAAACTTTATTCCGCTTCCCCTGTTTCAGCATCTATGTGTGAGAAATGAGAAGATTGAACTCAAAACAAGTGGAAAACCAAGGTTTAAGGAGCTCACTTTAGCTAGGTATCTTCACTTTGATGGCTTTAGTTGCTGTAAGATGGAGATGGGTTTAGGCTATGCTCTCCTTGAATTTTAAATTGATTCTTGGTAAAACTTGGGAAAAGTAACTTGTGTGTGTGTGTGTTGAAGCTTGGCAGTGTATTGTTGGTTGATTATGAATTGAGACGTGCTTTATGTGATTGTCTTGAATGCACAACATGTTTGTTGATATGTTTAAAAGGGAAAAACTCAAGTTTAAGTGATTAGCTAGCTGTGATTAAAGTATCATAGACCAAAGTATGGTATTTAGCAAGCTTTGAGATATCATTTTGTTGCTTGAAAAGCTATGATGGGTATTTTATGAGAATGATGTGGTTTATGATTTACAATTTGATTAAACATAATATATTTAAAGAAAATAAAAGTTATTTGATCTTCTATTTTGAAACTTGGTAAAGAATTGAATTTGGGAAATATTATAACTTTATATGTTGATGTTTGGAAATAGTTGGGCAAGAGATTTGAGATAGAAGTTTGATGAAATTGGCTAAATGGCGATGCATGCTTAAAAGGAAGAATGAAAAATTTTTATTTTATGCTTTATTTTGTCTTTGTTGAACTTGTTAGTTGGATATAATGATTTATTTGTTTTTAAATTCAGTCATATCCTACGAGAGCAAGTTAGGAAAAAAAAAAACGTGTGTCCGTGAATTATTCTTTATATTTATTGACTTGCATGAGCTTAAAAGGGTGGGTGTGCTCATTGGGTCATTGAAAGTTTTTACTAAATAATTTAGAGAAGTTGGTTGATGCTTGAACATTGATCATCATATAATAACAGGATGGGTATTGCTAAATAAGTAGTAGACTTTTATTAAATGGGCTCTTTGAATTTTTATGAAGGTTGTGAGAGGAGAATTATAATAATTTTGTTTTGGGCATTAGGAGAATTTCTCATGATATTGAAAGTCGAAATTCTTCTTTTATAATATAGTTAAGCTTCTGATTTTAATTAATGCATGCCTCTCACGACTGTTATTTTCATGATAAATGGTCATTGAATTGAAAACTGTGAGAAGCATCGCTCTTTGCAAGGTTTGATTTAATTAATGAATGATTCTCACGGGTTCCTCTTTTTTCACTAATTTTTTTTAATAAAATTATAATAATATTTTTATGAAATATTAAATTTGGATTATTATATCTTCATCCAAAGGTGATGAATGAGGTAAAGGAGGTGAAAATGATGGGAAGATAAATGAGGGATCACTACTACAAAAAAAAAGAAAAAACGACCTAAATAAGGCCCAATTAAAGTCCTTTTTCAGAGGGACGTCTCGGGTTGGGTAGTCGTTTTTTTTGAAGTTTGGCGCCCTGAATTTATTTCAGGACGCCTGATATTAGGCGACCTGAATAAATTTCAGGACGCCTAATATGAGGCGTCCTGAAATAAATTCAGGACGCCTAATATCAGGCGTCCTGAAATTTATTCAGGTCGCCTCACATGACGCCTTTTTTTTTAAAAAAAAAAAATCCCCCAAACCTCAATTTCGGGGAGCTAGATAGTGATGAGCCAAGCGGATCGAAGATAGCAAGCCACGATTTGGGCAGAGGAAGAGCAGATCTGAAATTCAAGAAACATGCTAAGGAGCAAATCTAGAATAATAAAAAATGCCATGGAGCAAATCCAGAAAACATCAAAAATAAGAAGCAAGCGATAAGGTTATCTTAAAAAAACCTAGAACAAACCCATGACCTGAACAGATCTGCAACGAAATCAAGCGTGGCTTTCATCCGCGGTGGCGTCCGGTGTCGCTCGGTTTGAGATCTCGATGCGAGGGAAACTTAGATCTGTTTTCCTCTCGAACTTCTCATGGCGGGAAGAGGCGACGAAACTAACGGCCGGCTGAATCGGAGGAGGAGCAGAGGATCGAGGGAGGGAAGATGGAGGGAGGACGAGGCACGAGACGAGTGGAAAAGGAGAGGAGTTTTAGCGCTGTGTGAGGGAGATCGATTGTGTAGCGCGCCGTGACAGATCGAATAGCTAATAAATACATTTATCCTTTTTACTATTTATCCTTTTTTGGCGACCTGAAATTTGTTTAAGGTCGCCAAAAATAGTATTTTTGGCCCAAATTTTTTTAAAAAATTACTTAGGTGTCGAAATTTTTTATCCTTTTTGGCGACCTGAAATTTGTTTCAGGACGCCAAAAATACTATTTTTGGCGTCCTGAAACAAATTCAGGGCGCCAAAAATTACCCTAACGCCAAATTTTTTTAAAAAATTACCCAGGCGCCAAAAAATTTCCCTTTTAAGCGTTAAAATATATTTTAGGATGCTAAAATGTTTTTTAAATATATATTTTTTGATTTCTTTGATTTGATTAGTAAAAGTTTCTATATCTTTTATTTGATTTGATTAGTATTATTTTTTATTTCTTTGATTTGATTAGTAAAAGTTTGGATTTGATTAGATTTGATTAGTATTATTTTCGATTTTTTTGATTTGATTTGATTATTTTTCGATTTCTTTGATTTGATTAGTAAAAGTTTCTATATCTTTGATTTGATTTGATTAGTATTATTTTTATTTCTTTGATTTGATTAGTAAAAGTTTGGATTTGATTAGATTTGTTTAGTATTATTTTCGATTTCTTTGATTTGATTTGATTAGTATTATTTTTATTTCTTTGATTTGATTAGTAAAAGTTTGGATTTGATTAGTATTATTTTCGATTTTTTTGATTTGATTTGATTATTTTTCGATTTCTTTGATTTGATTAGTAAAATTTAATTTTGGCGTCCTGATTTAAATTTTAGGACGCCAAACAAATTTTCGCGCCAAAAAATTCTTAAAAATGCGCTAAAAATTGATTTTAGGCGTCCTGATTTAAATTTTAGGACGCCAACAAATTTCCTGGCGCCAAAAATTCTCCAAAATGCGCCAAAAGATCGATTTTAGACGTCCTAAATATATTTTAGGACGCCTAAAATTGATTTTAGGCGTCCTAATTGTATTTTAGAACGCCTAACAAATTTCCTGACGCCAAAAAAATCTTCAAAATGCGCCAAAAAATTGATTTTAGGCGTCCTAAATATATTTTAGGACGCCTAAAATTGATTTTAGACGTCCTTATTATATTTTAGGACGCCTAAAATCGATTTTGGGCGCCTTAAAATTATATTTAGGACGCCTAAGTCTCAAAATTCAGCCAAATAATTATGAAAATGCCACCGCTATACTTTTTACTTCCTTTTTTTAAATAAGGACGTCTTTTAGGGAAGTAATATCTACTTTTTGTAGTAGTGGATTTACATTAGCTGCTTGTCCTAATGTGCAATGAGAGAAGCTCCACCCCATTATACTCATGTGGAGAGCTCGTTGCTGTAAAAAAGGCTTTTTATGTCAGTTAAAAAGGGTTTTTCATGACAGTTATATAGAAGGGGGTAAAAACAAGCGACGTTGTTGTTTCAAAATTTTACGCCGGTCATATAAGAAATGTAAAAACAAGGGTTAAAAGACTGATTTTTTTTTAAAAAAAATTATATTTTTCCAGCCTCATCTTTCATTAGCACAAGCACCAAAATGAAATTGATGAATAACCAGTTAGGCACTTGGGATCGATAAGGTTTAGGTGAATCATAAATTGAAGTCATATACTACTTCTCGTTCTTGATATAAGAGCACATTGACTTTTTTTGGAGAAGTTAAAAAAATAAGATAAATTACTTAATCATAATATATAATTTTGTATTATTATATTATATATTAGTTTATAAGTCAGAAAAAGTAGTTTGGAGAAAAAAAAATATAAATACTTTAATCTAACTTAATTTACCTTATTTTCCTAAGGTAATTTCTATTGAAATTAGAATGAATAAAGTGCCAAAAATCCCTAAACACACTTATGGGTCATAAAATACCCTGAGATTATTATGATATGTCTTAAGAGGCAATTAAATATTTATTAAAAATAGGAAAGTATGTTGTCTCTAATTTAGACAATTTATGGGATTATTTTCCTTAGAAATTAAAGAGGAAAAATCCAATATTATTTTGGGGACCATAAGTTTCCCTATGATTTTTAAAATAATGCATGGTGCATAAATGACCAATGTAAACAAAATAGTTGTGAGAAAATAATTAATTTAAATTAAGAAAATTATCAACAATTAGTATATGATTAAATAAGTAATTAATTGCTAATTGTTTAGGCATGAGTAATGGAAATATCCAAAGTTAACTATATAAAACCCTTAATTAAAGATTAATGACCAATGAAGGGTCAAGATTAGCATAAGAATAATTGCTAATTAATTAAGCATGATTAAGAAAATGTATAAGAAATCCCTAAAGCCTAATTAACCAACATAGGATATGTTAAAGATTAGTAAACATAAGTTTAAGATATTAATCAACTTTGACAAGTCAAACACAAATCAAAGGCTTGGATTGAAATTGATAAAGTTAATCCTAAGGCTATTAAGTTGAATCCTTGTGAAACCAAATCAACCAATGGGAGAATTTCTTGCTAAGTAATATAAGATAATTAGAAAATAATATGAAAGTGTTGAAAATTCAAAAGAGGGGGAGGGGAGCCGAAATTATTGAATAAAATGAGTTGAATGTGTATGTTGAATGCATATGTGCAAGTGGATGTAGAAAAGAAGATATTTAAGAAGATATTTGTTGAAAAGCAAATAAGGTAAATGAGAACCGATAGAAATTAAATCATATCTTGAAATATGTGAACTAAGTATTTAACATCAGGACATATTATAAACAAGTGAATTTTTATCCCAAAGTGGGCTATCTCCGAAGTCATTTTCGTAACCAATGGGGTTTATCCTAAAATGACTAAAGGGCTAGTAAAGACCCCCTAATTGGACTATAATTCTTGTTAATCCAAATACTTCTCAAGTGATTTCATAAACTTCAAAGATTATCTCAAAGAGTATTAGAGATTTATAAGCATATTCGATTAGAAACACTGAACAGGGAAATTTATCGGTAGGAGAAAATCTCCACAAGATAAGGTGACATCACTTTTGGAAGAGGATAGGGAAGAGAGAGAGGGGGGAGGTCGGCTAGGAGGCATGGAGGGTGGAGATGAAAAGCTCAAGTAAACCCTAGATCCAAGGGTTGCAAATTAAGAAGGGAAAGTTCAAGAAATTTACTAATGTGCCATAGGTCTCTTCTATAAACAGGCCTCCATTTCACTTCATTTCTCACACCAATTGCAAGATCAATTTCGAAATTAGAGAGAGGTTAGAGAGAAGGGAGAGCTTTGGAGAAGGAGTAGCAAGGTTCTGGGTAAGTTCTTCGGTCCTTAGCTTTTAGATTCTAGTCTTTAGTTTAGTAGTTTTAGTATAAATGTTAGTTAGATCTAGGAAGTAGGAAATGAAATTCCTATTATTGTTTTTAAGCCTCATTTCATTGAAAGATGCCTGACGCGGTAAAAACATGGTAGGAATTGAGTTTCTGAAAGTTGGGAGTAAGAGTAGCGAAGCTCAGGCGAAATTTTATCGGTTAGCGATTTTCTGACGTCAAGGGTAAAATAGTCATTTATGACTAAAATATCAGTTAGGATATGGATTATGAATTAATAAATACGATATTATCCTTATAGGATATCTGTGATCACATTCTGACTGACAGACGTACCGTATTCGTCAACGAAGGTACATACGTTCGCGTACTAGTAACACTAACTCTGATGTTTATCATATGCGTATATGTGTTTGATGATCTGTTGTGTGTTATGTACTATTGGGATACATTCACTGTGGGTAACACATTTTCCAGGGGGCTCATGTGCTATTGGGATACATTCACTATGGGTGACACATCTGTAAGGGAACATTCGTTGTGGGCGGTACATCTGCATTTGTTTGTGTGATACATGTGTTGTGTATTTATATTATGTTAATGTTGTTAATATCTGTAATTCGTATATTGTGTATATAAGCATGAGGTTAACCGTTACCTGAGGTCCGGATGCATTGGACCTCAGCTCTTAACATAGCTTCAGGGTTAGGAGGACTGAGGGCCGAAGAGAAGGGCAAGCGGCACGCTTAGAGACCTGGTTGGAGACTTCCTTTTGTTATGTACTTACTTTTATGTTAGACACTCGGATTAATGTACCGCTACTACGATTAGCCAGACATCCGACAATTGGCATTTTGAATATATGTATCAATTACTCTCTTGCTCCGATGCTCTATTCTGATAAAAAAAATTATTCTGCTTTTTGAAAATGAGATGTTACAAACCACTTATAAAATAAGGGGAAAACACTTTTCATGTTGTATGAGAAGTGTTTTCTCATGTTACACACACATGAAATGGTGGGACCCACAGACATATATAATTAGCATTATATATATGTCGGTCTCACCATTTCATGTGTGTATAGGAATCTTCTTCTTCTCATGCAACATGAGAAGTTTAAACCCCATAAAATAAAGGCGATAAAACTTTTTCAAAATTATTTATTTTTACATTACTTTACTTCAAATTTTTTCAAGCTTCCCTTTTGTTTTCAAAAGTTCAACCGATTCGCGAAATCTCGGAAAATCTCAAAATTCTGGATTATACAATTCCAAGACAATTCATTCCTCATTAGAAATGTCTAGTCTAACTAACTTTTTAACTCTGTCTAGGTCTTCTCCGGCCTGACGAAAGTTTTACGGAAAAACGTGTCGGTTACGAAACGAATTTCCGGAATCATCAACCTCTGGACAAAAATTCATTGATTCCAAATATGTCCAGATAATTCCAAACTCATCTCCAGATGTTGAGTTAGAATTTATTTTCTTCACATCCAAAATGTGACTATCTGCATTTTTCCTTATTTCGTCTTATTAAGAAAATGCTCTCTAAACTCGAATTAACTTCCGGAAAAGCCTAACGGAAGATAAAAATCCACTGATCAATATTTTACCTTGACTTTGGAAATCTCATTCCTGGTTCTCTAGATAGGATCCGTTTCCTATTTATTTTATTACTATTCACTATAATTAATTATATAATATAATAATACAACTTTGTGCAAAATATCTAGATATTATTTTTCATTCTTATCTTCAATTTTTTGTGCAAAATTCGGCTGCCCCTCATTTGTTTGGATTTGTGAATCTTTTTCTCTAATTAAATAATTATTTAATAAAAAATTTCACAAAATTCTCTTATTGGTCCATTCTTGCATTTACGCTTAAAAATACCTAATCTCATCAATTTTTCTTCAAAATTTCCAATTATTTAGGAAATATATTTATGCTAATTTTTAGCCATTCCCACTAATTTTAGGGTTTTACACAATTATCTCTGAATTTCCTTTGCTTATGCTTAAGAAATTAGCCAATAATTACTTAATTACTTTCTTATCAATAGTTGATAATGTTCTTAATTAGAATGACTCATTACCTCATAAATTTTGCACTGACAACTTTGTTTCCATGTCTTCTGCATTATTTTAGAATTTATGAGGGTATTTTGATCATTATAATACTTTTTAATTTTCCCCCTTTATTTCTCCAAGGTAATAATTAAATAAATTACTTAAATTAGGGACAATATTCTTCCCTATTTCAAGTAAATATTTTCTTGTCTCTTCATAATTTTCACAGGGTATTCTATAATCCGTAAATATCTTAGGGACCTATTTGCAAACTTCTAAACGTTTTAGGGACCTAATTACAAATTATTCTTTTTCAAGAGAAACTACCCCAAAAATAAGATAAATTCTTCACAAGATCTTTGAGATCCCATATTCACCTATTTCCAATAGGTATTATTTACTCAATATGATACTTATCATAAATGAGATTTTCAGGGTATTACAACTGTGTTAGGACTAAATGTTGGTTGATGATTATTGCAACTTATTTTATTTGTTAATAAAGAGTGAGAAAACTTTTATTGTTCTTACTGTATACTATTTTCAATGTGAATGTACATTTAAACATTTTTACTCCTTTTGTGAAAATTATCGTGCGAAAAACTCTGGGAGAGTCTTTTGCTTCCCGTCCGCACACTTTGTTATTTATATTTATACTGAGTCAGTGGTAGGCTTATTCCTCTCTCTATTTTTTTTTTTCAAAAAAATAATGCAACTAGTGAAGTCAATGGTAGTCGATAAGTTTCATAAACTTATGGAGTATATTGTATTGATGAGCGTCGGGGATACCATGATGTAATGACTACTATGGTGGTGTCAAAGTCATTGTGTTAGGTAGTAAATGGGATAGTATGAGCATCCCCAAAGTTAATTGTTGTGGATTTGTTCTCTCATTGTGATGTTAATATGGGAGTTCAATAAGTATTGTTATTGTTGTGTAAATGTTTGTTCGAGATTCAGTGTACTTTGCTTTGTTTAAGGCTTCCTAGGTTAAGTAGAAATATTTAGCTTAGCCTATGCGCTGATCATAACTCGGATTTTGGGTTGTGACACTTTTTTTCTCAATAAACGAAGGTTCTTTATTTATTTACCTAACCTAATAAATTCTTAAATTTCTTCTCAGTTCTGAGAGGGGGGAAAAACAAATAGACAAGACAGGAGCATAAAATCATATCCAACATTCACTTATTATTATCTAGCAAGGAACTAAAGAATTAATTATTCACATCATCAGACAAATTACAAAATGCAAATCAATTCCCAATATATATCAATAAAAATATATAATGGCGATAACATTATTGTCCCTATAAATAAAAATAAACAAAGTTTAGATACCAACATCAAAAGGCACACCGGTTTCACGCAACAATGTGTCACCAGCAAGAAGTCCAGCAACAGTAAACTGTTGTGTATCATTCTGGTTCGTCAAGACAAGAAACCCAGGCCATTGAACCCTATCTTTTGTTGAAGAACCATTTCCATAGTTCATATACTCCCCAAAATACAACGTATCTTGAGCAAAAACACTATCATCTCATGGAGACCAACCCAATGGATTCACCAATCCTTCAATGTAGCTTTTCATGACAACCACTCGTGCATATTGCTTCCATAGCCGACCCAAATAGGTTTCGTATGCCTTTACAACCGGTCTGAGATCCGGCGCGGCTCGAATTTGAGAGTTGACTATAGATATTCCGGTGTTCTGAAACGGGTCATCTCGTCCTTGAGCCGTGATCATGCTTGCTTGTCCTTGTAAGGGCTTTCTTAGGATAATGGTGCAGTTTTGTAGGACTACCACGGCATTACCCCAAATGAAATCCACTGTACCAAAAATTCTATAGTCTCTATAGAATTGACGTTGCGCATGAGCCATTAGTGTGTCTTGATAGCCTTCAATTGAGCATCGGTAGAAGACCGAGAGATCGGACGCTGATCGGAGCGCCACGGCTTGACCTTTCTCTGGACCGGCCGTGTTTCTAAAAGGGATATCTCTTGCAATGAAGTGAGCGCCATCTATGCCTAAAATTTTATAATTTTAAAATGAGTTAGTTGATATATATATAACTCACCAACGTGTCAATATATTAATATACTCAATAAAATATACAACAAATCGCATATCCTTATCCTTTTTTTAGTTGGCAAGCTAAATGCTTGCAAGCGTGGTTTGAACTCGCAAGCTGTGCTACCATAAGGCAACCAATACGCTACTGCAGCACAAGGGTGTTGCAGCATATCCTAAATGCTCCCTCATTTCCTAAATGTACAAGCTAGATACTAATTTGTAAATATTAAGTAAATATCTTAAGTTGGTTATATCTGTGAAAGATGTGTGTTGATTTTCCTACAATGCCCCTTTAGTCATATTTGTTGGAAACTATTTTCTTGATGGAAAAGCCCCTTGATATGTGAAATTAACGAGGCGGGTTTATTAAAAAAGTTGTAAATTTGGAAGACAAATTAAATTGAGGTATGAAATTTAGCAATAAACCAAACTCTTCTATTATCTTTTATATTTAACACCAAAGGAAGTAATAAATATCGGGACTTATTTCTAAATATGAATTATTTTAAAAATGTCATATTTAATTATCTTAGTAAAACATGTTAATGAATACTAAAAAAAAAGAGTTTAATTTAAATATCAGAGAAAAATCTTAGTTAAATGACTAACCTGCTGTTGCAGACATAGAGGGGGTAATTCCATCTTTAACGCTTCTATTACCAGTTATAATGGTAAGTTTCATTCCATCACCCAACAATCATGAGATTTTCATTTTTCTTATCAACTTGAATATTTTATTGGTGTATATAATTAGTTTATTTCTATGTAACTGATTCTATTAGTAAGGTAGTTTTACAGATTGTAATTTGTTATTTCTGATTAGTGTGTGTATCATTTATTTGGGTCTATATAATGACTCTGTATAGTTCATTTTCTGATTGAATAAAATGATTCAATTTCCATTTTCTCTTCTTCCTAAATTGGTATCAAAGCGGGATAGTATTTGACATCCTGTATTTCTTCTCAAATTTTTTCATTTTTCTTTTGCTTCCACCGTACACATTTCTGACATTGCAAGAGTTCTTTATTCATCTCTGCAACTTCTCGTGGCTTCTGACCATGTTTCCATACATCTATCCAATTTCATGTGCTTTTTGACTTTTTGACCGTGCTTTTTGCAATCTCTGCAACTTCACGTGATTCGCATTCCTGCTTCATTTCAATTCATTTTCCCTTTGTTTAGACTTTACCTTTCAATGGCCGCGACCGCGACTTCGACTGAGACATCTACCGGTGTCGTTCCTCCAACGGTTAATCCTCTCCAGGATATTTCAAATCCATTTTACCTTCATCCTAACGAGAATCCATCATTGATTCTTGTATCTCCAATTTTATCTGGTGGAAATTAACACTCATGTGCTAGGGCTATGAGAATGGCCTTGCTATCGAAAAACATGCTTTAGTTCATCGATCGATCAATTCCTATTCCACAATCTTCAGATCCGATGTATCAGGCATGGCAACGCTGTAATATGATGGTACTTTCTTGGATTAATCGCTCAATCACACCGTCTCTTGCTCAGAGTGTTCTATGGATAGACCGTGCAAGCGATGTATGGGATGATTTGCAAGCTCGATTCTCTCAAAATGATGTGTTTTTCCTGGCAGATTTGCGAGAAGACATTCAGAACTTGCGACAATGAGACCTTAATGTGAGTGATTATTTTGCAAAGCTTAAGATCTTGTGGGATGAATTTTTGATATATAGACCGGTTCTTTTCTGTTCGTGCACGTCTAAGTGTTCTTGTGGAGTTCTGGACGTTTACAAAATGCACCTAGATCAAGATTATGTCATTCGATTTCTCAAAGGATTGAGTGATAGGTTTTCTTCGGTTAAATCGCAAATCATGCTCATAGATCCATTACCTACGATTAACCGTGTATTTGCCCTGGTTCAACAACAATAGACTGAGCTTGGATTTCCTGTTGCAGAGGCTACGACTTTGATTTCAAAGTCCTTTGGTCCATGTCCTCCCACCCTAGAATTCCTTTCACTTCTGGTATTTCGAAACCGAATTACACTGGATCGGTTAAGCAATGCACATTTTGTGGAAAATCCAAACACACCGAGGCTACATGCTATAAGAAGCATGGTTTTCCACCAGGCTTCAAATTCAGGAACTCCACCAATGCTGTTTCTACTGAACCTCCTGTTAGTCAGAGTCTCACTGAGCCTACTCGGGTTGCCAACACTTCCTACAGTTTCACTCCAGAACAATATCATAAGCTCATTGCTCTCGTTCAAGCTGGTAGTGATTCTTCTACAACCTCTGTTTCTGTAAACAAAGTATCCACCAATTGTATATCTCTTATTTGCTCTTCTTTTACATACTCTAACTCTTGGATCATTGATTCTAGGGCTATTGATCACATTTGTTCTAATATTTCTCTGTTTCATTCTTATAATAAAATTTCTCCAATTTTTGTCAATCTGCCTGATGGTACACGAGTATTAGCTCTGTATAGTGGCACCATTCAATTTTCTGCCTCTTTTATTATTCATGATGTTTTGTATGTCCTGAATTTTAGATTTAATCTGATTTCAGTTTCTAAACTCACTTCTTTTCTGTCATGTATTGTTTCTTTTCAGCCACTTCACTGCCACATCCGTCTCCTACCTTCAGAGAAGATGATTGGTTCAGCTAATGTCATTGAAGGGCTATACATAATGAATCGAACAGATATGGTCACCCCTTCCCTTGTTAGTAATGTTTCTACTGCTGCCAAGTCTGATTCATTTGATTTGTGGCATTTCCGTTTAGGGCATTTATCCAAACATACTTTATATACAATTCATAAACAGCCTCCTGATGTGTCTTACAGTCCTTCGTTTACTTGTTGTGACATTTGTCATTTTTCTAAGCAATGAAAGTTGCCATTCCCTGTAAGCACTACTATATCAAATAAACTTTTTGGTTTAGTTCATATGGATATTTGGGGTCCCTATCATTTACCTTCTGTACATGGTCATCGGTATTTTTTAACCATTGTTGGATATACATGGATTTATTTACTTAAAAACAAATCTCAAGTACGGTCTTATATTCAATCATTTGTTGCTTTGGTGTCTACTCAGTTTCATACTTCTATTCAGATTATCCGCACTGATAATTGTTTAGAGTTTCAAATGAATGACTTTTATATATGCTAAAAATGGTATTCTACATCAAACATCATATGTTGAAACTCCTGAACAGAATAGTAAAGTAGAACGTAAACACCAACATATTCTTAATGTTACTCTTTTTCAAGCTCATTTGCCCAAAATTTTTTGGTCTTATGCCATCACACATGCAACTTATCTCATTGATCGCTTGCCAACTCCTCTTTTGGGGAATAAAAGTCCTTTTGAGATGCTTTTTCAAAAGGTTCATGATTTTAACATGCTGAAAGTTTTTGGTTGCCTCTGTTTTACTTCCACCCTTTTACAAAACAGAACCAAGCTTGATTCGAGGGCCCATAAATGTATTTTTCTTGGTTATAAGGCTGGTACTAAAGGTTTTGTTACACTCAATCTGAATACTCGGCAGATCCATGTATCTCGTAATGTCTATTTCTATGAATCTGTTTTTCCTTTTTCTGATTCTGATTCTGCTGTTTGGACTAGTTCCATTCCTTCACCCCAAGCCACTCCACCACTGGATTTTTCTGAGCTTTCCCCTTTATCAGTTGTTCCCTCTCCTCCACCCCCTCCTATTATTGATTTACCATTGCCACGTCGGTCTACTCACTCTCACCGACCACCCACTTATCTGCAAGATTACCACTTTGCTCTTCAATGTGCATCAGTTTTACCAGATTCTTTGGAGGCAGGTATCTATCATCCTCTTTCTCATGTTATTTCTTATCATCGTTGTTCTCCTTCTTGTCATCACTTTATTTGTTCTATTTCTACTGATGATATTCCTAAAAATTACTCTAAAGCTATTCAACATGAGGGTTGGAAAAATGCTATTCATGCTGAACTTTTAGCTTTGCAGCAAAACAATACCTGGGTGATTACTAATTTTCCTTCTGGTAAGCGACCTATTGGGTGTAAGTGGGTCTTTGCTAAGAAGTATAACTCTGATGGGTCTCTTAATCGCTATAAGGGTCAGCTGGTTGCTCAGGGTTTTACACAGGTTGAAGGTCTTGATTATAATGATACTTTCTCACCTGTTGCTAAATTGACCACAGTTCTTCTCTTACTTGCACTTGCAGCTGCTCACAATTGGAATTTGAAGCAATTGGATGTCAATAATGCCTTCTTACATGGGGACCTTAATGAAGAAGTGTATATGTTTCCTCCTCTGGGTTTAGTTGTACCTTCTTCTAAAGTCTGTAAGTTGCAACGGTCTCTCTATGGTCTTAAACAGGCTAGTAGACAATGGTATTTTAAATTGTCTAAGGCTCTTATTTCTTGTGGTTACTCTCAATCTCATGCTGTTCATTCTCTGTTTCTTAAAAATACCACTTCTTCCTTTACTGCATTGCTAGTTTATGTGGATGATATTATTCTTAGTGGTACAGACTTAGCTGAGATTAATCGTGTTAAGACCTTTCTTGATGATCAGTTCAAAATTAAGGATTTGGGTGATGTGAAATACTTCCTTGGTTTGGAGATTGCTAGAAACTCTGCTGGAATTTCTGTATGTCAACAAAAATCTACTTTAGATTTGTTATTGGATGCTGGATTCTTGGATTGTAAACCTTCTAAAACACCTATGGCTTGTAATCTTAAGCTTTCTAAGGATTTTGGTACTCCTTTACTTGACTGTTCTGAGTATCGTACGTTAGTGGGTCGTTTGCTCTATCTTACAAACACTCGTCCAGATCTATCCTTTGTTGTCCAACAGCTCAGTCAGTTCATTCAGCAACCTACTGATGTTCATTTACGTTGCTTACATCGCGTTTTACGGTATCTTAAAGGTGCTCCTAGTAGTGGCCTTTTCTTTCCAGCTACTTCTACTCATAAACTTAATGCTTTTAGTGATTCAGATTGGGCTGGATGTGTTGATACTCGGCGTTCTATCACTGGTTTCTGTGGTTTTCTTGATCAAGCTTTGATTACTTGGCGTTCTAAGAAGCAACCCACTGTTTCTGCTTCTTCTTTGGAGGCTGAGTACCGTGCATTGGGCGCAACCACTTGTGAATTACAATGGCTCTCTTGTCTATTGAGAGATTTCGGTTTGCCTCTTTCTAGTCCTGCATCTTTATATTGTGATAATCAATCTGCTCGACACATTGCTGCTAATCCTACTTTTCATGAGCGTACCAAGCACTTGGATATTGATTGTCACATTGTTCGTGAGAAACTTCAGAAGGGTTTACTTCATCTTCTTCCCATTAAGTCTGAGGATCAGTTAGCTGATATTTTTACTAAGGCATTGCCTCCTTCTTCATTTTGTACAATCTTAGCCAAGCTGGGAATGATCAATATCCATTCTCCAGCTTGAGGGGGGTATTAGTGTATATAATTAGTTTATTTCTATGTAACTGATTCTGTTAGTAAAGTAGTTTTACAGATTGTAATTTGTTATTTCTAATTAGTTGTTATTTCTGATTAGTGTGTGTATCATTTATTTGGGTCTATATAATGACTCTGTATAGTTCATTTTCTGATTGAATAAAATGATCCAATTTCCATTTTCTCTTCTTCCTAAATCACATTATATTTTCTTCATAAATCCCTTTATTCACTCGTATCACGAACCTCATCTTCACCATTCTCCTTGAAGCTTCATAATGGCAGCTTGCACCGTCATAAAATGGCCCGTACCATCTCGAGCCACCACAATATTTGCCTTCAAATAAGATGAACTCAAGCTAAACAACCTCCTGTGCTTCCCAGAAAACCAACTTGGAAACCCATGTGCTTTTCTCTCTGTGTTATTATTCTCTTGCTTCATAATCTCACCGTTTACGGCTAATGTAACATCCCATTTTCCAAAAGCAGTATAAATTTTTTTCATCAGAGTAGAGCATCGGAGCAAAAGTGTAACTGATATATATATTCAAAATGCCCACTGGCTAATTACAGAGACGGTACGATAACCGAGAGTTTTCGAAAGTAAGAACAACAAAAGTGTCTTCCTGGCGATCCCTATGCCGTGGCAACAAAAGATAGTCTCCAGCCGGATCTCTAAGCTTGCTGCTTCCCTCTCTCCTCGGTCCTAGGTCCTCCCGACCCTGAATAGCATGTATACATATATCGCCCAAAAGCATGCAGACATATCGCCCATAGCAAAAGTAAACATATCAACAGTACATAAACATATCACAGAGCTACCAACTACCACATACAATACACCTAGCACATACATGCATACCATAAACATCATATTAGTGTTATAGTACGCGGACGTACCTTCGTTGACGATATACGGTATTTCTATCGGAATACGGTACGACAGTAGGTCAGAACGTAATCAGGGATATCCTATCAAGATAACAACGTATTTGTTAAGAATCTATCATTACGACAGACATTTTAGTCATAAATGACCATTTTACCCCTGACCCCCTTATCGGCGGAATTTCGCCAGCACTTCGTTACTTTGACTCTAATCTTCCAATATTTTTCCATAACTCTTCCTCCAACATTATTTTCGAAATTAATACCTTAATTATCCCTAAAACATGATATATAATCATACTTGGAAGATTAATGATCAAAACAACATCTACTCTAGAACTTCAAGAACTACCGAACTAAAACTATGAACCGAAGAACTTACCCGTTGAAGGACTGCACTACAACTTTCTCTAGACTCCTCCTCCTCTCTTCCTTCTCTCTATTTCGAAATATTGCTCTTGAATTTGGTGTGAGAAATGAAGAGAACGAAGGGTCTATTTATAGAAGAATTTGGAGGGTATTTTGGTAAACTTCCAACTTTCATTTTAGGCCACAAATTCTAGGGTTTCTAGAAGCTTCATTATTGGCCACACAATCCACCTCCTTACATCATCTTTCTCCAAAATGACATCATCCTCATGATGTCACCCATGTGCTTTATGAGTTTCTTCCGATAAAGTTCTATGTTCGGTGTCCTAATCGCGTAATCTTGGAAAATCTCAAAAATCCGGGAACATAGCCCTAAGATCCTTTCTTCCTCTTTCAAAATATTTGGGTCAACCAAATTTTTGATCTTATTCAGTGTGTCATCGGTTCCGCTGAAGATTTTCGGATAAACGCTTCGGTTACGGAAATCGCTTCCGGTAACGTCAACTTCCGGACAAAAATTCACTGATTCATAAAACGTCCAGTTGTTTATGAACTCATCCGCAGATATTGAGTTAGGATTTTTTTTCTATAGGTTTTCATTTCTACTATCTGCCTTATTTCTTTTTCGTCTTATTAGAAAGGCATTCCGTCGGTTACGGAAATGACTTCGGAGACAGTCTACTTCGAGATAAAAATACACTTATCCATAATATGCTCTGACCTTAGAAACCTAATTCATGGTTTTCTAGATAGGATTTAATCTCTATCGGTGGTCATTTATCCTATTTGCTTTTTACAGAATATTCCATAGAATATTCCTTTTTATTAATTTTATATTGCAACTTGCAATACAAATATCATGATATTTTCTACTTCATTCTTATCCCATTTTCTTCAAAAATTTCGGCCAGCACTTTACTTATTTTTTTTTATTTTTTAATTAATTAATATTATATAAAATAATTATTTAATAATTTTTTTATATAATTTTTTTACAAAATTTTCCTATTGGTCCATACTTGGATTTAGGCTTAAAATTACTTAATCTCATATATTTTTCTTCATATTTTCCAATTAATTAGAAAATATATTTTATGCTAATTTTAGCCATAAACCACTAATTATAGGGTTTTACATAATTTATCATGATCATTCCTTTGCTCATGCTTACATAATTAGCCAATAATTATCTATTTAATCCCTCAGTAATTGTTGATAATTTTCTTATTTAGAATTGATCATTATCTCACAAAATTTTTACTGATATTGGTATTTTACGCTCCAAGTAAAATATTAAAAATCATGGGGTCAATTATGGCCCCACAATACTTTTTTATTTTACTCCTTTAAGTTTTCCAAGGTAATAATTTAATAAATTACCTAAATTAGGGACAATATTCTTCCCTATTTCAAATAAATATTTATTTGCCTCTTTATAATATTTTCAGGGTATTTTATAACCCATAAATATTTTAGGGACCTATTTGCAAACTTTCAAACGTTTTAGAGACCTAAGCGCACATTATCTAATTTCAAGAGAAATTACCCTAATAACAAGATAAATTCAATACAAGGTGTTTGAGACCTCATATTCACCTATTTTTACTAGGCATTATTTACTGAGATTTTTAGGGTTTTACATTTCTCCCCCCGTTAAATAAAATTTCGTCCTCGAAATTTGCACTTCACCATCTAATCTCCGTACTATCTAGTCTTCAGACTATTAGCTTCGGATCTTTACTCTATCTCAAGTTCGACTACAAAGATCCTGTCATATCGTACCTTGATATATAGTGTTTCCCGAGGCGCTCACACACCGCGGTCAACACCACAAATACCAAAATGTCTCCATGGTTCCCATACACCATGGCAACACAAGATATCATAAATGTTTCCATAGCGCCCATACACCATGACAACACAAGATACCTCCTACTCAATGACACAATCGCGGTCGGATTGTAATAACTAAGGAACATGGAAAATGTTAAGGAAGTCTAATCAAGTTCGGGGATAAGGCTATCCAGTAGTGACTGGTTCGTTTTTCTCAAGAACGGGTACGGAAACACGTATCGGGAGTTCCTCTACATGAGTCAAATACTGTATGTACATATCTTTGTTGGTCGCAGAATTTCGTCTGACGTGACCCAGCTTCTCATATAAGCTCTGGGTTAGAGTGATGCACCCACAGAAAGTGGTACACCGATTCAAGATGGTACACCGGTTCAAACTGGTATACCGAAATAGGGTGGTACATTGACTCAGGGCTATATCAGTACTCATTTCCAAAACATGCTCTTTAAAAAGGCGTAGAGCCTAACTCCGTTACTCAAACCAATTGGCCAGGTAAGTGTCTATCATGGGGGCCTCACCGAGTTCACGGCGACTAATTGGCTTACCCACATAGACTAGCCTTGCCTTCGGCACCAATGGTTTGTATATAACATACTTAGATATATGCCAGGACAACTGCTCAGATACCAAAAATGTAACATCCCATTTTACAAAAGCAGTATAAATTTTTTTCATCAGAGTAGAGCATCGGAGCAAGAGTGTAACTGATATATATATTCAAAATGCCCACTGGCTAATTATAGAGACGGTACGATAACCGAGAGTTTTCGAAAGCAAGAACAACAAAAGTGTCTTCCTGGCGATCCCTATGCCGTGGCAACAAAAGATAGTCTCCAGCCGGATCTCTAAGCTTGTTGCTTCCCTCTCTCCTCGGTCCTCGGTCCTCCCGACCCTGACACTATGTTAAGAGCTGAGATCCGAACCGGATCTCAGGTAACGATTAACCTCATATTTACATATACAGCATATGGACTACAGAAAATTATGTCAACAACAGTATATGTGCACTCATCGCCCAAAAGCATGCATACATTTATCGCCCAAAAGAATGTATACATATATCGCCCAAAAGCATGCAGACATATCGCCCATAGCAAACGTAAACATATCAACAGTACATAAACATATCACAGAGCTACCAACTACCACATACAATACACCTAGCACATATACATGCATACCATAAACATCAGATTAGTGTTACAGTACGCGGACGTACCTTCGTTGACGATATACGGTATTTCTGTCGGAATACGGTACGACAGTAGGTCAGAACGTAATCAGGGATATCCTATCAAGATAACAACGTATTTGTTAAGAATCTATCATTACGACAGACATTTTAGTCATAAATGGCCATATTACCCCTGACCCCCTTATCGGCGGCATTTTGCCAGCACTTCGTTACTTTGACTCTAATCTACCAAAATTTTGCCATAACACTTCCTCCAACATTATTTTCGAAATTAATACCTTAATTATCCCTAAAACATGATATCTAATCATACTTGGAAGATTAATGATCAAAACAACATCTACTCTAGAACTTCAAGAACTACCGAACTAAAACTATGAACCGAAGAACTTACCCGTTGAATGACTTCACTACAACTTTCTCTAGACTCCTCCTCCTCTCTTCCTTCTCTATATTTTGAAATATTGCTCTTGAATTTGGTGTGAGAAATGAGGAGAACTAAGGGTCTATTTATAGAAGAATTTGGAGGGTATTTTGGTAAACTTTCAACTTCCAACTTTCATTTTAGGCCACAAATTCTAGGGATTCTAGAAGCTTCATTCTTGGCCACACAATCCACCTCCTTACATCATCTTTCTCCAAAATGACATCATCCTCATGATGTCACCCATGTGCTTTATGAGTTTCTACAGATAAAGTTCTCTGTTCGGTGTCCTAATCGCGTAATCTCGGAAAATCTCAAAAATCCGGGAACATAGCCCTGAAGATCCTTTCTTCCTCTTTCAAAATATGTGGGTCAACCAAATTTTTGATCCTATTCAGGGTGTCATCGGTTCCGCTGAAGATTTTCAGATAAACGCTTCGGTTACGGAAATCGCTTCCGGTAACGTCAACTTCTGGACAAAAATTCACTGATTCATAAAACGTCCAGTTGTTTATCAACTCATCCCCAGATATTGAGTTAGGATTTATTTTCTATAGGTTTTCATTTCTACTATCTGCCTTATTTCTTTTTCGTCTTATTACAAAGGCATTCCGCCGGTTACGGAAATGACTTCGGAGACAGTCTACTCCGAGATTAAAATACACTTATCCATAATATGCTCTGACCTTAGTAACCTAATTCATGGTTTTCTAGATAGCATTTAATCTCTATCGGTGGTCATTTATCCTATTTGCTTTTTACAGAATATTCCATAGAATATTCCTTTTTATTAATTTTATATTGCAACTTCCAATACAAATATCATGATATTTTCTACTTCATTCTTATCCCATTTTCTTCAAAAAATTCGGCCACACTTTATTTATTTATTTATTTTTTAATTAATTAATATTATATAAAATAATTATTTAATAATTTTTTTATATAATTTTTTAACAAAATTTTCCTATTGGTCCATACTTGGATTCAGGCTTAAAATTACTTAATCTCATATATTTTTCTTCATATTTTCCAATTAAGTAGCAAATATATTTTATGCTAAATTTAGACATAAACCACTAAATATAGGGTTTTACATAATTATATCCAAACAGAAGTGTTTCTTTGATTCCTACGCCGTGACAGCAACGATAGTCTTCAATCGAATCTCTAAGCTTGTTGCTTCCCTCTCTCCTCGGTCCTCGGTCCTTCTGACCCTGACGCTATGTTAAGAGCTGAGATCCGCACCGGATCTCAGGTAACGGTTAACCTCATATTTACATACACAACATATGCATTACAGATAATCATACAGCAAACAAGCATATCCGAACAGCACATAACCCCTAGTACATGTGTCACACTTAGCTATCGTGTCACACCTAGCAGCCGTTTCACACCTAGCAATCGTTTCACACCTAGCAATCGTATCCCAATACCCAGCAAGCATAACAACAGTACATGAACATATCACAGAGCTAACAATTAACTCATATAAGCATACCATACACCTAGCACATACACGCATACAATAAACATTAGATTAGTGTTACAGTACGCAAACGTACATACACCAATAGCACATATATACATAACAGACATAAGTCATCATCTATCACATCTACGCATACAATACACATAGCACATATATGCATACAATAAACATCAGCGTTAGTGTTACAGTACGAGAACATAAATACCCCAACAGTATATAAACATACCACAGACATAAAGTCATCATCTATCACATACAATACACATATCACATATACGCATACAATAAACATCATATTAGTGTTACAGTACGCGAACGTACCTTCGTTGACGATATACGGTATTTCTGGCGGAATACGGTACGACAGTTGGTCAGAACGTATTCAGGGATATCCTATCAAGATAACAACGTACTTGTTAAGGATCTATCATTACGACGGACATTTTAGTCATAAATAACCATTTTACCCCTGAGCCCCTAGTAGGCGGAATTTCACCAGCACTTCGTTACTTTGACTCTAATCTTCCAAAATTTTTCCATAACTCTTCCTCCAACTTTATTTTCGAAATTAATACCTTAATTACCCCTAAAAAATGATATCTAATCATACTTGGAATATTAAAGATCAAACTAGCATTTCTACTCTAACTACCGAAGCTTAAGACTAAGGACCGAAGAACTTACTCAGAGCTTCGCTGCAAATTTCCCCGGACTCCTCCTCCTCCTTGCTGCTCCAAGATTTTCGAAATGCTTGGTGGTTTTTGGTGTGAGAATTGTGGTTGGAGGTGCCTTCTATTTATAGGCAAAAGTTGGGTACTATTTATGCTTTATCAAACGAATTCTGGACCGTCGGATCGCACTTCATTGAGATGGCATAATCTTGGCCATCCAACCCACCTCCTTACATCATCATTCAAGGCCATGATTTCATGCCAATGATGTCACCCATGTACTTTGATGATGTCACATACTTCCTCAAGAAGTTTTATACCGATAAAGTCCCTGTTCGGTGTCCTAATCGCGTAATCTTGTAAAATCTCAAAATTTCGGGAACATAGCCCTGAAGATCTCTTTTTCCTCTTTCAAAATACTTGGGTCAACTAAATTTTGATCCCATTCAGGTGTCATCGGTTCCGCTAAAGATTTTGGATATCGCCTTGATTACTGAAATCGCTTCAGTGGCGTCAACTTCGGACAAAATTCACCGATTCATAAAACGTCCGGTTGTTTATCAACTCATCCCCGGATATTGAGTTATGATTTATTTTCCATTGGTTTTCATTTCCTCAACTGCTCCTTTGTCCTTTTCGTCTTATTCTCTTATTGTTCCGTCCGTTTCGGAAATGACTTCGGAGACAGCCCACTCCGAGATAAAATTACACTCGTCCATAATATACTCTAACCTTAGAAACCTTGTTCATGGTTTTCTAGATAGAATTTAATTTCTATCGGTGGTCATTTATCCTATTTGCTTTTTCACAAATTATATTATTATTTTAATACAACTTGCACACAAAAATATCATGATATTTTTCTCTTCATTCTTATCCTATTTTCCCCTCAAAATTTGGCTGCTCTTTTTTTTTCGTTTTTTAATTAATTAATTAATTAATAATATATATTATTTAATTATTTAATAATTATTTTTCATCATTTTTCCACAAAATTTCCTATTGGTCCATACTTTGATTTTGGCTTAAAATTACTTAATCTCACAAATTTTTCTTCATATTTTCCCATTAATTAGAAAATATATTTTATGCTAATTTTAGCCAAAAACCACTAATTATAGGGTTTTACATAATTATCCTTGGATTTTCCCTTAATCCAAGCTTAACAATTAACCAAAAATTACTTAATTAATCCCTTACTAATTGTTGACAATTTTCTTAATTAGGACTAATCATTATCTCACAAACTTTTTACTGACATTGGTATTTTACGCTCCATGTAAAATATTAAAAATCATGGGGTCAATTATGGCCCCACAATACTTTTTTATTTTTCTCCTTTAAGTTTTCCAAGGTAATAATTTGATAAATTACCTAAATTAGGGACAATATTCTTCCCTATTTCAAATAAATATTTATTTGCCTCTTTATAAGATTTTCAGGGTATTTTATAACCCATAAATATTTTAGGGACCTATTTGCAAACTTTCAAACGTTTTAGGGACCTAACTGCATATTATCTAATTTCAAGAGAAATTGTCCTAATAATAAGATAAATTTAATACAAGGTGTTTGAGACCTCATATTCACCTATTTTCAATAGGTATACTCTACCAATTTATGATATTTACCCTAAGTCTAATTTTAGGGTATTACATTTCTCCCCCATTAAACAAAATTTCGTCCTCGAAATTTGCATTACACCATCTAAACTCCGTACTTAACTAAACTTCGGACTATACGCTTCGGATCTTTACTCCACCTTTCGGCTGCTTCTTTCGGTGATCGAGAATTCATTCTGGTTTGACCACTACGACCTTGTCATTTCGTACTTTGATATATAGTGTTTCCCGTGGTTCCCATACACAGCGGTCAACACCACAAATACCAAAATGTCTCCATGGAATACACCATGGCAACACAAGATACTTTAAATGTTCCCATGGCGCCCACACACCATGATAACACAAGGTACCTCCTACTCAATGACACGATCACGGTCGAATATATCTAAGAAACATGGAATTCGTCACGGAGGTGGTTCTCGTATCGTATGGGTCAATCGAATAGCTAACACCTAGTTCATATAACACCTAGAAAATATTTCTTTTAAGAGAGATGGTACCTTGGACCCTCTCCGGAAGTTCTTTGTCCATTGTATTGGTCAGTGCGTACATTCGGCCTGGGTTCTGTGGCCTGAACCCCGCAGGTTTCTCAGGACAGTCTGCGATAAAGTGTCCTGGCTTCCAACATCTGTAGCAAATCTGCCTCCTATCACAGTCAACACCAGGATGGTAGTTCCCGCATCTTGGACATGGTCGGGTTTCCGGCATCCTTGGGTTATTCTGCTCTCTAGTCTGGAATGGCCTTTTACTTTCTCTTTGATCGTCACTCCAGGGTGCCTCTCTCTTTCGTGAGGGGTTTCAACGGTTGACCTCGCTACGATCGGTACGGATACTATTGTGATTCCGTGAGATACGTAACTCCTTCAGGTTGTGCTCAGTCATTCGGCAAGATTCTACCGCTTGAGCCATTTCAGGAAAACGCTGGGATACCAGCCTTGCTCTGATATCGTACTTCAGCCCGCAGATCAACCTGTTTGCCTTCCAGCTAATTTGGTTGTCATTACTCCCCAGGTACGACGAATATCGGGACAGATTGGTGAACCAGGCAAAGTAATCGTCAAAGGTTTCCTCGGAACCTTGTTGAATATGAAGGAACTCCTCCTCCTTAATCACTTGTGTTGAGGGAGGAAAATATTGTTCATTAAACTTTTCTATGAACCTCTCCCAAGAGACAGGGCAAAAACGGGTCCGCAACGTTGTAGCGACGCTTTTCCACCATCTCTGCGCATCACCTTCGAGTTTGTAAATTGCCAACTGAGCTTTCCGATCCTCCGGGCTTTCCATAACTTCAAAGATTTTATCTAGGCTCATGAGCCAATCCTCAGCCAATTAATTCTTCCAATGGAAAGCAGGTGGCTTGAGCTTGCACAATTGAGTGACCCAATTTTGTGTGGTCTGTACAACTCTCCCCCGTCGTAGAGGTGACTGGGACCTATCAGATCCCTCAGCTTCCTCATCGTGCTCGTTACTTTGCTCGTTTTCTTCTTCTTCTTCTTCATCATTATGTTCTTCCTCATTTTGCCGTTCTTGTAATTGTCTCTCAGCTTCTCGATCTTGTCTATTTTGTCTTTCCAGAAGTGCATCTATTAGTGCCCTCTGCTCTTGCAGGGTTCTCCTCATCTCCTGCATCTCATTCTGCTCCGGTTGGTTTGGTTTTGGATTAACCCGAGGTTGTCTACCTCGTCCTCCGCCTCGGCCCCTACCTCGGCTTCTGCCTCGGCCTCTGGGAGCTCCGGCTCCTCTTACATTCGTCATGTCTCGTTCTTTTTCCTTCGTTAGGGAAAACGTCAGATATACAAGGAAAACGTCGATTAGTATATCACGGATTTTATCACACTTAGTATCTATACCGCACATAGACTCTATCGCACTTAGTATTTGTATGGCACCAAGACTTTATCGCACCTAGTTTTACGCTACAAACGAACGGACACTCACAATATTTCCCTTGTTTAGAATTTCGTTGGTTCGTTCTACTCAGAAACGGGTGCGGAAGTACGTATTGGAAGTTTCTCTACATGAGTCAAATACTGCATGTACGTATCTTTACTGTTCTCAGAGTTTCATCCGGCGTGGCCCAGCTACACATATAAGCTCTGTGCTAGGATAGAATCACCGTCCAGTACAAATTGGCGATTATCAGAGTTATCGGAGACTGATATCAGGTTTATAAGAATTGATGTACCGACAGAGAGTGGTACACCGGTTCAGAATGGTACACCGGTCCAAACTGGTATACCGACCTAGGCTTATATCAGTACTAATTTTCAAAACATGCTCCAAATTTTGAAAAGGCTTAGAACCTAACTCCGTTAACCGAACAGAATGGCCAGGTAAGTGTCTACCATGGGGGACTCACCGAGTTCACAGCGACTAATTGGCACACCCACGTAGACTAGCCTTGCCTTCGGCACCAAACTGTCTGTAATAACATAGTTAAATTCATGCCAGGACTACTGCTCTGATACCAAAAATGTAACATCCCATTTTTCAAAAGCAGTATAAATTTTTTCAATCAGAGTAGAGCATCGGAGCGGAAGAGTAACTGATATATATATTCAAAATGCCCACTGGCTATTTACAGAAGCGTTACAGTAACCGAGAGTTTTTAAAGTAAACAACAACAGAAGTGTTTCTTTGATTACTACGCCGTGACAGCAACGATAGTCTTCAGTCGAACCTCTAAGCTTGCTGCTTCCCTCTCTCCTCAGTCCTCCTGACCCTAACGCTATGTTAAGAGCTGAGATCCGCACCGAATCTCAGGAAACGGTTAACCTCATATTTACATACACAACATATGCATTACAGATAATCATACAGCAAACAAGCATATCCCAACAGCACATAACCCCAAGCACATGTGTCACACTTAGCTATCGTGTCATACCTAGCAGTCGTTTCACACCTAGCAATCGTTTCCAACCTAGCATTTCACACCTAGCAATCGTATCCCAATACCCAGCAAGCATAACAACAGTACATGAACATATCACAGAGCTAACAACTACCTCATATAAGCATACCATACACCTAGCACATACACGCATACAATAAACATTAGATTAGTGTTACAGTACGCGAACGTACATACACCATTAGCACATATATACATAACAGACATAAGTCATCATCTATCACATCTACGCATACAATACACATAGCACATATATGCATACAATAAACATCAGCGTTAGTGTTACAGTACGCGAACGTACATACCCCAACAGTATATAAACATACCACAGACATAAAGTCTTTATCTATCACATACAATACACATATCACATATACGCATACAGTAAACATCAGATTAGTGTTACAGTACGCGAACGTACCTTCGTTGACGATTGGAAAGATTTTTGCCGTGTCTTCCAAAATAAACCAAGTTCGTAATTAATTTGCAGAATTAGGGAACCTGGGTCGTTTCCCAACGAATTTGCAGCGGGCTTGTTTAATAACAATAGTGAAACAAAATGATAAAATGGGGGGTTGGTTTAACGAGAATAGAACAAAACTAAATAACATAACCAAAATGCAATAAACAGAGTCAAACAGAATCAAATAAACAGAGACAGATTAAAGATGATCAACCCAACGAATTTATTCCAGAAACCTCCATCATTGAATGAAAATATAACTAACCCACGTTTGGTTCCGGATGAATCGAAATCTCTGCATTCATCCGAGATTCCTCGCCTAGACGATCGCCTAGAATCTGCCCGGACAGTGGCGTCTCACCGTGCAATCGCACAGCAACACTATAACCTAGTCCGAACTAAGTCCTTGGGATGAACCAAACCGAATATTAAATCTAATATTCGAACTATTTTAAATCGAATCCGATAAGATGAAAACATAATCGAGTAGTTACCGATTAGGCACGAGTTCTCTCGGATGAATCATGGAATCCTCATCGTTGGGTTAATCACAAGAGTTTAGCCGATCATGGCTGGGAAAATCGAAGAACGAACGAAGAACACGAAGAACGCGCAAGAACATGAAGAACGAGATGAGAGAAAATGAAAACTTGTATTTTGATCCACTCTAATGTTAAAAACGTGAATGAATATGTTTGTGGCAGCTGCCATACTTAAAAATAACCTAAAACGAAATGGGCTCTCATAGTTTTAGCCCAAAACAGAAATAAAATAAAACTGGACTTAAATTACAAAATTCGGGTCCAAAATAAATCCAGAATTGTACATCCGACTTTGGCTCCAAAATTGACCGCCTTCTTGACCGAATTTGCTCTTGATGTCTTCATAACAATTGTAGCTCTCTGAATCATCTGAAATATGAGACAAAAATGAGGCAAATCCGATGTCTGGTTCAAGAGTTATGGTAGAAATAGTGAAGCAACACAAAACTGGAATTTTATTATTAAAAATGGCTAAAATGCAATAAAAGGCCCAAGGCCCAAATAAACATAAGAGCCATTATTTATTAGCTAAAGGGTCCTAAATTATTATTCAAGAGACAAAAATAAGTGTATAAAATATTCAATTATCAAATTCCCCCACACTTATCTTTTTGCACTCTGAGCAAAATTCAAAGAGAAAGACCTAAAGGAAAAACTCTTCTTTACTAATAATTGCTAACAATGCAAAAATTGAATCAAGGGACACAAAGCTTCAAAAGACCAATCATTCAAGACCAAAACCCCTTCATCTCAAATTACAATTCATGGTAGTGTCAATCAATGATGCTAATCACAAAAGATGATCTCTCAAATGATGCGCTCAATCAATCAGTCTCTCAAGTGTTTAAGGTAAATAAGTGTATCGCTCAAATTCTACTCAAGAAATTTGTTCTACCATAAGCTTGCTCAACTTCTACGTCTCCACTACTCATAACACATACATGCACAAATCAAGAGAGCTTGTAATTAAAGGTTGTAACGGGGCTAGGGTGAAGGTAGGTAATAGTATGGAATAAGAGGCTAAGCACCAAAGAAATCAAAAGGAAGAGCACTGATTAACACAATCATTCTCTATGTATGAGACTTTTATTCTACTCATATATACATTCCTTTCTATGTATTTTCTTTTCTTTTCTCTTCTTTTGTTGTTTTTTCTTTTTCTTTTTCTTTTTTTTTTCTTTTTTTTTGTTTTTTTTTTTTTTTTTTTTTACTTTTCTTTCTTTCCTTTCATTGTATACGTAATTACAATGTCAAAATCAAATATCCCCCCCCCCACACTTAAACTGTTGCACTCCTGAGCAACCCCCACACTTAAACACAAAACAAGTTGAAACCAATGCTCAATAAATCTTCAAGGTGCGGAATAAAATGGTTTTACGCTTAGGCTTGTAATGTGGCTTAGAAAAGAATGGGTCAAAAGGCACAAAGGGGCTAGCAAAGGAATTATAATGTAAGGGAAAGCTATTTGGCCAAAGTGAGGAGAATAAAAGAAAGAAAACAAGCTTCCATCATACTTATGCACGTAAGTGAAAAATGTAGTTTCAAAAGAAAAGGAGCAAGTTCTAGAGAACACAAATCATGAGAGATGCACGCATGAAAGAAAGAATGGCAAAAGATGAATTCCATTCATGCAAGCCCAAAACCTCACAAGGTCAATACCAACTTAGGTAATCAACAACATCAAATCAACTACCAAGACTTGTAATCGAAGAGTCAAGAGTTCCAGACTAAACAGAATGATCCATTAAAACCAAAATGTCCTTAGTTCATAATATGTAGCAATCATTAGAAAGAAAGAATGTATTTATTTTCAAAAGCAAAGTAGAAAAGGAAAACAAATAAAAGAGAAGGAGGGAGAAGAAAGAAGAATACTCCCCAAGGGTTTATGGAGGATAAGTGGCATCAATGAGGAGAATCTCGCTTCCTCAGCCGCCTGGGATCCTCATGAAATGGCTTGAGGCGATGCCCATTGACCTTAAAAGTCCGTCCCGTGGGTGGATCACATAGCTCAACAAAGACCAAATAGAAATATGTTAGTGATCACAAAGGGCCATCCCATCTAGATCGAAGCTACCTGCATAAACTTCAGACGGAATTAAATAGAAGAACTTTCCGCCCACGTAAAATTCTTTCCTCGAATATGCTTATCATGGAATGCCTTAGTCTTTTCCTTATACAACCGTGAGCTTTCATAGGCATCCAATCTAAGCTCATCTAACTCTTGCATTGCAGCCTTCCTCTCCATCCCGGACTTAGCCAAATCCATGTTGCATTGCTTAATAGCCCAATAGGCTTGATGCTCCAACTCAACCTAAGATGACATGCCTTACCAAAGACAATCCGATAGGGAGACATCCCAATCGGCGTCTTGTAGGCGGTGCGATATGCCCACAAAGCATCATCTAGTCGCTTACTCCAATCTTTCCAGGTAGAGTTGACGGTCTTCGAAGGATTTGCTTAATCTCTCTATGGAGACTTCACTTGACCATTGGTCGAGGATGGTAGGTTGTGGAAACCTTGTGAAGCACTCCATACTTGCGTAGCAAGGCACCCATGCTTCGATTGCAAAAATGGGAACCCCGATCACCGATAATAGCTCTAGGAATGCCAAACTGCGCGTAAAATGTTAGACCTAACAAAATCCACCACCACGTAAGAATCATTTGTCCGGTGGCTTTCGCCTCAACCCATTTCGAAACATAATCAACGGCCAAGAAGATGTAAGTGTAACCATATGAAGCAGAAATGGACCCATGAAATCAATACCCCAAACATCAAAGATCTCACAAAACAATATAGGGTTTTGGGGCATCTCATGCCTACGGAAATACTTCTGCCCTCTGACAGTTATCACATGATTTGCAAAACAAATGGGCATCATGAAACAGGAAGGCCAAAATAATCCACATTCTAACACTTTCCTAGCAGTTCTTTGGGGTCCAAAGTGACCACCACAAAGTGAAGCATGAGCAAAATGCAATATAGATTGAAACTCACAATCGAGCACACATCTCCTAACTACTTGGTCACTACAAAATTTCCACGTATAAGGGTCATCCCAAACATAATATTTAGACTCACTTTTCAATTTAAGGGTTTGGGCCCTAGTGGAATCTACAGAAAAACACCACTACCAAGTAGTTAACTAAATCAGATACCATGGGGTCTTAACTTGCACTGTAGAAGCCGCTCATCGTGGAAATCATCCCGAATAGAAGAAGGTTGAGAGGAGAATGAGTGATACGACTCAAGTGGTCGGCTACCCAGTTTTGTGCTCCACTTCTATCTCGAATCTCCACATCAAACTCTTGGAGCAACAACATCCACCGGATGAGTCGTGGCTTAGCATCTTCCTTTTTCAAAAGAAACTTTAAAGCTGCATGGTCAGAGAAAACAATGACTCTACTAGCTAGCAGATATGACCTAAACTTATCGAAGGCAAATACAATGGCCAACAACTCATTTTCAGTGGTGGTGTAATTAGACTGAGCAGAATCCAAAGTCTTGGAAGCATATGCAATGACATGGGAAGCTCTATCAACCCGTTGTGCCAAGATAGCACCAACTACATAGTTGGAAGCATCGCACATCAACTCAAAGGGAAGGTGCCAATCAGGGGCCGAATCACCGGGCCGTGGTAAGGCAACGCTTCAAGTGATCGAAGGCCGCCTTGCACGCATCATCAAAGACAAATTCGGTGTCCTTATGCGTAAGGTTGGACAAGGGTTGAGCAAGCCTTGCTGAAATCTCGAATGAAACGTCGATAGAAACCTGCATGACCAAGAAAAGAGCGAACTTCCCGCACGTAAGCGGGGTAAGGCAAAGCAAGAATAACATCAATCTTAGCGGGGTCGACCTCAATCCCTTTCCTAGACACTATGTGTCCCAAGACTGTACGTGACTCAACCATAAAGTGACACTTTTCATAATTCAACACAAGATTAGATTCAATGCACCTATTCAAGACTCTAGACAAATTAGCTAAGCATGCATCAAAATCGACCCATATACGGTGAAATCATCCATGAAAACCTCCATGCAGTCCTCTAGGAACTCGTAGAAAATACTCACCATACAACGCCGAAAGGTGCCAGTGCATTGCAGAGGCCAAAAGGCATCCTCCGGTAAGCATATGTTCCAAAAGGGGCATGTGAAGGTCGTCTTCTCCCGATCCTCGGGAGCAATATGAATCTGGAAGTATCCGAGTAGCCATCCAGAAGCAAGAATGAGACTTACCACCAATCGCTCTAACATCTGATCAATGAAAGGTAGAGGGTAATGATCCTTGCGAGTGGCTTGGTTGAGTCTCCTATAGTCAATGCAAACTCTCCAACTATTCTCGAACTCGAGTAGGAATGAGCTCATTCTTCCGATTGGCTACTACGGTAACTCCGGACTTCTTGGGAACCACCTGGACTGGGCTAACCCACCGGCTATCGAAATAGGATAGATGATGCCGGCTTGCGTGCTTAGTGACTTCCTTCTTCACCACATCAAGGATAAGAGGATTAAGGCGTCTCGGGGTTGCCTCACCGGATTAGAGTCCTCTTCCAACGAATCCGGTGCATGCACATAGAAGGGCTAATGCCAACTATGTCGCCCAATGTCCACCCAATAGCTTTCTTGTTCACCCTCAATAAGCTTAGCAGCCTTCTCTTCTTGATCGGCGTGAGATTGTTTGCCACAATGACGGCAACCGCTCATTCTCCTCCGTAAATGCATACTTCGGATGGTCCGGAAGGGATTTCAACTCTAGTTTGGGCGGTTGCTCGGTGGAGGGAGAAGCTTGGGTGGTTGTTGCAACAACTCGATGTCATCACACCGGGAATACACGAAACCATATTCAAAGAAGCACAAGGTAAGGACCGTGTCTATACGGCTCAAGGTTAACATCGAATTCAGTTCATCAAAATCGAATGAAGCTCATCAAAATCGAATTAGGATGCACGTTAGGACCGGGATGAAGCTCAAACTCGGAATCAATATCGAGTCTACAAGTAATGTAGAATCATCAAGCAAATCGAATCACCAAACAATGCAGTCTTAACCAAATTAGTGCAAACAGAGCACCATTCATTATCATCGCATGCACAAATGGGGGTATCACTCTCGATGAAAAATAAGGATAATCAGGACACCAACCATTAAGAACATCATCCACGGCATCATCAATCACATCAATACGAGAAAACAGAATGCTCTTCCCTAGGATATTTCATGGCATCAAAGATATTGAAATTCACGATATATCACCAAACTCCATGGAAAGAGTACCAGAATGCACATCTATCTTAGTCCTAGCTGTTTTCATGAAAGGTCTCCCTAGAATGATTGGTGACCTACTACTAGGAGACTCACCCTCCATATCCAAGATGTAAAAATCAGCAGGGAATATCAATTCATTAACTTTGACTAATACATCTTCAACTAAACCAGAAGGATGGGCATTACTCCTATTAGCTAACTGAACAATGACACCAGTTGGACGCAAGGGACCAAGACCAAGAGATCTATAAACAGATGCAGGCATGACATTAATAGAAGCACCTAAATCTAGCATGCAATCATCAAATCTATAGTTACCAATAAGGCAAGGGATAGAAAAAGTCCCTGGATCTTTGCATTTACGAGGCATGGTAGAATAGGAATGTCTTCCTCTTCACCTTGCTGCTTTGCCTTTTTCTTTTCAGAGTCAATCTTCACATTTCCTGACTCGTTTTCTGATGTGGAAGTCACATCTGCAGCTTGCTTAGGTTCCTCCAATTGCTTTCCAGACCGTAGTGACATAGCACTCACATTTTCCTTAGGATTGGGAATTGTTTGTGAGGGAAGGGAATTGGATCCCTGAGGTTGAAGCTGGTTCAATGATGTTGCCAATTGCCCAATCTGTGTTTGCAAACTCTGAATGGAAGTATCAGTTTGGTTCCAATGAAAGTTGGGGTGATTTCTCCAACCAGGATTATAAGTGTTGGAGAAGGCATTATTCGTTGGTATTGTGGCCTTCCTGGAAAAACACCCACTGCAGCTACCGACCGATCTTGGTAAGTAGGATCATGCAAGGTAGGGCAAGAGTCGGTAGAATGATAAGGGTCGAACAAAACCCACAAGAGTACCCATGCCGAGAAGGGAAGACTGCATGTCGTGTCTTTGCCACCGCCTCACAAGGGAGGCCGATCATCAAGTCTAGTCTCTAATCTCTCGAGAATCATCTTTGGATGGAGCTTGAATATGGTAAACAGGAGTACTATTGGCCCCGGTGCCAAACTGCCGAGAGTTATCTCGCCATAATGGATATCAAGTCTCGGCTTCTTCAGGTGTCTTGTTACTCATAGCCCCACCGCTAGAAGCATCCACCAACCCTTTGTCTACAGGTAGCAGACCATCTTAGAATTAGGTAATCAAAGTGCTCAGTGATCTGGTGGTGTGGACAGCTTGCACATAACCTTTTGAACCTCTCCCAATACTCATACATAGTCTCCCCAATGACTTGTTTAATGTTGCCAATTTCCTTCTTGATTGCGCTTGCTCTTGAGGAAGGGAAATATTTCTCCGAAATAACCTCCGAATATCATCCAGCTCCCAATAGATGAGGGTCAAGGTACAAAGAACCAATCCTTGGCTCCACCCTCCAATGAGAAAGGAAAAGCTCTCAGCTTGATATGATCTTCATCAATGGCATGAGGTTTCATAGTGCTTCATACTACATGGAATTCCTTCAAATGCTTAATGGGGCACTCACCGCAAGACCATGAAACTTAGGCAACAAGTGTATTAGACCAGATTTCAGCTCAAAGTTAGCAAAGAAGGTTAGGATATTGGATGCACAAGGGTTGATAATTAACATCAGTGCACCCAATTCCTTCAAAGTATGATGATTATCCCGCTCTCCCGCCATAATGTCCGAGCGAGCAAAGTTGCTACTAGAATCAGTGAACACAACAAGACTATCGAAATACTATCGAAGCACAATCGAAAGATCAATGAGAATGGACACAATCGAATGGCCGTAATCGACTCTAATTGAGTATCCAGCTCCGTATTAATGTTATGACTTAGCCTAACAACTCTTCTAGCAGTAAGAATTGTTCTTTCTATTTCAGGATCAAATGGCAACAAATCTTCTGGATTAGTAGTATTCCTGGTACTCATGCAAAATATACACAAAGCAGAATTGGCAAATACTCAGAATGACAAAGATGCCTCCAGAAAATCAAAATTACGAAAATGCCACAAGAGGAGGTGAAAAGTAGAAAAACACTAAGAGACACAAAGACAAAACACACAAAAGCAAAAACCTATGCTAGAAATTGACCAAAACAAGTCCAGAAACAGTATCAAATGATTTTTAAAATTTTTGGGACTTGGACAGGGCAACTCCTAGACTATTGGGGGACTCAAAAATGGAATAAAAAAACTTCAAAATTGAAAAAGTGGCCTAAACGATGGAATTTGGCGAAACGGAGGATACCACATGGAAAATGGAACATTTTCGATGTGGGTCTAACGATTCACCATTTTCTATCACTGTACCAAATTTCAACTCAATCAGAGATACTAAAAAAAATGGTCCTGTTGGAAATCAAAAAAGCAGAACCTAAAACAGTGAAAAATTGGTCTAAACGTTGGAATTTGGGGAAAATGAGTGAGACCTCACTTCCTCCTAGGAAGTGACTTTTGCTTAAAACACCGAATTCCTTGTGAATAAGACTTGGTTTGAGTGATCGGAGTCAGAAAATTTCTGTCCGCCACCCGAACCACCTAAACTACCTAAACTAAGCTATTTACAATACTGTTACTAATCAAACCGATGCAAATTCCCCGGCGGCGCCATTTTTGGAAAGATTTTTGCCGTGTCTTCCAAAATAAACCAAGTTCGTAATTAATTTGCAGAATTAGGGAACCTGGGTCGTTTCCCAACGAATTTGCAGCGGGCTTGTTTAATAACAATAGTGAAACAGAATGATAAAATGGGGGTTTGGTTTAACAGAATAGAACAAAACTAAATAACATAACCAAAATGCAATAAACAGAGTCAAACAGAATCAAATAAACAGAGACAGATTAAAGATGATCAACCCAACGAATTGATTCCAGAAACCTCCATCATTGAACGAAAATATAACTAACCCACGTTTGGTTCCGGATGAATCGAAATCTCTGCATTCATCCGGAGATTCCTCGCCTAGACGATCGCCTAGAATCTGCCCGGACAGTGGCGTCTCACTGTGCAATCGCACAGCAACACTATAACCTAGTCCGAACTAAGTCCTTGGGATGAACCAAACCGAATATTAAATCTAATATTCGAACTATTTCCAGAAATCGAATCCGATAAGATGAAAACATAATCGAGTAGTTACCGATTAGGCACGAGTTCTCTGGATGAATCATGGAATCCTCATCGTTGGGTTAATCACAAGAGTTTAGCCGATCATGGCTGGGAAAATCGAAGAACGAACGAAGAACACGAAGAACGCGCAAGAACATGAAGAATGTATGAGAGAAAATGAAAACTTGTATTTTGATCCACTCTAATGTTAAAAACGTGAATGAATATGTTTGTGGCAGCTGCCATACTTAAAAATAACCTAAAACGAAATGGGCTCTCATAGTTTTAGCCCAAAACAGAAATAAAATAAAACTGGACTTAAATTACAAAATTCGGGTCCAAAATAAATCCAGAATTGTACATCCGACTTTGGCTCCAAAATTGACCGCCTTCTTGACCGAATTTGCTCTTGATGTCTTCATAACAATTGTAGCTCTCTGAATCATCTGAAATATGAGACAAAAATAAGGCAAATCCGATGTCTGGTTCAAGAGTTATGGTAGAAATAGTGAAGCAACACAAAACTGGAATTTTATTATTAAAAATGGCTAAAATGCAATAAAAGGCCCAAGGCCCAAATAAACATAAGAGCCATTATTTATTAGCTAAAGGGTCCTAAATTATTATTCAAGAGACAAAAATAAGTGTATAAAATATTCAATTATCAACGATATATGGTATTTCTGGCGGAATACGGTATGACACTTAGTCAGAACGTATTCAGGGATATCCTATCAAGATAACAACGTACTTGTTAAGGATCTATCATTACGACGGACATTTTAGTCATTATTGACCATTTTACCCCTGAGCCCCTAATCGGCGGAATTTCGCCAGCACTTCGTTACTTTGACTCTAATCTTCCAAAATTTTTCCATAACTCTTCCTCCAACTTTATTTTCGAAATTAATACCTTAATTCTCATTTGAAATTTTCACACCAAAAACCACCAAGCATTTCGAAAATCTTGGAGCAGCAAGGAGGAGGAGGAGTCCGAGGAAATTTGCAGCAAAGCTCTGGGTAATTTCTTCGGTCCTTAGTCTTAAGTTCTTTCGGTAGTTATAGTAGGAATGTTAGTTTGATCTTTAATCTTCCAAGTATGATAGATATCATGTCTTAAGGGTAATTAAGGTAGTAATTTCGAAAATAGTGTTGGGGGAAGAGTTATGGCAAAATTTTGGAAGATTAGAGTCAAAGTAACGAAGTGCTGGCGAAATTCCGCCGATTAGGGGGTCAGGGGTAAAATGGTCATTTATGACTAAAATGTCCGTCGTAATGACTGATTTCTAATAGATGCGATATTATCCTTATAGGATATCCCTGATTACGTTCTGATCAACTGTCGTACCGTATTCCGACAGAAGTACCGTTTACCGTCAACGAAGGTACGTTCGCGTACTGTAACACTAACTCTAATGTTTATTGTATGCGTATATGTGCTAGGTGTATGGTATGCTTATATGAGGTAGTTGTTAGCTCTATGATATGTTCATGTACTGTTGTTATGCTTGCTGGGTATTGGGATACGATTGCTAGGTGTGAAACGATTGCTAGGTGTGAAACGTATGCTAGGTGTGACACATTTGTTAGGGGGTTGTGTATTGCTGGGATATGTTTGTTTGTATGATACATATGTTGTATGTTGTATATGTAAACATAAGGTTAACCGTTACCTGGGGTCCGATTGCAATGGACCTCAGCACTTAACATAGCGACAGGGTCGGGAGGACCTAGGACTGAGGAGAGAGGGAAGCAGCAAGCTTAGAGATCCGGCTGAAGACTTTCTGTTGTTGCTCTTTACTTTTGAAAACTCTCGGTTACTGTACTGCTTCTGTAATTAGCCAGTGGGCATTTTGAATATATATATCAGTTACTCAATCGCTCCGGTGCTCTACTCTGATGATTTTAAAAGAAAAAAAAAATTACTGCTTGTGAAAACGGAATGTTACAATTTTATTCCAGTTACTCATTGTCTAATTATTAATACATGCTCTCCGTTTCCGCGTTACTCTGATGTAGCACCTCAAACTCTGTGGATTTTTTCTAAAAACTATGTTTTTTTAAACCATAAGCGGTATGGAATTTGGGGTGTTACACTCACCATCAAAGGTGCACATTTAATCCTCTAACTTTATATGCAAGATTTTAGTTTGGCTCATTAATTTTACAAAGTATGTTTTCAGTCCTCTAATCTTAACACCTTTAATCTCAAATGATCATTTTTTATGTCAATTATTGTTATTTGTAATACCCTAAAAATCCTAATTATCATAAATGGTATATTTTGATAAATACTACTCCCTCCGGTCCTAATTATAAGAGCTATTTAACCGATTTTGAGAGAATTAAAGAGAGGAGTTAAATTAGTTAATTTTACTTATTTTCCTAAAATGTCCTTATATAAATTTAAAATGACACAAGTTGCCCTAATTATAAATATTTCTAATTTGCCCTACATTAGATATCCATGACATATTAGTTTAGTATATATGTATATTAGTTGCTTTTTATATACCCATGTGTATACATATAGATCTAATTTTCTTTCCACACGCTTTCTAATTGAAATAATGGTCTTGCTATATAAACATATATGTGTATACATATAGATCTATCTACATATATAGAGAGACACACCCCCATATATCTACACTCACACACACACACACACACACACACACAAAAACACAGACAGACATACATACATACATACATACACACACACACACACAAACACAGACAGACAGACATACATACATACATATATGTACACACACATATATATAAATGCTCCTAATAATAAGTATAAATAGGGGTATTATAGGAAAAAATTGACAAAAGTTAAAACTTGCTCTTATAATTAGGACCAAAACCAACTCCAAAATTTGCTCCTATAATTAGGACCGGAGGGAGTATATGATAGAAAAAGGAGAGTATATTGTCTCACGTTTTGAATATTGTTTATTACAAAGTTATGAGCAATTTCTCCTTAAGAAATAAGTAGATCAAGGTTTAAATCTTGAAATTTCTTTTAGGGATCATAAAATACCCTAAAAATATTATATTAAATCATGGTTCATTTGTAACCAAAATAAGCAAGAAAGTGTTATGAAAACACTTAAATTAATTAGAAGGGATTTACAATAAAATAGTGAGCAAGTAAGCTTTCACTAATTAAAGCAATTATGTAATCCTTCATAATTCATCAAATGGCAATTAAACTCTTGATTAGCATGATAATTAAGAGATGCTAATTAAATGTTGAAAAGTCAACAAAGTGCAATTAGGATCCAATGGCCAAGATTTAATATAATAAAGTTAATCTAATGGTCTTAATTAATTTAAGCCTTAATCATTGACAAATTAGACCAACCAATGGGAACACTTAACCATAGGATATTTTTGCAAGTGGAAAAGCACCTTCCATGGCCAAATAATGGCCATGCAATTTGAATGGAAGGGGGAAGATTTATGATCATGATATTTTCCCCAAGAGTCCACTTTGAAACTAGCATATGTGGATGAATGGTAGCCAAGTTTGCAAGATAAATATCCAAGTACAGCTAGATAGGCTAACTAAACAACTACAAGTTGTCATTAATGGATTCCCTTTTAGTAAATATGATTTTCGAATTGTGAAGAAAAGATGAGATTAAATTACTAATGATGATCTAATAGCTTGGATTAGGGAGTAAACTAATTAATTAATGTAAGATGCAATGCAAGGGAGATTAAGCATTGGATTAGGAAGTTAATTAAGTTTTGCTAATCAACTTTGAAAAGTCAACAAAAATAATACTTGAACCACAAAGGGCCACATCACTTGATTGGTGGAAGTTGTGGAGAGTAAGTGGCCAACAATGCAAGGTAAAGTTTGGAGAAAATAGAAGAGGAAAGAGAGAGGGAGAGAGGGGACGGAATTGAAGGAAGAGGAGGGAGCCAAGAAGACCAAAATTCTACCACACAAATAAAGTAAAAGTTGTGGGGAATTAAAAGGCCAACAAGGCAAGAAGAAGGGAGCAAAAAGAGATGACATCAACCCCTTTTGAGCCATGCATTTCGAATGGCTAAGGAGGAAGTTGGGAAATTCTAATGCCATTTGGGTCCTTGAACTTTTGCTATAAATAGGCACCTTTGCTCTTCATAATCCTCACACCAAAACTCAAATGAGTGTTAGAAAGCAAGAGTAGATAGTAGTAAGAGAAAGTGAGAGGCATGGAGAAGTGGGAGGAATTTCTTCAAGAGGTAAGCAAGCTCTTAAGTTCTAGTCTTTAATTTGATAGTTCTTAGAGTTCTAGGTTAAGTTCATAGTTAATTTGTGCTTTGATCTTAAATATTCAAGAGTAGTTTTGTTATCATGTTTTTATGGTTAGAAATTTTATTATTTCGAAAATATGATGGAAAATATGGTAGAGCTAAGTTCTTGAAGATTGAAGATCAAAGTAGCGAAATGCTGGCGAAATTTACGGTTGAAGGTTTCTGGAGGCAGCGTTATTTAAGATATTATTTTATGTATCAAATGATATTCAAAAATCATGAAATTTTATATGAATACAGTATACATGTGGGGCTTTCCAAATATATAAATATGTATCATTTCTGGGCAGAGTTTAGAAACCTTAAACCTGGGAATTACTCAGGGAATCTGGGCAAAAATAAGTATTTTTCCTCAAAATTATACATGATAAGGATTCCAATAAATTTTACGGAACCTCTTTTCGATTTTTGTAGAATTAATTATGAGTTTTCAAAGTTGTTAGAAAATCCGCCCTGAAATGCTGAAAATACGTTTTTAATAAAAGGAAAGGGCAAAATTGGAATAATAAATCTGCCAAGGGTAGAAATGTCAAAAAATGTGAAAATATAATTTTTGATATTATTCTAGGGAATATGGTATTAATTACAATATCGTATAAGATATAGAAAAGGAAATAATCCGACGATAATGTATAGAATATCCGGGATCAAGTCCGGAGTCGGAATCAAAGGACGGGCATTTTGGTAATTACACGTGAAAGGTATGTTCGCGACGTATTGTAACACTAACTCTAATGCTTATAGTACGTTTATATATGACAGTGATATTCATAAACAAAGATGTCGTCTTAGTTCATTACTTTCACATTCAGCTTTACACAGGTTATAGTCTTATTAATACCGTTGAGTTTTCCTAGCGCTGAGGACACAAATGTACATCGTGGCACTGGTGAATAGTGCAGACTGGGATAACATACATATGAAGGGGCTGTGTATTGTTATTGCCTTACATATGTGATTATGTATTTTCCTACATCTGTTATGGGCTTTTGTAGTGATTATTGTTGAAATATCATGAATAACCGTCATACATATATTTTCCTACATCTGCTATATATACATGTGTGTGTATATATATGTATACATATATCTACACACACACACACACATATATATATAGACACACACACACACATATGTATGTGTGTGTGTACATATATGTATTTATGTGTGTTTGTCTGTCAACATATGTACATATATAAACACACACTATATATATATATGTGTGTGTGTTTATATGCGTGTGTCTATATATATGTGTAGATATATGTATATATGTGTGTGTGTGTGTGTGTGTGTAGATATATGTATACATATATATACACACACATGTATATATAGCAAGATCATTATTTCAATTAGAAAGCGTGTGGAAAGAAAAATTCTATGTCAAAGAGGTATGTGACAGGGGTTGTTGATTCACTTTAACTTATATCATTTTAAATTTATATAAGGGCATTTTAGGAAAATGAGCAAAATTAACTAATTTAACTCCTCTCCTTAATCTCCCCAAAATCAGTTAAATATGTTCTATAATTAGGATTGGAGAGAGTAATAAGGACTAGTGGGAATACTTCAAACTTGCTTTAATCTGTTGAATCCCAATCTGGTAACTCTCATCGTATGGGGATATTTTCGTCCGTGAAATTTGAACACACACACATATAGAGATAACTTGTTTGATGTTTTCATGAATTAGTTTTGGTAGAGTAACCAAAATCCCCTAAATTAAATTAATTAGCACTACCTTAATTATTGTCATTTGATAAGTTAAAGTTGTTACTTAAACTATTATTGTCAATGATATTGAATTAGACATTTTTGCAAAATAAGTTTCACTACTTTAGTTGCCGTTGTCATTTGATAAGTTAAAATTGTTACTTGTATGCTAACCTGTTGTCATTTTGTTTTTTCATTTATCATATTTTGAAATTAAAGGCATTTTTAGTTACAAACTAGTCCATAGAATCTCATTGTCACTAAACCGTCGTGTTCCTGAATAAATTATTTGCAGATTTGGAAGGTATTTTTGTGTCTTTCTCCCATAAATAAATAAATATACAACATACGTGAGTTGTAAGAATAATTTTATTCTTAGGGGACATGATAAGAGAGTAAAATAAAAATGAACTTTTGATTATAAACATATATATACTCAAGTGAATTATTGTAATAGACATATATACTGTCTATAAGTGCTCCACACACATGAATATGCCAACCTAAGTTGTTACAGATTTATATAAGGCCCATTAGTGATGTGCCCAATAACAGGTAGATCTATCATGATCACCAACGGATCAGATAAGATCATAACCCACCTACAATCAAGGAGATAATCAAGGGAAATCTCTATCGCAAATAGAGGGCCCATGAGCCCAAGACCAACAGGTACACTCTATAAATAAGAGTTAAACCCTAAAGGTACACATCTTCTAAGCTCTCTCTCAGTTACATATACTGCACACAGAGCACACACACCACCCCCCTTTGGCTAAACACCTCCAGTATCATCGAACTACGTGGACTTTGATCCCTCTCTACAGGGTACGTAGGCTCTAGGCATCGCTCCTAGGTCAAGTCCTAACCAATATCAACTTACTAGCCCCTTAGGGCTAGACATCTGTGTTCTACACCAGAACAGTGGCGCCGACCGTGGGGACCGTAAATTTTGATCCCCGTGACCAATGAGGGTTAATACAAGAAGTACTAGCCACAGGCAGCCGGAGACTGGACTTCCTCCCAACCAGCCGTCGCAACAACATGAAGAGGAATCGGTCGACCCAGTCCGCGATGATGGACATACTGGGGAAGATCAACTCTCACCGCCACGGCAAGACGAACCAGTCAATTCCGCACTCAATAATGGGCATCTGTTCGACGACCCGTCAAATACTGAGTCCTCGGCAAACACGAAACCCTAAACGGATAGACGTCCATCAAGAACACCAGGAAGGCATCCCGGAAGCTTTCCCGATCAGACATCCTGAGATCCGACGCATGCAGGTCATTATGGCTTCATTGCTGAGACGCATAGAGACCACTGAACACCGAAACGCCCTGCATATGCAGCAAATTGAGAAACGACTAAGGCAGAGGGAGTCTGTGTCAAGTGAGTCCGCGACAAAGGACTCCACGACGAAGGAATCCTTCACAAGGGAATCCGCGTCAAGGGAATCTGCGTCTTCCAAAGGGGCCCGAGGTGACAGGAATCGAGAAAGAGTTCAAGATGGAGAAACTTCCTATAACGGGTAGGGCAGGACCAGGTTGGAAAACGGCCGAGGTCGTGACTCGGGGTACACTAACAGAAAGCTGGACCGAGATGATGAAAGCCGAGGAGGTAGACCTCTACGGCATCTACCGAAAAAGATTCCACGGAGGAGATACGTCGGGGAGGAGAATGACAGTCCTTTCTCGGATGACATTTTCAACGCACCTTACCCGAACGATTTCGACCTGGCCGACCTCACCAAATACGACGGAACCCAAGACCCGGCGGACCACGTCGGGGACTTCGAGGTTACTATGTGCGTAAGAAGACTCAGAGAGCCCGTCACACCCAAATATTTGCCGCGACTCTTAAAGGGGCGGCCTTAAAATGGCTCCATACCTTGCTCACAAGGTCGATCCACACTTTCGACCAGTTGACTGAAGCATTCGAGTTACATTTTGCTACCAGCAAACAACAACCGAAGTCCCAGTACATCCTGGACAGAATTAAGCAGCGGCCTGGGCAAACTCTTCAGAGTTATCTGGATTGGTTTAAGGACGCGGCTTTGCAAGTGCACGGGCTAAAGGAAGAAGTCCATGTACACCTAATGGCCGCCGGCCTCGACAGTGAATCTCGACTAGCCGAGTCATTCTTTAAAGAGCCGACCAAGACCCTGAACGAGTTCATAACACGATCGAAGAAATATCTGGAAATGGAGCAAATGCGCCTGGCAAATGCTCCTTAAAAAGACCTGGATAGGAGGACGCCGCCAAGGGACAAGAACCAGTCCGACGGCCACAAGCCAGATCGCCGTGGAAGAAACTCAGCCAATAAGTCCTCCGGTGCAAAACCCGAGGTGAAGGGGAAATATGATAAATATCCCCCTTTGAACGTTTCCCACTCTCAGTTATGGAGGGAGGTAGCATCGACCGAGATGCAGAAGATCGAGAGACCTCGGCCACTCAGGAAACGAGCCAGTACGGATCAGACCCGTTTCTTCGCCCCAGCCAAGGAGACTTCGCCCATATTTCCAAGCTCATAAAATCGTGGTGCAAACCAGCCAACCGATCCGGCAAGTGCTGCACAAGCCCGATCTTGCCGGTAGAATGATCAGTTGGGCAATAGAATTATCCGAGTTTGAAATCACATACAAAGCATGACACACCATTAAGTCACAAGCATTGGTGGACTTCCTATGGGAACTGACCCTGACTAGGAAGGACGTCGGCGACCTCGACCTCTGGAAAGTATACGTAGACGACTTGTCGAACTCCAAGGGAAGTGGGGCTGGAATAATCATCGAAAGCCTTGAAGGAATTGCAATTGAGCATTCCTTGCAACCAAACTTTCCCACATCAAACAATCTAGCCGAGTACGAGGCACTCCTGGCCGGACTCCAACAGACCAAAGAGATGGGAGCCCAGAGAGTTACGTTTTCACCGACTCCTAACTTGTCGCCGCACAGGTAGACGGGACGTTTCAAGCTAAGGGCCCCCTAGTGGCAAAATACCTAAGTAAGGTCAAGGAAGCAGTATCGAAGTTCGATGAAGTGACGGTCACACATATCCCTAGAGGAGAAAACGTCAGGGCCGACATCATCTCCAAGCTTGCCAGCACTAAAGGTACGACCAACCACAGGACCGTGGTCCAACAAAAGTTAGAAGAATCGACCTGCGTAATGGCCATATCCATGTCTACCGACTAGAGGAAGCCACTCAAAGATTACCTTGAGCGAGGAATTCTCCCCCTAGACTACCGAGGTTAAGAAATTCATTCGAAAGGCTGCGGTTTACACAATGGTGGAAGATCACCTCTACCGAAAAGGCCTACATACCCCAATGCTAAGATGTTTGAACACAAGCAAGAGCAAATACGTTCTGGAAGAAATCCATGGTGGACTTAACGGCCAGCATATGGGAGCAAAGGCATTGGCAAGAAAGGCACTACGGGCCGGATACTATTGGCCGACCATGGAGGCAGATTCCAGGGAGTTCGTAAAAACGTGTGACAGCTGCCAAAAGCATGCCAAAATTATCTGGTCCCCTCCGTCTGACAAGCAATACATCTCGGCCCCATGGCCATTCTACAAGTGGGGGATGGACCTTCTGGGGCCATTTAAAGCTGCCCCCGGGCAACTACGATGGTTAATAGTGGCGGTGGATTACTTTACAAAGTGGATCGAAGCCGAGCCACCAACCACGATCACCTCGGCAAGGGTGCGGTGCTTCATCCAACAAAACATCTTCTCCCGCTTCGGGGTCCCGGCTGAGGTCGTGACCGACAACGGTACCCAATTCACCAACAAGAATTTCCAAGGCATGATGGTCGATCTCGACATCACACACCACTTCGCCTCTGACAAACACCCTCAGTCGAATGGCCAAGCCGAGGCGGCAAATAAGGTAATCTTAGACGACATAAGATAAGAGATGGAGGACGCCGATTCCAGTTGGGTCGAACAGCTCTATAACGTCCTATGGGGCTACCGAACCACTATCCAATCAGCTACTCAAGAAACCCCCTTCCGGATTACCTACGGATGCGAGGCCATGATCCCCGTCGAGATAGGCCAACCATCTTGGCAAAGGTTGAGAACCCTTGAGGAAAGGGAAGAGGTAAACAACAATGCGTTGGCCACCGAGTTAGAATTGGTGGATGAGGGAAGGGTCACATCACACTGTCGGGATATGGCGGCCAAACAACTCATCGCAGCCAAGTATAACTGAAAGGTGAGACCCCGGTCTTTCGACAGGGGCGACCTAGTTCTCAGAAGAGCCGACGTCGGCAACAAAAACGCCAGGGTGGAAAGTTAGCCGGCTCCCTACCCGAGCGAGGAGTGAAGGGACTTATTGTTTGTCTGAGGATTCCTTGCGAAAATTGTAGCCGAGTTGTTATTATAAAATTCAATTCGAGTTCTTATGACGGTCATAACCGTCCTCACGTCACATGGGCAACTCGGGATAGCCAAAAACGGTCATGATCGGGTTATGCTTGCTCGGTTGATTCGACTTTCAGTTAGGATGGATTTGGCATTTGTAACCACGTGCGGATTGAAGGGTAAACCCAGGTTGAACATTTAGTCGACCTCGGTGAACAAATGGAACCTTAATCTTGGTGTTTACACGCATTCAAGCTATTCCAGGGCATGTGCAAAAAGACATAAATAAGCTTTGTATTGATACTTGGTGGGATTACACAGGTTTCTTACAAAGAAATAAACTGATTTACTCGTCTACAAAGACAGTTACAAGATCAAATACAGGAGTTGGGCTAAGTTCATAAATTTGTATTATGAATTTCCTAATAAACAGCGAGTTGTGGACAACCAAATCCCCTTGCGATGGTTGGAGTAGCTGGAGCTGGAGATTGAACAACTATCCAACGCACATCGTACTGGTGGAGATCCTTGTTGGATATGCTGGAGACCCCTGGTGGAGTTGAGCCAATGGATGAAGATTGGCAAACATACCAGGGGCCTCCTGTCGCTGATGAAGATGCTCAGATGCGAAATTGATTCCTATCCCAGGGTCCCATACGAAGTTGAGCCAGATAGGTGAAGACTAGCAACTACATCTGGGACCCCAAAGGTCCATCAAGCGACGTAGATGAAGACTGAAAACTATATCCGAAGGTTAAAGCCGCAAGATAGCAGCTGATAGGGCCATTTTTTCTTCTGAAATCGTACTTTTACCCCCCACACTATTGAAAGGTTGAAAGCCGCGCAATGGATGATGGAGTTTGAAACTCTCACAAGTGAACTCACCATTCTTTTGGGATATTTTCCCCAGGAATAGGGTGAGAAGGCAAACCAGGTGTGTGAGAGGGCGAGTGGTGCAGTAAGAATTTATAGGCCAGGCGGACTCCAGGGATCAGTGGGCAATAAAAGCCGGTTATGTGGAAACGAAAGGGTCACGCGGCAGTAAAGGCTGTTGTTATGCAAATGGTGCTTTATTTTCCAAGAAAAGAAATAATGATTTTGATTAAAAAGTGTGAGCATTAAATGCACACGAAAGCCGGGGGCGGCTAGGCGTAACAGTTGAAACCCATCCCTAATCCGCGAAAGCCAGCTGTCAGGAGGCAATCATGGTGAATCCTGAGGGGTTACTCCCCCGGATTCTCAGGGGGCCCACGACAGCCTCCCCGAATCGCCAAGCCGCGGGTTACCACCCCGACACCTTGACTCCCACGGCATCACCTCGCACCTCGGGAAGATGGGTGGCCGAGGCCGTTACCCGTAAAATCTACCCCGGCGGACCATAGTGTAATCGCCAGGGGGCCGAGGACTCCTCAACCTACCTCAGATGACCCATCCAGGACATAATACACACCGACAGCTCAAAGGCTTGAACTACCGGGCTGAGGGGAAACTGTTACGGACCTATATTAGGCCCAATAGCGGTGAAGCCCAACAACAAACAGATAAGGCATGACCTATCCTACCTATCAGCAAGAAGGATCCTAACTCCCCCACTAATCGAGGAATATCTCCAGATATGGATAAGCGGTTCGGATCCTCGGGCCGGAGATTACGCCAGGCCCATAATATCCTACCTAAGGTTGCGACGTTCGTTTCTCACGAAACGGAACAAAGACGGATCCTGGTTAAACCAAATCTGGTTAACCTCCCGGCTCCGTGTAAATCTGAAGGCAGACCCCGGTTACACCGAATCTGGTCGAAATCCAGGCTCCGTGTACTGTTTTTGAAGGCAGACCTGTTTTAACTAAATCTAGTTAAAATCCAGGCTCCGTGTTTCCAAGTCTATTTAAAGTCCTTTATTGGATTATTTGTAACAACAATGCCACCAAGTCTATTTCACGCAGTTAAATCCACGCTCCTTAAATGGACCCCGGATAAACTAAAAATTATGCATTTAAATCCGCGCTCCTTAAGTGGACCCAAGATCTGAAGGCAAACCCGGTTCTAAACTGATCACAGTTAAAATCCGAGTTCCGCGTCAAAAGAATTCAGGGTTACGACACCCATACTGGATACATGAATTCCGGGTTACGACACCCATATTGGACTAATGAATCTCGGGTTACAACACCCAGAACGCATTAAACCCGGTTACGCTGAATCCAGTTAAAATCGGGCTCTGTGCCAAGCCTTGCCGGAAACAAAAAGACGGACCCCGGTTACATCGAACCTGGTTAACAACCCGGCTCCGTGAAAAGTTTTGAAGACGGACCCCGGTTAAACCAAATCTGGTTAAAATCTGGGCTCCACGTAGAGTTTTGCCGGATAAAGTTATACGGTTAAATCCACGTCTCCATAACCAATTCGGAACTCGGTAACACTGAAAGAGCAGTTAAATCCGCCTTTCCATGGTCAGTTCAGAACTCAGATAAACCGACTATGTTCCCTAGTTGGAACCCGGATATATTGAACAAAGGACGTCGAGGGCCATCGAACCTGGCTTTTCAGTCAAGCAAAGCCGTCATCGTAAGCTTTCGCAACTCGGTCGGTTCCAGAACTTAACGCAGCTTCTCAGTCAAGCGAAACCGTCACCGTAAGCTTTCGCAACTAGGGCGTTTCTAAATTACGCAAGGCCGCTGTTATCAGCCCTTGCAAATATTTTGGATAGTTAACGACGTGCTACGTACCGACAAGGGAATAGAGAAAGACTCAGGCTACTCAACCCAAGTCACACTTCGACCCAGGGGCACAAAGCTAACACCGGGGCCAAAGAGCCCGAGTCCTTAAACTACACGAGGCCGCTGTCATCAGCTCTTGTATTAAGACCGGGGCCAATGAGCCCGGGTATTTAAACTACACGAGGCCGTTGTCATCAGCCCTTGTATTAACACCAGGTCCAACGAGCCTAGGTATTTAAACTACACAAGGCCGCTGTCAACGAGCCCGAGTATTTAAACTACACGAGGCCGCTGTCATCAGCCCTTGTATTAACACCAGGGCCAATGAGCCCAGGTATTTAAACTACACAAGGCCGCTGTCATCAACCCTTGTATTAACACCGGGGCCAACGAGCCCGGGTACTTAAACTACGTGAGGCCACTTTTATCAGCCCTTGTAAATATTTTGATGCATCAAAACTGACACCTAGATAAGAAGGCGAATAGTCATGCCGGACCCTGATCAAGTCGAAATGTTTAAATGTGTGTCCCTACGACCACGGCTGAGCATGTGACAGTTTGCCCTTACCCTGGTTAAGATACCGGATAACGACTCCGAACCCCGTAGCATGGTTAAGTAGAAAACCCCTACCCATACACCTGGTCTCAAACACCAGAAGAGTACAAGCGGACTCTACATAACTAAGACCCTGGCCTGATCAATCAATAGAACTCCGAACACATGTTTGGATTTATATAATCAACTTATCGTTGAAATGAAGACTAAACTCGGACATGAGTTCCAGTTTAAAAAGTCAATACACCCCGGCAGCCCAGAGCCCTTGACTGCCAGCGACATAAGCAAAAACCTAGTATGTTCCTCTTCAGGACAATTCAGATTTGGGGAATTCGGTGTTGGTACAAACAAACCCGGAGACCCAGATGATTGAAGAAGAAGAGATCTTGACAATCATAAAATGAAACAGACGAAGTTTCAAAGTAAAATTAACCCGGACTACATGTCTGGGGGCAATTCAATCAGAATACAAGTAACTCCGGAGTTCTTTGAAACTCAGATAGACACTTTATCAAAATCAAACAAGTTGTAGCACCTCGGATATGATATCCAGGTTCAATAACATATTCAAATGTCACCCCGGTTGCTTGAACGTCGCTAGTGAAGAAGCATGTTCGCCATTAACCGAGATCGAGGGAAAGACAAATAGATCCCGCATTGGGAAAAACCTAGCCTATTTCCACCCCTACACATGCCCCCTTCCTCAAAATTCCTTAAAATGTGTCTTCATGCCGTCTCAAACCCGTGATTTCAAATCCCCCTGCGTGCTTCTTAACCAGTTGAGCCAAAGATATCATACAAAATAATAAATAATTATTTTTGTTAGAATGATATTTTTGTTTAATGATGGTAAATTGTCCCCATGCATGCTTGAAAACATTTTTAAGAGAGTTGAATATAGAACGCTGGTTATTAACAGCAGTTCTGTTAGTTCTTAGTGCCCTATGGTTAATCTCAAGCTCGTTTGACATTCGTTAGCACAATACTCATGCCTGATATTTGTGGGATTCGTTCTCATGCTTCTTATCATAGGTTTTATACTTGCGCTTGTTTCATGTCTATATGAATGATACAAAAATAAATTAAATCTACACATCATCCTTAGAGGAGTGATCTAAATGATATGAAAAGACAATTATGAACGATGCAGAAGTGGTAGAGGCTCTGGCCGTGGGCCGGAGGCGGAGGGAGAGAATCAAGCGAAGAAGTAGGTTGGGAAGGAGGAGCATGTGGAGGTCATAGAGGTTCGGTGGGAGGAGGAATCGAAGCAGGTAGGGGTGAAGGAGGAGGAAGCGAAGTGGGCGGAAGAGGAGTAGGTTGGGAAAGAGGAGAAAGAGAAGCAGGCAAAGGAGGAGGAGGTTGGGAAGGAGGAACGCAAGGAGGGTGTGGAGGTTGGCACTAGTGCAAAAAAGGGCGGACTAAGTATCGGCCGGTCCTAAAGCTGTGACCGGTGGCAAATTTTTAAATATAAAGAACTTCTTATTCTGATCAATTTTTCATAGATCTTATCCGGACCTGTTAAAATAACAACCAGTCTTAAAAATGTTAATAAAAAAATTGAAATATCAATTACTTTTATGGAGAAATCTCATCAAGGCAGACTTATATTTTCTACACTCCAAAATAATACGGAAAAATATAAATATAAAGGTATTAAAGTTTTAAGACCGAACATATATAATAGCCGGTCTTAAAACTTTGACTTTTAAGATCGGTCTTAAAATTTGTCCGGTACTAAAGTTTAAATAAAAAATTAATAAATGTTAAGACCATAGTTACAGAATGACCGGTCTTAAAAGTTAGACTTTTAAGACCGGACAAAAAATTTGGCCGGTACTAAAGTTTGAATAAAAAATTAATTAATTTTAAGATCGGACATATAGAAAGACCGGTCTTAAAGGTTATATTTTAAGACCGTATATAGGTATATGTCCGGTCTTAAAAATGAAGCGCCAAATAAACGTTACTTCGCGCGGAAGCTTTTGTCACTCTCACTGAAGAACCCCTGTCCACGTTGCGAAACCCTTCCTGTTGCATTACCTCTCTTCCTCGCCCGCGTCTGGGTTAGCCTCTGTTACTCCCTCATTTTCTCAGGCATTCCTCTCTTACTGTCTTGAAAATGAACGATGAAAACGATTCCACTCGTGTTCTGAAACTACGAGATCTTGGTTTGGTTGGTGAGGGTCGGACGAACGAACCCTCTTCATCTCACATTGAGCCTCCTCAGCGCCGTGCGCGCCGTGGTAGAAGCGGCACACGAATGATGGAAGTATCCCTTAGTCGGAATTCTGGGACGAAGCTCGAGATTCTTTTTGATGAAAATTTGCAACCTGTTGGTCCTAATAAAAGCACATATACTAGTTTTGTCGGCGCTCTAGTATGCAGCAAGGTTAGCATTTTGACAGATGAGTGGAAAAATGTGGACCAAAAAACAATAAAGGATCATATGTGGGACACTATCCGGCTTACATTCACCGTCCCGATTTCGAGAAGTTGAAAGACTCAACATTGTCTTATTGTCTTTGAGCGGTTCGGGAAGTTTAAGACCTTTCGGCTAACACTTATATTTTTGCCGAGGTTCGACGACCATAAACCACAGGACAAGTACAAATTTATTGTTGAACAAACTTGGCAACAATTTGTTCAGAAGCGGACCACTCCTGAAGCTCTTGTGAGTTTATATTTAGTTTTGTTTGCACTTTTGTTTGCTTCTTAACCTGTGTGGATATGTGAATGTTATTGTGTACATCTAATCCTGTTAGTTAAATGGTTTTGTGTGTGAATAGAAGTATACATTTGCTGCCTTTGTCTGCATGAGAGGAGCATGTCCTAGTTCCATGCAAGTCGATATGTAAACCGTGTAATGGCAATGGTTAGACGTTGTTGTTAGTTAGTAAGTATGTTAAGCGTGTAATGGTTTCGGTGCAAGTAGTTAGTTAGTTATTCTAATATGTGTAGGAACCATTTATGATGAATGAATGAATTGGTGAGTTGGCAACATTTCGCAACTCCCTTTCCTTTGGTTTTCCCAATTTCTTCTACAATGCTACATCTTCCTTAAGTAAAATGTTGAAACTTGATGAAGTGAATTTGACTAATGTTTGACGTTCATATAAAGCAGAAGTTCTCTAATTTCTGTTAGTGACATGGCTGGAATTCATAATTGATATATAGTTGTTTTCAATCCTGATTCACATAAAATAAGGGAAAAATATCAGGAGATTGGGAGAAAGAATGATTGCCCACACAGGGCTTCTCGCGACGGATATGAAAAGGCCGAAAAAGATTTGATGGCAGCCAAACGGAAGAGATTGGAAGATGAAGCTGAATCCAATCCTTCTACGGTAGTTGACCAGCCGCCATCTCCAATACGTCGCGAGGAGGCTGTAGTTGTATATTCGGCAAAAGCCAAGCGGCGCCTACACGAGTGAAAAACTCGTGTAGTTCTTTGAACAATTGTAAGTATCGATATTGTTATTTTTACTTACTAAACATGTTTCATCACTAAGCTTCTCGTTATACGTATCTTACGGGAAGATCTTAAAAAGAAAGAGGCGAGAGGATCTTTGCGTCGGACGGGAGGAATGATGTTCGACCGCTGCGGCCGGAAAACCAGATCACTCGGGCGTGTAAGGGGATTGGAGGACGGGTAGGCCTAAAGCAATACTTTGGTAAATCCAAACGCCACGAGAAAAGTATGGTTACCCAGGGAGGAGATGGATCAAACGCTTGCCAAATTAAGTGAGGAATCGGCGGCGAAAGATCTTGCATTGAGGATGTTTCAATCGAGATGAGCAAGATGAAGGAGGAGATGGAGAAAATGAAGTTCCTCCCGAGCTCTCGGCTAGAGACCAGTGTGGATCCCTTGACACCTTCATTGCACCTATGCAAAGCGAGCACTAGAGGAGCTGCATTGTTGGACGGTCGAGCAACCTTGTCATCGTATGTGGAGGATCGTGATGGTCATAGACAATTGGTTGCTAAAGGGACTATCCACAACTTGGGATCAACTGTACACCACGAACAAATGGTCGATGATGAAGTCGAGTGTCGGTTGAAGAGGTGATATTTGATGCACTGTCCCTCTCCCAACTGATGAGCTGAAGCTTGTGAGTGATGTCAAGGGAACCTTCATCTCTTGGCCAGTGAAGCTTGTAGATGTCTCTACTCCTCCTCAAGCTCCACCCCCTCATCAAGCTTGCCTGAAATCTCTGTTGTGAATTTTCAGTGAACATTACTGATAAATTTGTGATTTTGATGATAGTGGCATGAAGACCTTCCAAGTTGATGTAAAAAAAAAGCGTGGCCCTCAGCTCACAGATCCTAAATGGCACAAAATTAAGGTTAGTACATATTTGGACATGGCATAATTGCCTTCTGAAGTTTGTCAGTAAGCTATATATGCTCTTATATATATTTATTGTTATTTTTAGACCCGTCGGCAACCGCAAGAATCGAACTTATGTGGCACGTACGTCATGAAACACATATATGATATTGTGACGGAGGGAAAGACTAAATTCACTTTAAGGGTAAAATGTTATGGCTGAATTCAGTCACTGATGGCTTAATGTTACATATGAAATATGCACGTAATAATATGTTATTTCTGTTTTTGTCTTTGATATTACAGAGGTTTGCCTATACAAAGCCATTTTCTGATGATGAAGTGGAGCACATACGCTATGTGTTTTGTGAATATCTGTATAAACTGGTCTTAGAAAAGCTAAGTCAGGACAATGATTAATGTCCTAAATTAATTCCTTTGTAAATAATATATGCTAGCTGTAGCAACAATAGCCTTCTGTACATACATTATTTGTTTATTTTTTTGACTAGCTAATTCATTCATTTGTAAATATAACGCAATGTAATTCAATAATAAATTTGTTTATTTTTTCAAACAATTTGTGTGTGTCCATTTTGGGTTTCTGAATGAATGGGATGGTGGATAAAGCTATTTAGTGCTTGAAATTTGAGGTACAGGCGGATGTTGAAAATGAGCCAGAAGAGGCTCTGAAAAGTATTCGTGACTTGTAGGACCGTATATTTGTTAAAAGTACGGTCCTAAAGGTCTTCGTCCATTTTAAGACCGTATATTTAACAAAAATCCGGTCCTAAAAGTCTTCATCTAATTCTAAAAAATAATGGTAGAGACTTTTAGGACCGTATATATGTCAAATATCCGATCCTAAAAGTCTAGAAAATATACGGCTAAAATATTAGGACCATATATTTGTTAGTTGTCAGGACTTAAAAGTCTTCGTTTATTTAATAGTTTGCCGAAACCTTTAGGACCATATATTTGTTAGATGTACGCTCCTAACTTTAAATTTTAAAATAAGGCTTAATTTTTAGGACCGGGGATTTATTATACGTCCGGTCCTAATATTCATGACTTCGTTTTTTATAATAGTTTGCCGAAACCTTTAGGACCGTATAATTGTTAGTTGTCCGCTCCTAACTTTAAATTTTAAAATAAGGCTTAATTTTTAGGACCGAGGATTTATTATACGTCCGGTCCTAATATTCTTCATTTAAATAGAGTTGGTGATTCGGTTTTCAGACATATCGTTAAGGTTCAAGGCAACCATGTTTCTGGCGATCTTCTCAAGTTTTGTGATTCGTTGTCCTCGTTTCTACTTTTCTGGTTGTGAAGATCATCATCGGTGTCCCTTTTCTTTTTGTCGGAAAAATAAAGAAGATAACGAAAAGGACAATGAAAATGTTCACAACAGGACAAGTAAAGAGGACGACAACGATGGTCCAAACTTGAGAAGAGTCGTCACTCTGTTTGTTTTTATTCGAAAAAGGTAAATAATGTTTTTTGTTTTGTTTTGTATGGTCGCAACTGTTAACTTTATTCTGCAAATTTTTAAGATTGATCACCACGAAGAGGACAATGTTTTGTTTGTTCTTGTTGTCGGAGAAAAAAGAACATAAAGTTAAAGGCAAACAAGGAAGGCGATTGGGAAATAAAAATTTTATTTAATAATATTTTTTTTTCTGCTGCCTTGTGAGGCAGCAGTACAAAAAAATTAAAAAAAAATAAAAACTTAAAAATTTCTAATCCTCCCCATCGTTGTCGGAGGGGGGGGAAGGGGAGGAGACGTCGTCATCAGAGGTATGGTACTTAACGTCATTGGCGTCGAGTACCGCGTTCAGCTTGTTGTTGACGGCGTGATAGACTGAAACAGCTTGGCCCAAGCTTCGGTCTATATGATCGATGCGGGCTATCAGTGCTCCAAAGATCTCGCCGAGGTTCGGGTTCGGAGGCAACGAGAGAGGATATGGAGGTGCCTCGGGATTTCGCCCAGCAGGAGGACCTCGTCGTGGTGGAGAAGCCATTACGGTGGAGGTTCTAGGAGGAGATGGAGATGAATGTGAAGAAAGTAACAACGGTTTTAAATAGAGAACCCATCCTGAAGAATGTGAAAGCCGAAGAGACTCTGAATACGAGGAGATGCCTAGTTGGGAAGTTTATGTGGAAGCCGAAGAGACTCTGAATCATTCATTTCAACATGGGGAAGGGACTCTGCTGTTTGAAAAGAATGAACTTTTAATACCGGATACTGTGTAAGATCTGTTCTTAAAAGTAATTTTTTTTTAACCAAAAAGTCTTACTTGAAAAAAATAAATTGAAATATAATAATAAATGAGTTTTAGGACCGGATACAAAGTAAAATATCGGTCTTAAAAATGATTTTAGGACCGGATATATGATAAAAAGACGGTCTTAAAAGTAATTGAATTAAAAATTAGTTTTAGGACCGGATACAAGATAAAAGTTCGGTCTTAAAAGTTTGTTAAAAGTAAATGACTATTAGGACCGGATATTTTGAACAAATACGCTCTTAAAGTAGAAACATTAAATTCATTATATACCAATTGACGAATTCATCATCAATGTTTATCTCTCCTGCTATCTGTCCTTATATACTCCACACACTACCTCTTTGTCCTTGTTAACTCCTCACTTCCTAGCTCTCTGCCCCAACTTCTCAAATCCTCAAACCATGGTTAGATACAAGCAAACCGCTCGTAGGGGTGCATACACGCCTCAAGCTCGTGCCATGGTTAGATCATTATATGGTGCGCCTCCTCCAGCGACAGTGCGTCGTATTGTTTCCGAAGACTCTCGGGTCGTTGGACCCATTGTTATTTCTTCGGATGATGAAGAGATTGCTCATGCCGCACGCCCTCGATCCTTCCGCCGATCCTGTCCTTGCCGAGTTCATCCGTCATCTTGAAGCTGGCCATGCAGATGTTCGTAATCCCCCTCTCCAACCTGTTGGCCCCAGCGCGCCTACCTCTGATCCATTCATATTGCGGGTGGAGAGAATAAGACAACAACTTGCTGATCTCCGGCGGGAAATTAATGCTCTTCACGCCGAAATCACCGAGGTTGTTCAGTCAGATTCTTGTGGATGACAATATTCAACTTGTTTTTCTTTTGTTTTGTTGTTGTTGTGTATATATTCTGAAGTAATATAAGAAACATTAAGAACACTGTATGAATTTTTTGGCTGTTCTCCAGTAATTCATTAAAGAAACTTATTCTCCAATTTTCCTTTATTTTTTGTCCAAAAATATATCCTTTATTTTATTGATTTAATATTGCAATCACCAAGGCCATTAAGACCGGACATTTTATAAGTAACGGATCTAAAGAGTATTTGAATTTTAGGACCGGATGTTTTATAAACCTCCGGTCTTAAAACTTAAAAGACTAATAAAAATTTAGGACCGGATACTTTTAAAACTCCGGTCTTAAAATGTTAGTTTAATCTTTAGGACCGGACATTTAATTAATCACCGGTATTAATAAAATCCAAAAGGCTAAATAAGGTATCTTTGTCGCGCGGAAAAATTAAATTTCCCTCTCTGATCTCTTGTCCTGCCGAAAGTGAATACTCAAGTTCCGACTCGAAATTTGCCTCTCAGCTTCGTCGCTGCTTCGCGTACCTCTCTCGACAATCACTCTCTGGTTCCTTAGCTAAACGTCTATAGACGAAGCTATAAGAGATGTTTCGGTTAAAACTTTATTATTTTCCAGCTTATCGTTCTTGGTTTTTCATGGGTTTAACGAAATCGGTGTAATGTTGTTATGGGTATTCTCTGTTGTTAATGAATATTGTTTTTGAAGATTATATTTGAACTTTAGACCTACCCAACTGACCAACAAGTGTTTTTAGGTTACTCTTGCTTGTCTTGTCGCAACATCAACGTTCGTGAGCGGAGAAGTAAGACGACTCAAGCAAACGCATTTGAATTTATATGCTACGAGTTAGTCCACAAGACCTTCATCCCCTGCATTTAATTTCCTCGTCTTGCGTTTATTTTGGTTCTTGGATTCACTGTGATGCATTTATGACCAAAAGTGATTCTTAATTTGTTATGCATTTAATGGGCAAGTTCCTCCGTAAAAGTGATTATTTGAGACAATATTTGCATTTGGAGTTGGCTTATTTTATATGCAAGTTTCAATTTTTTCGGATTATGTATGATCAATGATTTTCGTCTATAATATATAGGAATTCTACTATGGATCACGAGTTGGATAGATGCTTTACGAACGAGTGTTGAATATCGAATGGGGTTAGGGAATTTATAGAATTTGCTAAACAAAATGCCCATGATGATGTGGGGAAGTATTATTGCCCTTGTGTAAAATGTTTGAATGAGTGTCGACTATGTCCTGAAGTTATACGCACACATTTAATTTGTCACGGATTTTGTAAGACTTATACAGTATAGGTATGGCATGGTGAACAAGTGCCATCAAGTGGGAAAAAATATACGGAAGTGGCCTTTGATGATAATGACACGGATATGGATGATCGCATAGAGGACAATATCCGTGATGTAGGAGAAGAGGCTTTTGGGCGATCACATGCATATGGTAATATGTGCGGTGATGCGAGACACCGCTATACCGTGGTGTAAAAATACCAATTGTTGAACGCCGTATTGAAATTGGTAAGCTTGAAGGCACGTCATGGATGGAGCGACAAGAGTTTTTTAGAATTGCTTGAGGCTTTGAAGGACATGCTTCCGATTGATAACGTGTTGCCGCATCGCTACTATGATGCTAAGAAGATACTTTGTCCACTGGGGATGGAGTACAAAAAGATCCATGCATGCCCGAATGATTGTGTATTGTATAGAAAAGAGTTTGAAGAGAAGCGAGTTGTCCGATATGTGAAACCCCACGGTACAAATCGGATAAGGGGCTGCAAAAGTGTTGTGGTATCTTCCAATCATACCAAGGTTCAAGCGGTTGTTTGCGAATGAAAATGATGCAAAGAATCTGAGGTGGCATGCAGATGAGAGGATTTCGGATGGACAGCTTCGACATCCGGCCGATTCTTCTCAATGGAAGAAGATCGATCAATTATTTCTGAACTTCAGCGAAGAACCTAGGAACCTCAGGCTTGCCCTTAGCACGGATTGGCATGAATCCCTATGGAAGCCTTAGCAACATACATAGCTCATGGCCTGTACTCCTGATTGTTTACACGAATCTATGCACTTCTCCAATTCGAAAGACAAGAGGCCTAAATTAGCAGTCATGCCATATTATGGGGTTATTGAAGAGATTTGGGAGGTGGACTATGTCAAAATTAGATTTCCCATCTTCAAATGCAAGTGGGTTAATGTCAATAATGGTGTTCAGATCGATCGGCTAGGATTTACTTTAGTCGATGTCAATAGTAGAAGTTTTGGAGATGAACCTTTTATATGGCAGACCATGCGAAACAAGTGTTCTATATCACCGATCAAGAAAATAAAATGTGGTTTGTAGCTCTCCAAGGAAAGAGGGTCATTGATATTGATGAGGAAAGTCATTCAAATTATGGTCTTCCTGATAGTACTCCTTTTTCAAGGGGTCTAGGACATGAACGAAGAAGATGAAGCGGATAATGAACCCGCATAAGAAATGATCATCAAGAAGGGATATGGGAGGATATCACTTTATAAAAGAGTCAATTCATAAGGTAATATTCATATGCAGAATTCTTAGAAAACTTTAAGGTTTTAACTATATATATTATATATTCCTTCTATGTTACGTTCTTAATTAAACAATATAATGTCACGTGACTATGAATTTGTTCTTGTTTTGTTTTTGTGGCGTGATCCGATTCAAAGGGGCATGTTATAAAGAGGATGCATGTTACATTGTTGGGTGGGAATCAGATGAAGGCATGGTGAATAATATATTGGACTACATGTATGTTGACTTACGTCTTTGTATTGTAACTCATTGTGATTGTAATTAGTTATATACCTTAGCTTATTGTATAAATTACTTTAGTTTGTTGTAGACTTAAGGCCACATAACTCATGGTGGATAATTATTTGTATTCTTTTTCCCAATTCAATTTATTCATGTTCATAGCTTGTAGCTTAAATTAAGTATATCGACTTTTATGTGCTGTTTTGGATGGTGGATTTTTGTGTACTATATATTATCAGAAGAACGAACGGAAAAAAATTCGGGAAAATTTAGAGCGCAAATAAATAAGACGGTCTTAAATGTTCAATTGTTAAGACCGGATGTATATCTATGACCGCTCTTAAAGGTATTAAGCCGGTCTTAAAAGTTGGTCTTTTAAGACCGGTCCATTTATAAGTGCGGTCTAAAAGTTCAATTTTTAAGACCGGATGTATATAACATCCGGTCTTGAAAGTCAGTTTTAAGACCGGGATCTGGTCTAGGATATTAATATTTTTAGGACCGGGTTTATTTTTGTCCGGTCTTAATATTCGGATCTTTTAAGAGCGGTCTAGTTTTTGTCCGGTCTTAAAGTTTGAGTTTTAGGACCGAACAAAAATATTTCAGATCTATTTAGTACGAATTTTAACACCGAAGGTTTAAAATGTCCAGTCTTAAAGAAACTCTTTAAGACCGGTTCTAAGTCCGGTCTTAATAGGGTGACTTTTAATATCGCCTGGAACAAGACCTGTCGCGGGTCCGCTCCTAATATACATGTTTCGTCCGGTCTTAAAATCCTTTTTTCCACTAGTGTGGGTGGGAGGAGGAAGAGAAGCAGGTTGATTTGCATGTTCAAAAGCAGCAGGAGTTGGGGAGGACAATTCGCTAGCATTTCTCCAGTGTGTCGCTTAACCATGATGATGAGGAGAATAGAGGAAGAGGGTGAAGAAAAGTATGAAAATGGGGAATTTAAACATATTGGAAGTGAAGCATGCGATGGAAGTTGAAGAGGAATCACACTGCACAATTATTTATGTTTTTTTGTGTGCCATGAGTTCCATGAGGATTGTTTTATAAACACCGTTAATCTATTACTTCATGACTGTTATTTGGTAACAACAATTAACAGTCGTTATTTATTATATTTCATAGCGGTTGTTTTCTAATAACTGTGAAAAATGTTCTTTATTCTTTTACAATAGTACATTCAAAACATTAAAACGTAGAAAACATAATAGTGGCGAGTTCATCAGGCTACTCGTCACCAGAGAAGTGACCAAGATCATTGTTAGGATCATAGCCAACTCATACTCATCATGACATGATCAGTGTGAGATTCATCTCCCTGTTCATACTCAAGAGGTATAAAGAAAGCCTCCACACGACATTGGCAGTGTGTTTTGTATGTTGTTGCATTGCCTCCAGTTCTAGAATCACATGATGTAGAGGTGGAGGAGGTAAAGGCAGTCGCGATTGTTGCTATTGTTGGGTTGGAGAAGCAGGAGGTAGAGGAGGTGAAGGATGACGCTAATAGCTTTCTAGCAATTATTTCGTACATTGTTTCATCTTTGCAATTGAGAGAACAAACAGAGGAGGACAATGAATAAAATGTAGGAATCCCAAATGAAAATAGGGAGTTAAAATCAATGTTTGGAACTATGGAAGAGATGGAAAGGATCCTTCATTGTATGCGTTGGAAGTTGAACATGAAATAATGAAAGGGTACCTAGTGTTCCGGACAATCATTAGGTAACAAGGAGGCACCCAAAGTTGATCAGTGCAGGGAAGAGGAAAGGTTTCAAAAGCTATAATTTACATTTATTAAGTTAGAATCGTTAAGCATGTTGGTTCTTTGAAATCAAGGTGAAAGAATACTCTACAGTTTTTAATTAATAATCGTGAACTATAAAGTTGTTTTTTTTAACTTATTTTTTAAAATATTTAAAAAATACAATAGTGTTGTTCAGTCATTACCACCACTACTATCATCCTCTTCATTCTCATCATTAGAGGAAGGAAATGAAGGGTCCAACTACAAGTCATATCCAACCTCATTGTGTTGAAGAACCAAGTGCCCAGTTGGGCCCCTTGGATGTGTGGGGGGTTCGAACCCCATCCCCCACACATTCAATGAATATTTTTTTTAAACAAAACAAAACCCCACCCCCCCCCCCCACCCCCCGCCGGCGGCTGGCAGCCCTCCGGCGAGTTTTTTATTTATTTTTTTTTTTAATTTATTTAAAAATAAGGACAAAAAGGTAATTTCACCTGAATTTACATATCTCTCATAGGTCCTTGGTATCTCTCAGTAGTTTTACAAATTTGGGAAACTTCTCGGGGTTTTGTAAATTCATATGGTATTTATTTGTCATTTTCCCTTAATCTAACTTATTTATATACGTAGTTTCCTTAATCTTTCCAATAAAAGTCAATTAACTCTTATATTAAGAACCAAAGGAATTATTAAAAGACGTATTTTAATCAATGGGTTACTATTCCTTTATTATTTTCATATTATTTTTGTCCTTTAAAAAATTATAACTAATTCTAGACAAATAGTATGAAAGTGATCTAAAATTATTTAGAAATCCTTTGATGTTCTTAATACGAAAAAATAATATAATTTTTGCCATAAATTTTTGAAAAATTATAACTTTTTTTTTCTCCTTTATTTCCTTAAAATTTCACTCAAAAGTAGAGGTTTTTTTTTTTTGTCAAATACTTTTTTTTGAGGCATTTATGTTTTTAAATAAAATCATTAGCCTCAAATGTGCCTATAAAAAAAAAAAAAAACTCTTTCTACTTTTCGGGATTTTCCCATAATTATCATTCTCCTTTCTTGCTTATTAAACCGGTACCCAAAACCAGATGTTAGATGAGTTGGAATGAGTAGTTTCCAACCCAAATGAATAAAAATGTATTTTAGGGAAGCCAACTTAAATAAATTTTTTAAAATTTCAGTAAATTAGTTATCTAGCTCATAATAATTAGGAACTAAATGGAGTAGCAAATAACAAGAGTAATGGTTCGAAGAAATGCTTGGCGGGAAAAGTAAGCAAAGCTAGTAGCAATGGTAACGTTACATATCACTCCTGTTTCTACTTTTTAAAAAAAGTACCAAGCTATATTGTCACTACTTTTCACCTGAAACTTTCTTCTATTACCTTCCAAAGCTTACGTACAATATACACATTCAAGAGCCAGAACGTGTATCACGTCGAATTTCTGAGATCAAAGCTTGAGGGGTATAGTTTATGTTTTTAATAGGCGAAGTATCTATGCTTGGTTCCTAGCTTGAAGTGCTAATAAAGTAAAGCTTTGCTCCCAAAGCTTGGTTCCTATTTATTCTATTTAATTTCATTACTTTTTATTTTTGGAGTGATCAGTGTTATGATTATGAAACAATTCAAATTGATATAACGCGATTTAAGGAACTATTAGAAATTCTTGGTTTCCAAAGTAAGGTAAGCTAATTCCAAATATAGCAAGAGTTATGTTACAAAAAGTCCTCTCTTTCTACTTGGAATTAGAAAAGTCCAACTCACACTATTTTTTCTCAATTATTTTTTTATAATTAACTTCCAAAGCTTACGTAGTATATAGAGTATATATATATATATATATGACAGAGCGAATGCCATTTATGGATAGAATTTGCATTTCATATTCAGGTGAGTTAAGTATATATGCTTGGTTCCAAACTTGTAGTTTTAAAAACTTAAATCTTCATAATGACCCCAATAATATGTTGCTTGCTTATCTCAGCATGTTGATTCCAAGGAGACTAGTTTTTTAGCATAAATTCAGAGGCACTTGAAATCATTGAACACACCTACACTTGAAATTCTCATCTCTTGTGATCGCTTAAACCCATCACCTTTAATTACCTTCATTATTTCATGGAATCCTTATCATCCACATTGAAACATGAAATACATTGTTTACTAGATCCGCTTCAGCAGACGCAGACGCAGTCTTCTTCTCCTGGTAACCAGGCCAAGATACAAAAGGTTCTGTTTTATTTCTAGAAATCTCTTACACATAGACACTCACAAACACATATAATGGCTTTGTTGTACACAACTCTTCCAAACTACTCAGTTCCCTTCTGAAATGTAAGGGCTAGTAGAGAAGTTAGTTTTAGTTTTAAATGTAAGACATCAATTCTTTCTTTCCCCAAATTTACATTGTGTTTCCTTAACTCTCCTTATTGATTGCAGATATCAAGAGAGTTTTAAACCAAATGAGTAGTTTCCAATGTGAATGATTAAAATGGGCATTTTAAGGAATCCAACGCACATTTGTTACAAATAACCTATTTAACTAAATTTTTTTATGTTAAGGAATTATTAGTCATCTAACTCTTATATTTAAGAGTACTTGAGGGAGTGTGTGCGTGTGAGAGAGAGAGAGAGAGAGAACTGTTAGTGATTAATGAGAGTGATTGACTGTATATATTCATGCCTATAACAGGTTCCACCATATCTTCGAGAGCGATCCGAGTTTAAGAAGCATTACTTTCCTAAGGTGGTATCCATTGGTCCCATTCATCATCCCAAAGGAGAAGAGTTCAAGAAAATGTGGGCATCAAATTACCTAAAAGAGAAGGTAGGCCAGAAACAAGATGATGCTGAGCAACTATTTGGGAAGATTCGGTCTCAAATCAAAGAATTGAAAAGCCTCTACGCTGAAGATGCGATTCGATTCTTACTCGGCGATGACGACAAGCTCGCATGGATCTTGTTTGTAGATGGGTGTGCTTCACTTCATGTCATGCACAAAGTGGGTGAGACAGAACCATCAAAATTTCAAGCCCTGGACACGATTGTGCAGCAAGATCTTCTCTTGTTGGAGAACCAGCTTCCATACAAAGTGTTGAAGATATTAAGCAAGAATGATGATTCTGCGTTGCGGAGTTTCATACAACATTTCAAAAATCGTTTCATCGAAACTCATGGCAGCGAGGGAAAATCTCAAGTACAGATCAATCAACCAGCTCATTTGCTGGATGCTCTAATCACGGTCATAGTGACAAAGGAACACACAGAGGAACACACAAAGGAACATACAAAGGTACACACAATAACAATAAAGCAGTCACCTGATAACAGGTCATCACGTAAAAAGCGAAAGGATACAAAGTTTCCAACTCATAGGAATATACATGAACTTAGAACATCAGGGATTAAAATAAAGAATAACGCAGGACAAAGCCTCACAAGCATCTGTTTTAGAGGTGGTACGCTCTTCATTCCGCCGTTACTGGTGGACGATTTCACGGTTCAAACATTCATGAACATGATGGCGTACGAGATGTGTCCAGATTTCAAGAGCAACTATGAGATAAGTAACTATGTTTCCTTCCTGAATTCCTTGATTGATCATGCAGATGATGTCAAAGTGTTGAGGAAAGCTGGGGTTATAAACAACTATCTTGGAAGTGATGAAGAAGTGGCAAACATCTTCAACACTGCAAGCACTGATTTTGTGATTGATACAGGAATTTATGATCATGTTCGTCAAGAAATTGAGGTCGTTTACACACACAAAGCGATGACATGGTTTACTGAGTTGCGTCGCAAACATTTCAACACCCCATGGTCAATCATAGGCTTAATATCTGCTATTCTTGGGTTCATTCTCACTATTGTCAACCTCACAGAGAAATTAGGCTCAAAGAAGCGTTAGCCATTAAAAGGCGGCCCAGTATATAAGACTCCTACCAGATAAGCTCTAATGAGGAGGGTCAAATATTGCCAACTTTACCCCCACAAGTGGAGAGATTGTTTTCAAAATATGATCTGTGACATTTACATCATATAGCAGCAACATTTATGGTTACTCCAAAGTAGGATTATCCATATCAACTAAAATAGTATCCTTCATTATTGAAGAGATAATTATGACTCACTGCGAGCATTAATTTTAAGTCGTTAGTGGATGTAAAAGTGAATAATTTGTGGTTTTTTGAGTGTGATAATATATATTTCCTACAATACAATAATGTTGGTATGTATCTTTGTACTTGTGATATGTTGGTGATTTCTGTTTGTCATGAGAAATTAGATTAAGGAATGCTTCTTCTTTTTCCCCCCTTTTTCATCTCTCTTGTATGGACTATTATTTATTAGTTTCTTATTTTAATTAAGGGTTAATGTGCATCTAGCGAACTAAAGTATTTCTTTAGATGTATCAAGTTCCATAAAGTATTTTTGTGGTACATTAAGTACCTTAAAATCTGACTTGTGCTTTTCTTCTAGATTCTTCTCTCTTTCTTACATTCTTTATATTTCTTCTATTCTTGTCTACTTCTGCCTCTTTATACCTAACAATAAGCTATGACGCACCGATACCATACGGCATTTTCGATACATTACCAATATATGATGTCGATACGTGACTTCAAAAATACTAATATTTCGATACGTTCTGATACATCTTAGTATTAAATAATATTTTTAATATAAAGAGTATATTTCATATTAACAAAATATAATAAAAGAAAAATCATTTACATAATTAAACTGCATCTCCACTAAAGTACCCATACCACATTGCCACCCCTTACCTACTCAGTGCTCATCTACTCTATCAGATCTTCTCCTTGCTTGTCATCTTCTTTGCACTTCTCTCAGACTTTGCCTTTGCTTGAAGCTCTCATCCCATTGTGATTGAAATTTGTTGCCCAGCTAAGTATTGTCGCAATTGTCTTCTGTGTAATCCTTAGACTCATCCTTGACTTTTCTTCCATTTTGCCACTGTCCACATTGATCCTTATCTCTCTTGTTATTTAAAAAATTCAAATGATTCCTAGAGACGGAGGCAACTCGATTTGAGAAAGACAATTTCAGGGTCGATTTGGGGAGAGACGTCAATTAGGGCATTTTTGTTGCCATAAAACTCAGCTACAAAATGCCCTCCAGTTTTTGAAAAATTACAGAAATGCCATTATTACTATTTGACCATTCCGATTTGTAAATTTAACGTATCCGTGACCAATTCGCGTTTCGGAAACGTTCACATCTAGAAATTTAATGTTTCGGTGCTACGTAGACAATAAGCATATATGATCTTTATTTATAAGCTTGCTTTAAATAATGGATATAAATTAAAAGTGAATAATTCGTGGTTTTTGTGTGTAGTAATCTAGGTTCCTACAAATACAATATGCTGATTCATTATTGCAGCTGATGGCTTGTCTGTGATGATTAAGTGGCATGTGGATAGCAGAAAATTGAAAATTAAAGGGGATAAAACTTGCTAGAAGATGCCTAGTACTTTCTCACTTTTCTATCAATGCTAGAAAACATAATTGCAAGGTGTTAAAGGAAATTTTGCAACGCTAATCTCTTGCTTCTGGACAAACTATAAATCTGGACAAATCATGCATTTTATTCTCCAATAACACAGTTGAATCAATGAATCAGGAGGTGTTTGAGATATTGGTAATAAATGCAACCAGTGAACCTGGAAAATATTTGGGTTTGCCGGTGTTGTGAGGGAGGTCCAGATCTAAAGCTCTAGCATTTGTAAAGAAACTTAGTATGAGTCTCAAACTGCAAGGTGGAAGCAAGAGTTGCTAACTTTTGCTGGACGGGAAGTGTTGGTAAAGGCAGCGGCTAATGATATACCTCTATTCCCAATGTCTTGTTTGAAGTTTCCAAAAACTACTTGTATGGAATTGGATAAGATGATTTCAGGGTTTTGGTAGGGGCAAAAAAAGGAGGAAGGGAGAATTAACTGGAAGTCTTGGAAAACTTTATGGAAGGATAAAGGGGAAGGAGGTATTGGTTTTAGAGATTTTGTGAAGGTCAATAGAGCATTGTTAGCCAAAACTGCATGGAGATTATGTCAGGTTCAAGGGGATTTATGGTGCCAAATACTAAAGGGAATTTATTTTCCTGATACAGATTTTATGAGAGTTGCAAAGAGGAGCAAGGCGTCAAGGGGATGGTCGAGTATTTTGGAGGGAAGGGAATTATTAATAAGGGGGATAGAGTCAGTATATTTGAAGACAAGTGGCAGCCTGAGGAAGAAGGTTTTGGTCTGAGACCAAGGGAATAAAGTGAAACAATGTTAAAGGTCTATGATATTATTGTTGGAAGGGAGTGGAATTTTGATAGAATGGAAGGATTGCAGGATGATATTGACAAGGAGGCAATAAGGAAGGTGGGAATTCGTTCGGTTACTGATATTGATAGACCCATTTGGCTGAGAAGTAAAGATGGCATGTATACTGTCAAATCGGGGTACAAAGTTGCAAGGGAGGAGGGGGAAGAAGAGGAGGTTAGTGGGGCAAATTCATCATATATAGAGACTCTAAAAAATTATGGAATAAAATATGGCAAGTTAAAGTGCCTCCTAAAATTAACCATTTCCTTTGGACAGCAGCTGGGAATGCTCTAGCAACTAATGCAGCATTGTTTAAAAGGACGTATTCCCCTGATCCAAGGTGTTGTATTTGTGATGCCTATGTGGAAACGATTAAGCATACTCTCTTCTTCTGTCTTTGGGCTAGGCTTTGTTGTTTTGGATCACCTTTAGGTTTGAAGTTTGATGAATCAAACACGGTGAGGTTTGATAGATGGTTTGAAGAGTGGGCATCAGGTACAAACGAAAGATTGATGATTTTAATGTGGCTTTACTTGCTTCAATATGCTGGGCTACTTGGAAAGCATGGTGTATTTTTGTGTTTGAAGCTACTGATGTGGATGCTGTGGATTGTCTATCCAAAGCAGTCCGTTTGGTTAATGAATATTGGACTGTCAAGGTAAGAGAAAGTTGCGTTTGGGTTGTGCTGAGAAATTGGAAAGAGCGGAAGTTTGGAAAGCTCCAGAAGGAGATGCTATCAAGATAAATATAGATGGAGCTTTTTGATGTGAGAAGATGGCAGGGATTGGTTTGATGGGAAGAGATAATGCGGGGAAGTTCATGGGAGGAGTGGGGTTGAAGGTGAAGGCAAGTTCTCCTTTAATGGCAGAGTGTCTGGTGTTAAGGGAGGTATTGCTAGTGAAAGAGATCTTCAGTGGAGGAGTAGCCATTATTGAGACAGATTGTCAGCAGCTATTCAAGAGAATGAAGAACAGCGATTTGACTGGATGTGAATGGGCATGTGCAAATTAACAATCTGAGGCATCAAACATCATGTTCCCTCGAAGGTTCAGCCTTCAAATTCAACTTCCGTAACTCCACCACCACACACATAAGCACAATTCTACATATATAAACATAAATCTACCAGATTCAGAAGCATTTAAAAATTGTTTCTTTACCCTCCTGCTTCACACGACTTCAATCTGAATTCTGAAAATTTCTAGATTTCTGAAAGCCATCACCCAAATGTCATACAGGATCATCTAATCTTCATATAAACCCAATTTAAGTTTCTTTTCACTTCTCTCATTAATATGGAACCGACGCCCCACACCCCAAAACAAATAACCTGGGCAATCACAACCAGAGAAAATCAAATACATGCAAGAGTTTACTAGCACCTATCACGGCAAAATACATCAAACTAATCCACATTCTACTATCATATACTATTATTTAACTTAATCGCTGATTCTCCTTCACTTTGCGTCAGATTTCAGTCACCCATTACTATAAAATAATCACTCGAATGACGAACAGAAGGTAGAAGAAGGATTAAGAGGCTTACCTTAGTTTAAATCTTCGGTCAAATGTGACGATCCTGCCTCATTCAACCTCATATCCAACCTCGCATTCTCCTCTGTTTCGCTCGGTACTTCTCGTCTTCAAGATCGCCCTCTCTGTCCAATCTTCTGAATTCTGATCGCAAAATGAAGAGGAGAGGCTGTTGCGGAAGCAGAATATATATAGAGCATAACGGATTATACTAAAAAATCACTTAACTAGAAAACAAAGTTTCTAGACGTAATTTAACAATATAATAAGCCACTACTACTATATCTAATTGCAACTAATAAATAATAAATAAGACAAATATAGGAGAAATATCAGATCCTAAATTCACTTCTAATAATTAACAAGTGAAATACCACAAGAAAGGAAGATATACAAATGTCTTGAGAGACAATTGAGGGATGATTTAAAAGGGAGGAGGAGGGCCTCTATTTATACTAAATCATCCACCTCCCCCCTTGTCTGCTAAGCAATGTGGGACTCTTTCCACATCCAACAAATCTCCACCTTGGAAAGATACCCACATTCACGATTTCCTATTTACAAATTCTAATTCCAACTTCTATTCGAAATACAATGTTCAACAATGTTGATCAAATCCAAACAATGTTGAAATTTAATAGAAGTCACCACTTTCGTCAGCATATCAGCAGGATTATCTTTTGTCCGTATATTCCGTATTGCGACTCCTCCTTCTTCCAAAATTTCTCTTACAAAATGATATCGGACGTCAATGTGCTTCGTCCTTGCATGGTATACGTGATTCTTTGCTAACTGAATAGCACTTTGGCTATCACAGAATATTGTGATGCTTTCTTGACCAATACCAAGCTCTCCAAGCAACCCCTGAAGCCAAATCGCCTCCTTACTGACCTCTGTCATTGCCATGTACTCTGCCTCTGTCGTAGACAAAGCTACCGTTGATTGTAAAGTAGAGAGTGAACACATAACCAGTAGTTGATCTTCGTTTGTCCAAATCACCTGCAAAATCTGAGTCACAAAACCCAACTAGATGTTGATCTACATCCTGCTGAAAGACCAATCCAACATCTACAGTATTAAGAATATACCGTAGAATCCATTTCACAGCTTGCCAATGCTCTTCTCCGGGATCATGCATATACCTACTCACAACTCCAACAGCTTGTGAAATGTCTGGTCTCGTACAAACCATAGCATACATCAAGCTACCAACAGCGTTTGCATATGGCACTCTAGACATATATGCTCGTTCGTCTTCATCCTTCGGCGACATATCGGCACTAAGCTTAAAATGCGGGGCAAGTGGAATGCTAACCGACCTCGTTTCTTCATTCATACCAAAACGATGTAGCACCTTCTTCAAATACTCATTTTGAGATAAAAAGAGCTTCTTCGATTGTCTATCTCTTTTTATCTCCATGCCAAGTATTTTCCTTGCCCCGCCTAAGTCCTTCATCTCAAACTCCTCCTTTAGTTGACCCTTTAGCTTCTCAATCTCTGCTTGATTTCTTGAAGCAATCAACATATCATCAACATACAAAAGAAGATATATAAAGGATCCATCTTCAAGCTTCCGCAAATACACACAATGATCGTATTTGATTCTCCTGTACTTATGCCGCAACATAAACTTGTCAAATCGTTTATACCATTGCCTCGAAGACTGCTTCAATTCGTATAAAGATCTTTCAAGTTTACATACCATATTCTCCTTTCCAGCAACTCTGAATCCTTCTGGCAGAGTCATGTAGATTTCCTCCTCCAAGTCTCCATTTAAAAATGCAATTTTTACAACCATCTGAACTAGTTCCAAATCCAATTGTGCTACCAAAGCCAACAAAATTCTAATGGAGGAATGTTTAACAACTGGAGAAAATACCTCATTGTAGTCAATTCCTTCCTTCTGAGAATAGCCTTTAGCTACCAGTCTTGCTTTGTAGCGCACATCACCTTGGTTAGGAAATCCTTCTTTCTTCGCATACACCCATTTGCAACCAATTGCCTTCTTACCCTTTGGGAGTTTGACCAACTTCCACGTACCATTCTGATGAAGGGACTGCATTTCTTCATTCATGGCACTCCTCCACTTATCTTCTTTTAAGCTCCGGATAGCTCCTTTATAAGTTGAAGGAACACCATCAGTTGCAATTGAAGTTGCACAAGCCACCATATCCATGAAGCGAGTAGGCTTTCTAATTGTTCGTTTTGGCTTGCCGATTGCGATTGATTCATGTTGTTGTTGAGGTTCCTGTGTTGAAACCTCATTCTCAACTGGCTCTTCTTCTACAGGAAAGTCTTCTTTTATTTCCCCGTCTTTTCTCTGTACTGGGAAAATCATCTTTCCTTCAAACTCCACCTACTTTGAAGCACCATCGGTCTGTTTGGTATCTTTAGATGCTACCGTTTTCAACATAGCAGTCTCGTCAAAGGTAACATCCCTGCTAAACACAACCTTCTCTATATCTGGACACCATAAACGATATCCTTTAACTCCAGAAGTGACCCCTAAGAAGATAGCTTTCTTTGCTCTAGGATCCAATTTTGATTCTTTCACATGATAATATGCAATTGAGCCAAATACATGTAAAGAACCATAATCATTAGCAGGCTTTCCATACCATTGTTCCAACGGTGTCTTACCACCAATAGCAGCAGATGGTAGACGATTAATGAGATGACTCGCATATGTTATTGCCTCGGCCGAAATTCTTTGCTCAAGCCAGCATTGGACAACATACACCGAACCTTCTCCAGTAAAGTCCGGTTCATGCGTTCTGCCACCCCATTCTGTTGTGGTGTATTTCTGACGATGAAGTGTCTGACGATGCCATCATCCTCACAAACCTTACGGAAAGGATCATCCTGTATTCTCCACCATTGTCTGTGCGAAGACATTTGATCCTCCTACCTGTTTGTGCTTCTATCATCGTCTTCCATTTGAGAAAAATTCCCAAAACTTCGTCTTTGGTCTTCATCGTATACACCCAAACTCTTCGGGAAAAATCATCAAGAAAGTTACAAAATAATGCTTTCCTCCCAATGAAGCTGTTTTGGAAGGACCCCAAACATCAGAGTGTACATAATCCAAAATACCTTCCGTATTATGAATAGCTGTACCGAACTTCACCCTTGTCTGTTTCCCCTTTACGCAATGCTCACAAAAATCCATGATGCAATGCTTCAATCCTTTTAACAATCCTTGATCTGCTAGAGTCTTCAAGGATTTTCCTCCAGCATGTCCCAAGCGCATATGCACCACAACCTGGTTGCTTCTGCATCCATCTCACTACTGGATGTCACTGCTGCCGTCCCAATAACTGTACTACCATGATAGTGGTACGTGTTATTGTTCTTCCGAATACCCTTCATTACCACCAGTGCACCGGAGAATACCTTCATTACTCCACTTTCTGTAGTGATCTTGAACCCTTTTGAATCTAGAGTTCCCATAGAAATGAGATTCTTCTTCAAATCCGGTACATATCGAACATCTTTCAATGTCCTGATCAATCCATCATGGTTCCTTAATTTGATTGAACCAATGCCATATGGGGTAAGAGAAGAGTTATCTGCTGTGTGAACGACTCCACACTCTGCTTCTTCAAAATCAGTGGACCAATCTTTATTAGGACACATATGATGACTACAAGCTGAGTCCAACAACCATACGTCTGACGGTTTTGACGACGTCATTGTAGCCAGTGAGAAATTTGAATTCTCATAATCACAATCAGCTACATTTGAGTCCATAGCAGCCTTCTCATTGCCAGGTTTGCCCTTGTTTTGACCGGACAATCCTTCTTCCGGTGGCCCTTTTCACGACAAAAGGCACACTCATCTTTGCTAGGTCTGGACCTAGATTTGGATCGCCCTTTCTTTGATCTCTTCTTGTCTTCAGTACGCCCTCTAACCACTAGAGCCTGTGCATCTCCACCTTTTTGTTTCTCTTTCCTTCTTTGTTCATGGCTGTACAAAGCAGAACAAACTTCTTCAAGAGAAACTTTCTCCTTACAAGTGAAGAAGAGTAGTCTCCGGTGCTCGTACTCATCGGGAAGTGATCCCAACATTATCAGGGCCAGATCTTCATCTTTAAAGGTCTCGTCCATATTCTGCAAATCCGTCACCAACTTGTTGAAGTTAGTGATATGCTCATTTATTGTGATACCAGGAACATAAGTGAAGCGAAACAGTCTTTTCTTCATATAGAGTTTATTCTGCAGTTTTTCTTCAAGAACTTGTCCTCCAGTGCCTTCCACAGTCTATATGCAGAAGTTTCCTTTGTGTGTGGATATTTCTGCTCCCTTGAAAGGTACGATCTAATAGTACCACAAGCAACACGATTGACCACCCTCCATTCTTCTTCCTCCATGCTATCTAGTTTTTTCTCTTCAAGTGCAAAGTCTAGTCCCTGCTGAAGAGGACATCCAGAATCTCGCCTTGCCACATCCCAAAATGTCCAGATCCGTCAAAAATTTCAACTGCAAACTTCGCATTGGACAATATTCTTGTCAAATACGAAGATTCCAACGACGAATTGCTGACACCTATTGTGGCTACATCACCCTTTTTGTCCGTCATTTCTGCTTCAAAAATTATTTAATAGCTGCCAAATAAAAGCCCAAAATTAATTCCTTTCTGATCTAGAAGTTGAGACAAGGCTACGACCACAGAGCATACTCAGACAGAACCAGGCTCTGATACCAATTGTTGCGGAAGCGGGATATATAGAGCGTAACCGATTATACTAGAAAATCACTTAACTAGAAAACAAAGTTTCTAGACGTAATTTAATAATATAATAAGCCACTACTACTATATCTAATTGCAATTAATAAATAATAAATAAGACAAATATAGGAGAAATATCAGATCCTAAATTCACTCCAAATAATTAACAAGTGAAATACCACAAGAAATGAAGATATACAAATGTCTCTAGAGACAATTGAGTGATGATTTAAAAGGGAGGAGGAGGGCCTCTATTTATACTAAATCCTCCCCCTCCCCCTTGTCTGCTAAGCGATGTGGGACTCTTTCCACATCCAACAGAGGCTGATGGATTTAATGGGTTAAATGACCATTTTGCCATTTCTTCAAAATTTGTTTGCAACTTCATACTTTATTTAATACTCTCTCTCTCTCTCTCAATATAAGTTTCAAATGTTAGAATAGATTCGTCCTAAAATATATGATTTAAATGTGAGAATAGGTTGGTCCCAAAATATAAGTTTCACTCAAGGTTTTGTCTTAATATTTATGTTTTCAACTTTACACTAGTGCAAAAAAGGGCTTTAAGACTGCCTCATTTGGAGCGGATAATCGACGCACCGGTCTTAAAGGTGTGACCGGTGGCAGTTTTGTAAATAAAAAGAACTTCTTAAACAATGAACGGCTATAAGACCTCGTCATTTAGAGCGGATAATCGAAGCATCGGTCTTAATGGTGTGACCGGTGGCAGTTTTGTAAATAAAAAGAACTTCTTACACAATGAAGGACGCCTCATTAAGACCTAGGACTAATTATCGACCAGGTCCTAAATATGTGACCGGTGGCATATTTGTAAATATAAAGAACTTCTTATTCGATCAATTTTTCATAGATCTTATCCGACACTGTTAAAATAACAACCGGCCTTAAAAATGTTAATAAAAAAATTGAAATATCAAATACTTTTATGTAGAAATCTCATCAAAATGAGACTTATATTTTCTACACTCCAAAATAATACGGAAAAATATAAATATAAAGGTATTAAAGTTTTAAGACCGAACATATATAAAAGCCGGTCTTAAAACTTTGATTTTTAAGACCGAACTTAAAATTTGTCCGGTACTAAAGTTTAAATAAAAAAGTAATAAATGTTAAGACCATTGTTCTGAGAATGACCAGGTCTTAAAAGTAAGACTTTTAAGACCGGACAAAAAATTGGCCAGTACTAAAGTTTGAATAAAAATTAATTAATTTTAAGACCAGGACATATATAGAGATCGGTCTTAAAGGTTATCTTTTAAGACCGTATATGTGTATTTGTCCGGTCTTAAAAATGAAGCGCCAAACGTTAACCCGCGCGGACGCTTTTGTCACTCTCACACTCTCTTTGAAGAACCCCCATTCACGTTGCGAAACCCTTCTGTTCCATTACCTCTCTTCTTCGCCCGCGTCTGTTAGCCTCTGTTACTCCCTCATTTTCTCGGGCATTCCTCTCTTACTGTCTTGAAAATGAACGGTGAAAACGATTCCACTCGTGTTCTTGAAACTCCAGGATCTTGGTTTGGTAGGGAGGGTCGGACAAACGAACCCTCTTCATCTCACATTGAGCCTCCTCGGCGCCGTGCACGCCGTGGTAGAAGCGGCACACGAATGATGGAAGTATCCCTTAGTCGGAATCTTGGGACGAAGCTCGAGATTCATTTTGATGAAAATTTGCAACCTTTCGGTCCTAATAAAAGCACATATACTAGTTTTGTCGGCGCTCTAGTACGCAGCAAGGTTAGCATTTTGGTGATGAGTGGAAAAATGTGGACCAAAAAACAATAAAGGATCCTATGTGGGACACTATCAGGCTTACATTCACCGTCCCCGAGTGCGAGAAGTTCAAAGACTCAACATTGTCTTATTGTCTTTGAGCGGTTCGGGAAGTTTAAGACCTTTCGGCTAACACTTATATTTTTGCCGAGAGAAGCGACCATCAACCACAGGACAAGTACAAATTTATTGATGAACAAACTTGGCAACAATTTGTTCGAAGCGGACCACTCTGAAGCTCGGTGAGTTATATTTAGTTTTGTTTGCACTTTTGTTTGCTTATTAACTTTGTGAGGATATGTGAATGTTATTGTGTACATCTAATCACTGTTAGTTAAATGGTTTGGTGTGTGAGTAGAAGTATACATTTGCTGCCTTTGTCCTGCATGAGAGGAGCATGTCCTAGTTCCATGCAAGTTTGATATGTAAAGCGTGTAATGGCCATGGTTAGGCGTTCTTTGTTAGTTAGTTAGTTATTCTAATATGTGTAGGAACCATTTATGATGAATGAATGAATTGGTGAGTTGGCGGCATTTACGCAACTCCCTTTCCTTTGGTTTTCCCAATTTCTTCTACAATGCTACATCTTCCTTAAGTAAAATGTTGAAACTTGATGAAGTGAATTTGACTAATGTTTGACGTTCATATCAAGCAGAAGTTCTCTAATTTACGTTAGTGACATGGTGGAATTCATAATTGATATATAGTTGTTTTCAATCTGATTCACGAGAAAATAAGGGAAAAATATCGGGAGATTGGGAGAAAGAATGATTGCCCACACGGGGCTTCTCGCGGCGGATATGAAAAGGCCGAAAAGATTTGATGGCGACCAAACGGAAGAGATTAGAAGATGAAGCTGAATCCAATCCTTCTACGGTAGTTGACGGCCGCCATCTCCAATACGTCGCGAGGAGCTCTGGTTTTGTATTCGGCAAAAGCCAAGCGGCGCCTACACGAGTGAAAAAACTCGTGTAGTTCTTTGAAACAATTGTAAGTATCGATATTGTTATTTTTACTTACTAAACATGTTTCATCACTAAGCTTCTCGTTATCGTATCTTACGGGAAGATCTTAAAAAGAAAGAGGCGAGAGGGATCTTTTGCGTCGGACGGGAGGAATGATATTCGACCGCTGCGGCCGGAAAACCAGATCACGCGGGCGTGTAAGGGGATTGGAGGACGGGTAGGCCTAAAGCAATACTTTGGTAAATCCAAATGCCACGAGACAAAGTATGGTTACAGGGAGGAGATGGATCGAGCACGGCCAAATTAAGTGAGGAATCGGCGGCGAAAGATGCTACATTGAGGATGTTTCAATCGAGATGAGCAAGATGAAGGAGGAGATGGAGAAAATGAAGTTCCTCCCGAGCTCTCGGCCGAGACCAGTGTGGATCCCTTGACACCTTGGTGAACCTATGCGCGAGAGCACTAGAGGAGCTGCATTGTTGGACGGTCAGTCGAGCAACCTTGTCATCTGTATGTGGAGGATCGTGATGGTCATAGACAATTGGTTGCTAAAGGGACTGTCCACAACTTGGGATCAAGCTGTACACCACGAACAAATGGGCGATGATGAAGTCGAGTGTCGAGTTGAAGAGGTGATCTTTGATGCACTGTCCCTCTCCCAAGTGATGGTGAAGGTTGTGAGTGATGTCAAGGGAACCTTCATCTCTTGGCCGGTGAAGCTTGTAGATGTCTCTACTCCTCATCAAGCTTCACCCCTCATCAAGCTCCACCCCCTCCTCAAGCTCCACCCCTCCTCAAGCTCCACCCTCCTCAAGTTCCATCCCTACTTGCTAACTTGACGGCCAAGGAAAAAATAAAAGATTTGGTAGCCAAAAAATGGTTTAAAGATAAATCGTGGCTGTCAATGAAGTAGTAGGCCTCCCTCATCCTCAACCGCTTTTAGTTGATAATGAAGATGTAGAGTCCATCTTTGCTTCTGGGTGAGGTTACTAGTGCATGTGTTCAACTATTTATGAAGTAAGTATCTTCTTCCTTGATTACATAATTGAAATGCACCGTTTAGACACACATATATACATATATACATATATACTAATTCCCTCATCGATGTCATTCTTGTAGGTGCATGCACGGCTGGTTCAAGAGGGCGGAATTTCGGATTTTCGATTCTTGTGCCCGGTGTATGCAAGCACAACACTACCTCTGGAATTGAGACAGGAGTACATATCAAATAGGTTGTGTAAAGTGCAAAGAAAGGTGTACTTGTTTCCACACTGGCTCGGGTATACATATATACTTATGCAATTCACTTAATATAATTATGCTACATATATATATATCACTGAGTACTTTCTTCTTGTGAATTTTCAGCAACCATGGCGGTTGGTCGTCATGAACATGGAGTTGCATTATGTTATCTTCTTATGCTCCACTCACGGCGATCCATCGACTACGTTGAAGGTGATGATCACCAAGTAAGAATGTCATTTTGATCGTCTTGTCTGAAATCTCTGTTGTGAATTTTCGGTGAACATTCGATAAATTTCTGATTTTGATGATAGTGCCATGAAGACCTTAGTGTTGATGTAAAAAAAAAGCGTGGTGCTCAGCTCACAGATCCTAAATGGCACAAAATTAAGGTTAGTACATAATTGGACATGACATAATTGCCTTCTGAAGTTGGTCGGTAAGCTATATATGCTCTTATATATATTTATTGTTATTTTTAGACCGTCGGCAAGCAAGAACGATCGAACTTATGTGGCCGTACGTCATGAAACACTTATATGATATTGTGACGGAGGAAACACTAAAGTCACTTTAAGGGTAAGATGTTATGGCTGAATTCGATCATCGATGGCTTAATGTTACATATGAAATATGCACATAATATGTTAATTATTTCTGTCTTTGATGTTACGAGGTTTGCTGTGAAGAGCCATTTGATGATGATGAAATCGAGCACATACGCGAGGTTTTTGTGAATATCTGTATAAACTAGTCTTAGAAAATCCAAGTCAAGACAATAATTAATGTCCTAAATTAATTCATTTGTAAATAATATATGATCTTGTAGCAACAATAGCCTTACATACATTTGTTTATTTTTCGACTAGCTAATTAATTCATTTGTAAATATAGCAATGTAATTCAATAATAAATTTGATTATTTTTCGAACAATTTGTGTGTGTCCATTTTGGGTTTCGAATGAATGGGATGGTGGATAAAGCTATTTAGTGCTTGAAATTTGAGGTACGGGCGGATGTTGAAAATGAGCCGAGATGAGGCTCGAAAAGTATTCGCGACTTTTAGGGCCGTATATTTTTTAAAAGTGCGGTCCTAAAGGTCTTCGTCCATTTAAGACCAGTATATTTAACAAATATCCGGTCCTAAAAGTCTTCGTCTAATTCTAAAAAATTTGGGTAGAGACTTTTAGGACCGTATATTTGTTAAAAATACGGTCCTAAAGGTCTTCGTCCATTTTAAGACCGTATATTTAACAAATATCCGGTCCTAAAAGTCTTCGTCTAATTCTAAAAATTTGGGTAGAGACTTTTAGGACCGTATATTTGTTAAAAGTATCTGTCCTAAAAGTATAGAAAATATACGGCTAAATTATTAGGACCGTTTATTTGTTAGTAGTCAGTCTTAAAAGTCTTCATTTTATTTAATAGATTGTCGAAACCTTTAGGGTAGTATATTTTTTAGTTGTCCGCTCCTAACTTTAAATTTTAAAATAAGGCTTAATTTTTAGGACCGAGGATTTATTAAACGTCCGGTCCTAATATTCTTCATTTTAATAGAGTTGGTGACTCGATTTTAGACATATCGTTAGGGTTCAAGGCAACCATGTTCTGGCGTTCTTCTCAAGTTTTGTGCTTCGTTGTTCTCGTTTCAAATTTTCTGGATGTGAAGAACGTCATCGGTGTCCCTTTTCTTTTAGTTGGAAAAAGAAAGAAGATAACGAAAACGACACTGAAAATTTTCATCACATCTGGAAAAGTTGAGGGGAAGACAACGATGGTCCAAACTTGAGAATAGTCGTCACTCTGTTTGTTTTTATTCGAAAAAAGGTAAATAATGTTTTTTTTTTGTTTTGTATGGTCGCAAGCTGTTAACTTTATTCTCGCAAATTTTTAAGATTGATCACCACGAATAGGACAATGTTTTGTTTGTTCTTGTTGTCGGAGTAAAAAGAACATAAAGTTAAAGACAAACAAGGAAGGCGATTGGGAAATAAAAATTTTATTTAATAATTTTTTTTTCTTTGCCTCGTAAAGCGGCAGTACAAAAAAAAATTTAAAAATTCTAATCCTACCCATCGTTGTCGGAGGGAGGGAATGGTCGGAGACGTCGTCATCAGAGGTATGGTACTCAACGTCATTGGCGTCGAGTACCGCTTCAACTTGTTGTTGACGGCGTGATAGACTGAAGCAGTTTGCCCAAGCTTCGGTCTATATGATCGACGCGGGCTATCAGGTGCTCCAGCATCTGCCAGAAGTTCGGCTTCGGAGGCAACGGAGGAGGATATGGAGGTGCCTCAGGATTTCGCCCAGAAGGAGGACCCCGTCGTGGTGGAGAAGCCATTACGGTGGAGGTTCTAGGAGGAGATGGAGATGAATGTTAAGAAAGTAACAACGGGTTTAAATAGAGAACCCATCACGAAGAATGTGAAACGCAGGAAACATTAACGAGGAGACGCATATTTGCTCAGAATACGAGGAGACGCCTAGTTGGGAAGTTTATGTGGAAGCCGAAGAGACTATGAATTCATTTCAACAATGGGGAAGGGACTCTTGAAAAGAATGAACTTTCATTTCAACAATGAGTTTTAGGACCGGATATTTGATAAAAGGACGGTCTTAAAAGTAATTGAATTAAAAATTAGTTTTAGGACCGGATACCAAGTAATATATCGGTCTTAAATGAGTTTTAGGACCGGATATTTGATAAAAGGACGGTCTTAAAAGTAATTGAATTAAAATTAGGACCGGATATAAGATAAAAGTCCGGTCTTAAAAGTTTGTATAAAAGTAAATTGGCGAATTCATCATCGACGTTTATCTCTCCCGCCATCCGTCTTTATATACTCCACACACTACCTCCTCTTTGTCCTTGTTAACTCCTCACTTCCTAGCTCTACCCCAACTTCTCAAAATCCTCAAACCATGGTTAGATACAAGCAAAGCGCTCGTAGGGGTGCATACACGCCTCACTCTCGTGCCATGGCTAGATCATTATATGGTGCGCCTCCTCCGGCGACGGTCGTCGTATTGTTTCCGAAGACTCTCGGGTCGTTGGACCCATTGTTATTTCTTCGGATGATGAAGAGATTGCTCATGCGCGCCCCCTCGATCCTTACGCCGATCCTTTTCTTGCTTGAGTTCAACCGTCATCTTGAAGGTGGCCATGCAGATGTTCGTAATCCCCCTCTCCAACCTGTTGGCCCAGCGCGCCTACCTCGACCCTCTCCGCTCTCCTGTAATGATCCATTCATATTGCGGGTGGAGAGAATAAGACAACAACTTGCTGATCTCAGCGGGAAATTAATGCTCTTCACGCCGAAATCGCCGAGGTTGTTGATCGATTCTTGTGGATGATAATATTCAGCTTGTTTTTCATTTGTGTTTTTGTTGTTGTGTATATATTCTGAAGTAATGTAAGAAACATTAAGAACACTGTATGAATTTTTTGCTATTCTCCAGTAATTCATTAAAGAAACTTATTCTCCAATTTTGCTTTATTTTTGTCCAAAAATATCATTTATTTTATTGATTTAATATACCAATCACGAAGGCCATTAAGATAGGACATTTTATTTTATAAGTAACGGATCTAAAGATAATTTGAATTTTAGGACCGGATGTTTTATAAACCTCCGGTCTTAAAACTTAAAAATCTAATAAAATTTTAGGACCGGATAATTTTAAAACTCCGGTCTTAAAATGTTAGTTGTATCTTTAGGATCGGACATTTAATTAATAACCGGTATTAATAAAATCCAAAAAGCTAAATAAGGTATCTTTGTCGCGCGGAAAAATTAAATTTCCCTCTCGAACTCTTGTCGCGCCGAAAGTGAATACTCGTGTTCCGACTCGAAATTTCCCTCTCGGCTTCGTCGGCTTCGCGTACCTTTCTCGACAATCACTCTGGTTCCTTAGCTAAACGTCTATAGACGAAGCCGTAAGAGATGTTTCGGTTAAAACTTTATTACTTTCCGACTTATCGTTCTTGGTTTTCATGGGTTTAACGAAATCGGTGTAATGTTGTTATGGGTATTCTCTGTTGTTAACGAATATTGTTTTTTGAAGATTATATTTGCACTTTAGACCTACCCAACTGACCAACAAGTGTTTTTAGGTTACTCTTGCTGTCTTGTCTGCAACATCAACGTTCGTGAGCGGAGAAGTAAGACGACTCGGCAAACGCATATGCTACCCCTGTATTTAATTTCCTCGTCTTGCATTTATTTTGGTTCTTCGATTCACTGTGATGCATTTATGACCAAAAGTAATTCTTAATTCGTCTAAATAATATATAGGAATTCTACTATGGATCACGAGTTGGATAGATGCTTTACGAACGAGTATTGAATATCGAATGGGGTTAGGGAATTTATAGAATTTGCTAAAAAAATGCCCATGATGATGGGGAAGTATTATTGCCCTTGTGTAAAATGTTTGAATGAGTGTCGACTATGTCCACGAAGTTATACGCACACATTTAATTTGTCACGGATTTTGTAAGACTTATACGGTATGGGTATGGCATGGTGAACAAGTGCCATCAAGTGGGAAACAACATGGGGAAGTGGCCTTTGATGATAATGACACGGATATGGATGATCGCATAGAGGACATTATCCGTGATGTAGGAGAAGAGGCTTTTGAGCGATCACATGCATATGGTAATATGTGCAGTGATGCGAGACACCGCTATACCGTGGGTGTAAAAATACCAATTGTTGAACGCCGTATTGAAATTGGTAAGCTTGAAGGCACGTCATGGATGGAGCGACAAGAGTTTTTGAATTGCTTGAGGCTTTGAAGGACATGCTTAGGATGATAACGTGTTGCCGCATCGCTACTATGATGCTAAGAAGATACTTTGTCCACTTTGGGGATGGAGTACAAAAGATCCATGCATGCCCGAATGATTGTGTATTATATAGAAAAGAGTTTGAAGAGAAGCAGAGTTGTCCGATGTGTGAAACCCCACGGTACAAGTCAGATAAGGGGCCTGCAAAAGTGTTGTGGTATCTTCCAATCATACCAAGGTTCAAGCGGTTGTTTGCGAATGAAAATGATGCAAAAATCGAGGTGGCATGCGAGATGAGAGGATTTCGGATGGACGGCTTCGACATCCGGCCGATTCTTCTCAATGGAAGAAGATCGATCAATTATTTCCGAACTTCGGCGAAGAACCTAGGAACCTCGGGCTTGCCCTTAGCACGGATGGAATGAATCCCTATGGAAGCCTTAGCGGCATACATAGCTCATGGCCCGTAGTCCCGATTGTTTACAACTTATCTCCTATGTTATGCATGAAACGAAAGTACATCATGCTTGTCTATGTTGATTTCGGGACCAAAACAACCCGGAAATGACATAGATGTTTACCTAGAGCCCTTGATCGAAGACTTGAAGGAGTTGTGGGAAGAAGGTGTCGATGTTTTTGACTCTTTCAAGAAGGAGGTCTTTAGAATGAGAGCCATGATATTTTGTACTATAAACGACTTCCCAAACATATGGGAACTTGTCGAGTATAGTGTAAAAGGCCATAAAGCATGTCCGGTTTGTGAAGAAGGCACATGCTACCATCAACTTCAACATGGAAGAAAGACGGTGTATCTTGGACATAGGAGATTTCTTAGACGGGGCCACCCATATCGTCGATTAAAGAAGGCCTTTTTTGGTGGCCAAGAGTATGAAGAAGCTCCGGTGGCATTGACTGGGGAGCAAGTGTATGAAAAGGTTAAAAATATCAGTGTCATCTTCGGTAAGCATGGAAAGAGTAGAAAAGAAACAAATATATGGAAGAAGAGATCCGTATTCTTTGATCTTCCCTATTGGCGCAATCTTGATGTGAGACAACCGTATTGATGTCATGCATGTGGAGAAGAACGTATGTGATAGTATTGTGGGCACGCTTCTCAACATACAAGGTAGTTCGAAGGATGGTGTGAAGGCAAGATTGGATTTGCAAGCAATGGGAATACGCGAAGACTTGCATCCAAGGCCATATGGGAAGAGAACTTATTGTCCCAGGCTTCTCATACTTTGTCTAAGGATGAGAAACGAAGCTTTTGTGAGTGTTTACATGGCACAAAAGTTCCCTCGGGGTATTCTTCAAATTTTAAGAGGCTTGTCTCGATGAAGGACTTGAAATTAGTAGGCCAAAAGTCTCATGATTGTCATGTCTTGATGCAATGACTACTCCCAGTAGCTATTCGAGGATCGCCGAATATGATCTTCGGGTCGTTTTGACTAGACTTTGTTTCTTCTTCAATGCGGTTTGTAGTAAAGTTTTCAAGATTGAAAAGTTGGATGAATTGGAGAATGAAGGATATCTTATCTTGTGCCACCTTGAAAAGCTTTTTGTTCCTTCATTTTTGACATCATGGTTCATCTCATTGTTCATCTAGTGAGGAGATAAAGTTGTGCGGCCCTATCCATTTACGGTGGATGTACCCTATTGAAAGATCTATGAAATTCCTAAAAGGGTATGTGAAGAACGCGTATGACGCCGAAGCATCAATTGTTCGAAATATGTTTCAAGAGGCCATGGAATTTTGTCAAAATTATTTGTCCAAAGTAAGACATATTGGGCTTCCAAAACGTCGGCATGCTGAAGGGGGTAGACGTGGGGCTTCGGTAAAGAGTGTGGATCGTGATGAATTGTCACAAGTCCACTTATACATCTTGAATAATGTTGATGAAGTTCAAGCCGGCATATCGCACATAAAGAGGTCAAGGAAAGAGAACCATCGAATGACCGAACAAAGGTTGATTAGGGAGCATAATGAGAACTTTTGCAAACTGGTTCAAACAAAAGGTCGAGGGATCTCGAATGTGTTTCGAGACAATGAAATGGTTAGCACGTGGTCCTGAGTTTGATGTCATAAGTTGGAATTCGTATGTGATCAATGGTTATACATTTTACACGAAGTCCCTAGATGATAGGAGCACGGTCCGAACGGTGGTGTTATGTTAGAGGTGAATCTATGCACTTCTCCGGTTCGAAAGACAAGAGGCCTAAATTGGCGGTCATGCCATATTATGGGGTTATTGAAGAGATTTGGGAGGTGGACTATGTCAAAGTTAGATTTCCCATCTTCAAATGCAAGTGGGTTAATGTCAATAATGGTGTTCGGATCGATCGACTAGGATTCACTTTAGTCGATGTCAATAGTAGAAGTTTTGGAGATGAACCTTTTATTATGGCGAGATCATGCAAAACAAGTGTTCTATATCACCGATCAAGAAAATAAAATGTGGTCCGTAGCTCTCCAAGGAAAGAGGGTCATTGATATTGATGAGGAAAGTCATTCAAATTATGGTGATCTTCCGAGAGTACTCCTTTACAAGGGGTCTAGGACATGAGCGAAGAAGATGAAGCGGATAATGAACCCGGCATAAGAAATGATCATCAAGAAGGGATATGGGAGGATATCACTTTATAAAAGTGTCAATTCATAAGGTAATTAATATTCATATGCAGTATTCTTAGAAAACTTTAAGGTTTTAACAATTATTATATGTTGTCTATGTTCTTAATTAAACAATGTCATCATTGAATATGAATTTGTTCTTGTTTTGTTTTGTGGCGGGATCCGTTTCAAAGGGGCATGTTATAAAGAGGATGCATGTTACGTTGTTGGGTGGGAATCAAATGAAGGCATGGTGAATAATATATTGGACTACATTTGTATGTTGAATTACGTCTTGCATGTATTGTAACTCATTGCCTTTGTAATTAGTTATATGTTAGCTTATTTTATAAATTACTTTAGTTGTTTTAGACTTAATTAAGAGGCCACATAACTCATGGTGGATAATATTTGTATTCTTTTTCCCAATTCAATTTATTCATGTTCATAGCTTGTAGCTTAAAGTATATCGACTTTTATGTCTGTTTTGTATGGTGGATTTGTGTATATATATTGATCGGGAAGAACAAAACAGGGAAAAATACGGGAAAATTTAGACCGCAAATAAATAATACGGTCTTAAATGTTCAAATATTAAGACCGGATGTATATATAACACCGCTCTTAAAGGTGTTAAGCCGGTCTTAAAAGTTGGTCTTTTAAGACCGGTCCATTGAAACAATCCGGTCTTGAAAGTCAGTCTTTTAAGACGGGTAATTATTCCTCCGGTCTTAGAGTCCGCTATCTTTAGGACCGGATTGATACTAGTACGACTTTTAAGGCCGAAGGTTTAAAATGTCCGGTCTTAAAGAAAATCTTTAAGACCGTGTAAAAGTCCGGTCTTAAAGGTCGACTTTTAATACCGCCTGGAACAAGACTGCTCGCGGGTCCGGTCCTAATGTACCTTTTTTGTCCGGTCTTAAAAGCCTTTTTTCCACTAGTGTTAACCTTTGATTATATTTGTTACATTTATCATCTTTCTGATTTATCATCTTTATACATAAGGGTATAGGGTATAGTTAAAAAAAATGTTTATTGCTCTTAACTAATTTTAACGGTTTCTTTTTTAATAACAAATCAGTTATTTAAATTTTATATTTAGGTAAGGAGAGTATAATGAAAACATAAAATAATTACTAGAAATTCATCCTTAAAGTGATTTCTCTTGCTATTATTTTTATATTTTGTTTCTCATTAAATAATTTACTTATCCCATCTCCCATTATTAGTTATTTGACTTCGTAGAAGTACAACCCCTCATCAATGACCTATTACAACTCTAGAATACTGTGAGATTTTTGTCACATTGTTCCCATAAATAAACTTGCCGGAGTAATGAAAGGTTTATGGTGTCATTTGTCACATTGTGGATTTACTAATTCTTTAGTTTATAGTTTATTTTGTTATTTTTAGGGTTAAGTAACAATTTGACTAATAAACTATTACCTCAGGAACGCCCACCACAAATAACTTTTTGTGTTAGGCGCTCCTTAAGTAAAACATTTTTGTGCAGGGAGCTCTTGAAGTAAATTTTTTTTGTGCTGATGGCACATTTTTAAAAGTTTCTTTTTATTTTTGGCCAACTTAGAAGTTATTTGTACTGGATGCTCCTGAGATAATAGTTTATTGGTCAAATTGCTGCTTAACCCTAATTTTTATTTGTTCTTTTTATTTGTCTTTATTTTTTAGGCGAATTCAGTGAGGAGTGGGAAGTCAAGAAAGAAGAAAGAAGAAAGATGACTAACGATGAAAATAATTGAAAATGACAAAACCGTTGTTGTATTTGCGAACCCTCCAAACATTACGTTCCGGAAGTGGATCCCTTTTGTGCGTAAAGTTTCAAATGGACCATCAGATGGTAACTTGAAGCTGAATTTTATTTACATTTTATTTCCCAATGCGCTTCTTAAGTACTTGGATTCTTTTCAATTCGGCTTCAAGGTCTTCAATAGCTCATGACCTCTCCTGATAACCTATGTATCTGGACCATCCTGGACTTGAACCAAAGACCTCGCGCCTGTGAAGTAAATCATTGCACCTATGGTCCACTCAATCGGTAGAGAATCAAATAGATTCCTTTTCGGTCTGAATCGTAGCATACAACTCTTTATTGTACTGTTATCTCCAAGTGTACGTGCTTGTTTCCCCTTCTTATTTGACCATCGCACGCAGGTCACAAAGAAGGCACTAAGAAACTCTCTTGGCTCAATTTAGGGCCCTTTTGGATGGGCTTTTTTCATAAAAAAAGCACTTTTTTAATTCAAAAAAAAATTAATTTATGTGTTTAGATGATATTTTTTTTAAAAAGTAAAAGTCACAAAAAAGCTAAAATGCTGCTTTTTCAAAAGCTCTAATTTTGAGCTTAAAAAAAAAGCACTACATGGGGCAAAAAAAAAAACTTTTTTTTTAAGTCAATCTAAACGGGCCCTAAAGACTCCAAGTCACGAAGCATCTAGTTGCAAAAACCCGGATGTTGCACATTAAACAGCAATATTCCATGAATATGTATATTATTATTCATATTACAACACATCAAATGAATCCCCAACAAAAATGGTAAAAAGAATAATAAATAATAAACTATACATAACTTCACTTTAGGAAGCCCAAAGATAAAATTAATTAACACCAATAGTAAAAGGGACCCCTGTGCGAGGCAACCATGTGCCACCAGCAAGGAAGCTAGCAACACAAAATTGGTTTGCCTCATTTGGATTAGTTATGACATGAAAGCCAGGCCATTGTACTCTACTTTTTGTAGATGAACCAGCTCCATAGTTCATATATTCCCCAAAGTAACATGTATCTTTACCAACGGCACTATTGTCCCATGGAGACCATCCCAATGGATTTACTAAGCCTTCAATATAAGTTTTCATAACAACCACTCGAGCATATTGCTGCCATGGCCGACCCAAATAGGTTTCATATGAGTGATAAACTGGCCTGAAATCCGGCGCCGCTTGAATTTGAGAATTAATTATTGATATCCCAGTGTTTTGAAACGGATCGTCTCGTCCTTGGGCGGTAATCATGATTGCTTGTCCTTGAAGTGGCTTTCTTACGAGAATTCTGCAGTTTTGTAGAACAACGGCAGCATTTCCCCAAATGAAATCCACTGTGCCAAAAATTCTACAATCTCTGTAGAATTGGCGTTGTGAATCAGCCATTAAAGTGTCTTGATAGCCTTCAATGGAGCACCGATAGAAGACAGAGAGATCGGAGGCTGAACGGAGCGCCACGGCTTGACCTTTTTCAGGACCAGCCATGTTTCTAAAAGTGATATCTCGTGCAATGAAGTGAGCACCATCTATACCTGAAATTTTATAATTTAAAAATGACTTAACCATTATTTCATCAATCTATATATATATATATATATATATATATATATATATATATATATATAATAGAAATTGTGAGCTAAGCATCATATATAATATGACTTATCTCTTTTACTCAATATTTAAGAAAAAAAATATTTGATTATCTTATTAAGATATGTAAAGTAAATAGTTCTATTTATAAGTCTAAATTAATTAATTCTCACAAATAAAAGAGGGTTACTTGATTCAATAATTATGGACTAGATTTTCAATTTTGTCCTAATTTTATTTTATTATCTTAGTAAGACATGTCAAATAAATATTTCATAGAAAAATCTAAAATAAGTTAAATAACTAACCTGTTGTTGCAGACATAGAGGGAGTAATTCCATCTTTGACACTCTTACTACCAGTTATAATAGTGAGTGTCATTCCATCTCCAATAATCATGAGATTCTCGTTATCCTTATCAACTTCAATATTCTCTTCATAAATCCCTTTCTTCACTCTTATCACAAACCTATTCTTCACTTTTCTCCTTGATGCTACATCAATGGCGGCTTGCACTGTCTTCAATTGGCCCGTCCCATCTTGAGCCACCAAGAGATTTACCTTGACTGAAGATGGCTTCAAACTTAACAACCTCCTTTCGAGACGAGTAAACCAACTCGGAAACCCATGTGCTTTAATCTCTTCTTCTGTGTAATTCTCTTGCTTCAGGAATTTGCCATTTACAGCCAGCACATTGCTTATCATCTTTCTAACGTTGTCGCTCACATTATTTTGAGCTGTAAACTCTCCAACTCTAAGCTGCAACGCGTAGCTCCTGCAAGTTTTGATGTTTGTGAGGGCAGTACTGAGCCATGTTTGTGCATCTGATAGAGAGCATGCATTTGTGTGTAGGGCTTGAAGCGTTCGGTTTAGATGGAAGATGGTATTGCCGTAAAGCTTTAAACAATCTCTGAATACACATGTCTGCATCTTGGTGACACATTTAGGGCCATATTCATGAGCTTTCTTATGCATGGCTTGGGCTTGGTCTAGTGCTAATTGAACCAGCATTTTCTTGAATTCAGACGGATGGTTCGGTCTGAACCGGTGGTGACTTTGGCTCATGTGGTATTTGCATGGATCTGAATGAGGAGTTTGGTTGCACCAAAAGTCTATAGACGAAGAAGAAGAAGAAGAAGATGATGATGATATTGATAAAAGTGAAGAAAATAAAGAGAGGGAAAAGAATAGCTTAAAAATGATTGATGATGCCATTTTGTTCGTAGTTGTGTTATGTGAATGAGGAGGATATGTTCAAATATTTATAGTGTTTCACATAGCATTCAAAGTTTGGATTAGGGGTTTCGTTGAAAATGGAGGAGCGTAAGCCGTAAAGGATATATAAGTCGGTCGATAAAATTTTCGACAATGACGGCAGAGTTCATGCTAGTACACGATCCTGATTTAGAAAATTGGTTAAAATTTAAGTTATCAATTATTTATGCCCTACGTAATTAAAAAAATATATACTATAAAATATGTGTCAGGTTGTCTTAATGTACAGGTCAAAAAAAGTGGTCTTTACATAATTTGGATGGCATATATATTAGCCAAAAATGCAAGTATGATATTTTAATTTTCTACAATATTTTAGTTTCGTCCCTAGCCAATTTTATAAAATAATTTTTTTTTTTGTTTCATTTCTCTAACCCTGACAACATGAGTCTCGGATAATATTTTTACACCAATCATTTGAAAATGCCTTGCCAACTTTAAAATTTTTTAATGTTGCCATTTTTTGTTAATAAAATTAACAGTGTCAGCAATGTAGCATAGAGGAGACTAAAAACGCTTTATAAAATTAAGAGACGAAAATGAATTATTGTGTGAATTTAAAGGACTAAAGATACATATAACCTATAAATTAAGTACGTGGTGGCTAAGGCTTGATGAATGGGTAAGAATAGAAACTGCAAGAAATAATATTATAAGGTGTGGCTGAAGTTATCAGTATTTGGCCAAGTGCACTTGTTTCATATATACACTTAAAACTGATGATGTCACAATTTTGAGAATGAAGAGTAACAATTCCAATTTCACCTGGCAAGTACATTGGACATGTTTTCTTTAATCACACACTATAAATTACAGGATGATCCCCATGTGCATGTAGTTTGCACAGAAAGCAATCGTAATAGACCATGATGGAGCTTTGACAAATTTGGTACGTATTATTTTCAATTATTTGTTTTGCGGTTCATGCAGTCAACGATGGAGTTTAGATTGGATTCTCATAAAGAAACTATATTGTTGGATGAGAATATAGTTAATTAATTAAATAACCATTTGACCAATGTAATTGAGAATTAAGGGCACATATCTTTTTCCATTTGTATGTTTATTATGATTTTCCTATAGTTTAGGTTTTGATTTTTTATATTTGGAACTTGAGATTTTGACTAGAGTTCCTCGAAATTAAACTCTTTTATTTTTTTTTAATATTTAAAATTCTCATCTTAATTTCTACCACAACTTTATACTGTCGTTGTCCCTTTAAGACCAATATCCATTGCCATATAACAATGTTGTTAGTTCATGGTTTTAAGTTTTGATAATAACAATCACTAGCCAAAAAAGAGAACTTAATGATTCAAGACAACTCGAGTTTCTATTTATCAAACTTGAGTTATCAATCTGTTATTAAAACTAGGGTTAAATACCATTTTTGTTATGAAAGTATTAGCTGGGGAGCATTCAGCGCCTGAAAGTTTTTTTGGTATCATTTTTGCCCCATAAATTTACATAAAGGAGCAAATATATGCCCTGAAAGTTGTTTTTAGGAGCAAATTTGCCTTGGAAATTTACAAAGAAGAGTAACAATTCAACGGTCAAGATCAACCGATGGGCAAGATTGCTATGTTTTTAAACTTCCGGGGCAAAAATGATACCAACAAAACTTTTGGGTGCTGAATGCTCCCTAGTCAATACTTCCGTGACAAAATTAGTATTTAACCTTTAAAACTAACTTGAATCAAGAAGTTAGATAACTCGAGTTATTAGTTTAAAAACTCGAGTTATGGTTTCAAAGTCAAACATTCAAAAGTGTTCCAACGCCTAAAGTTCTTGACTTCTACTCGTTCTGGACGAAACAAGGTAAAACTCGAGTTTGCCTATGCAAAACTCGAGTTCCAAGCAATCAACTTAAGTTCACCTTATAAAACTCAAGTTCTGAGGTATTTCTTCAACTCCTCTCTGATCTTAAGTTTACTCGAAGCATGGTTTGGAAAACTCGAGTTCTACTTTATGAAACTCGAGTTTGAACAAGAATTACTTGAGTTCTGTATACTTTTCAAAGGATATTTATAATTTCAGCCAAATTATCAAAATGCTAAAACTCAAGTTCTACTTTATGAAACTCGAGTTGGTAACTCAAGTTTGTACAGTGATAACTCAAGTTCTTATGTTTTAAAAAGAATTAATGATTTCTGTCAAACTTTCAAAAAAGCTAAAACTCGAGTTACATTTGAGCAACTTGAGTTCCACGTTAGAGTTGGTTCTTCAAAACTTGAGTTACCTTTTTGAAAGCCTATATACAAACTAAACTCATTTTGTGACAGTTTTATTTTAAGAACAAAACTCGAGTCATGTTTAACAACTCGAGTTCTTCTGGCTCTAAAAGTTGATCATCGTCTTCATAAAATTCAAAGTCTCTGATCATTATTCTGTTACTTCATATGATCACTCATCATTATTCTCAATGCCTTTAATTATGTTTGTTAGTGAGTTTCAGATAATCAAATGAAGGTTTATGTGAAAATCTTCAAAAAGCAAAGTCTGTGTCAGAAGCATTTATTGCATACCAGAAAACAGAACATGGACACGAAACTGATTCAGAGTATATGTAACATCCTATTTTCAAAGGTGGATTTTTTTTTTTTTTTTGGTCAGAGTAGAGCATCGGAGGAAGTGAGTAACTGATATATATTTAAAATGTCAACTATAGTGTGTCTGGCTAATTATAATAGCAGTACAATTACTCGAGTGTTTCAAAAGTAGTACATAACAAAATGAAAGTCTTCGGTCGGAACTCTAAGCGTACTGCTTGCCCTTCTTTTCGACCCTCGGTTCTCCTGACCCTGAAGCTATGGTAAGAGCTGAGGTCCAATGCCCACCGGACCTCAGGTAACAGTTAACCTCATGCTCAATATGACAGTATATGGATGACAGATATTCATATCATTACAACATATATCAATACATAAGCACACAGCAGATGTAAACCAACAGTACATGAGCACACAGCAGATGTATCCCAACAGTACATATGCACACAGCAGATGTATCCCAATAGTACATAAGCACACAACAGATGTATCTCAAAAGTACATAAGCACACAGCAGATGTATAGTTATCGTCTATCACATATACGCATACAATAAGCATAAGAGTTAGTGTTACAGTACGCGTCCGTACCTGAGTTGGGGATAGCGGTACATACGTCGGTCAGTATGCGTTCTCGGTTAGCCTATAATAGTAATATCGCATTACTCATCCATAAATAATATCTAAGAGATATTTTGGCCACTAATGACCATTTTACCCCTGGTGAATTTATTTTCATTTAATATCCCCCTTATTTTCGTAAAAACGCTGGTTTATCATTTCTGGCCAGATTTTTCCATAACTTTGGAAAATCATAATTAATTCTAAAAAAATTGAAACAATGTTCCGTAAAATTCCTTGGAATCCTTATCATGTCTAATTTGTAGGAAAAATACTTTTTTTTTACCCAGATTTAATATATCATTCCCAGTTTAACATTCTTCAACCTCTGCCCAGAATTTTCCAGAAAAACGTAGCCTAACTTTAGGATTTTAATCTCCTTGTACAGAACTCATATTGCTACATAATTTATATATTTAAAAATCCCTGGACGTCTACTTTTTTCGTGAAAATATTCATGATTTTTAAAGGTCATTTAAAACATAAATTGATAGCCTCAATGAAGCTGACTCCAGAAATCGCCTAACCGAAAAAGTTTGTCAGAACTTCATTACTTTGATGTTTCTCTTCCAAAATTTTTACTCTATCACTTTCTTCATCATTTTTTTTCGAAATAAGGCTATTTCTAACAAAAAAAACATGAAAATAAAATTACTCTAGAATATTTAAGATCAAAGCAAAATCTATCTATGAATTTAAGAACTCAAACTTAAAGAACTTACTTACCAATGCTCTAACTCCTTCAAGATACTCCTCCTCCTCACTCACTTCACTCTATATGCATATTACTAAGCTTGCTTTGGTGTGAAATTTGTGAAGGCTAAAGGCCTCTATTTATAGCAATTTGTCATGGCATTTTGGAAAATCTTTCTAACCTAATTCATCTTGAATTTCAACCCTTGGATCAAAGTAAATTTTGAAACCCTCATCCTCACTCTTAAACACTCATAACCGTCCCCCCTCCTCACTATCCTATCCTCTTCCATTTTTGCAAAATATCCCTTACATATTGTACCTAAATCTTGACTTTAAATTTACCACATGTGTTATAAGATAATATCTAGGTTTTTGTGGCTCTTCTTCTTGCCCAAAATTACTTTGAGCCGTGGCCTCCCCCCATCCATGCCCTCTTGATTTGCTTTTTGCTTTATTCTAGAATTTAATCCTCATTGGTTCATAGATTTTCACTTGGATTAAGGCTTTTTAATGGTAGAATTAATTTAGACCTTAGGATCTTGCTTTATTAGACTTAATCTTGGCCATTGATCTTAATTGACTTTTCAAAGTTGATTAATAAATCTTGATTAGTGTCTTAATCCAATGCTTAATAGTCTCTAATGCATCCTTGTTGATCAATTAGGCTTACTTGTTAATGGTAGTTTATTAATGTCTCCATCAATCAAGATTTATGATCTCTAATCCTACTTAATTCAATTTGTGTTAGAAATATCCTAACTATTATTGAAGATCTTTATTTTCAATATCACATGTGCCCATATCTACATAATATCTTGATTTTTAAACAATCTTTCCTCTCTCATTCTTGTGCAATCCGTCCCCACATTCTTGACTTTAGGGAATGGATATTTAATCATGTGATTAAGTATATTTTCCAAAGAGTGATTGGTTCCTAGGTTGATTATAATCATTAAAGGCTAATTCTTTTTTTTTTTTTTTGATACAATTGAGTAGCCTGGGAAATTATCCCTTATCACAGTCTAGAATCCTAGTTAAAACCATATCAGGAACCGAAATAACTTGCAAACCAGGCATAGCCGCTAAGCTCAACTTAGCGAGGTGGTCCGCGGAAATGTTAGTCTGACAACAGATAAGGCAAATCTCGACGGTCCAAGCACGCTCTAAACCTGCTTTGATTTCATCGATCAAACATCAGTCTTCATGAGTTTCACTTGCTGGATTTTTTAATTCAGCAGTATCTGATGAGTCAATCTCCAGGATTACCTTCCTGAACCCTCAATCCCATGCAAGCTTCAAGCCATGGAGGCAACCCCATAGCTCCGCCGTTAGGCTGTCTCCTTCTTCTCCTTTAAACAGGAACGTTGTCAAAAATTCACTGTGCTCATTCCTCATAATACCTCCACTGGCCACCCTCAGATTTGACGGTGAAAAAGCGCCATCTGAGTTTATCTTCACCCACCCTTCTGGTGGAGCTTGCCAAGAGAACCCCATAGACCCCTGCTTCTTCTTCTGATCATCTCTTAAACATATACTATCACGGGCTTTATTCAAGCAGCTTCTGATGGCCCCGACGCTAGCATTCACTACGTGGTTCGGCACCCGCTTGCCTTCAAAGACGAAAGTATTCCTGCGTTTCCAGAGCCACCAGCAGGTAATGGTGAATACTTGTTTCCACTCCTCTGAATGCATTGGACCACCGCTACAATTTAAATTCCACCGAATCCAGCTATCAAAATCTAAGGATCTGAACCTGTGCCATAGGTGAGAAGGAACCGCTTGCCTCCATAGCGCACATGAGACAGGATAGTCTCTAAGGACATGGAGGAGATTCTCCATGCCTGAATTGCAAATCGGGCACCTCCCATCATCACTTAAGCCTCGCTTACACCTAGATACGTTGGTCAACAGGAGATTAAGGAGAACAAGCCACATGAAAATTTTCCATCTCTCAGGTGCTTTAATCTTCCAAATAATACCCCAAAGCTTATCCGGGTGAATCTCCGTAGGACGCAAGCTGTCATAGGCTGATTTCACAGTAAATTCCCCACTCTTAGTCCACCTCCACCGCAAACGGTCGTTAGGCATTTCTTCTATCCCTTCTTTTACCTTACTCCATGTACGTTTAATCCCACTCAACAAGTTGGATCCCGGCTTGCCCCTTTCAATCTTTAGAAGAATATCCGAGCCACAATTATATTTGCTCCTAACAAATTTTACCCAAAAAACCTCTCTTCTGGTTGCTAGTTGCCAACCAATCTTCATCAGAAAAGCCTGGTTGTAATACCCAGATTGTCGGAGTCCTAGTCCACCACTAGCTTTAGGTTTGCAGGCTACATCCCAGGAGACTAGTGGTATCCGCTTTTGATCCTCGGTACTTTCCCATAAGAACTGTCGGTTGCTTTGATCTAGGCTCTCGCAAGTGCTAGTCGGGAGCAAAGAAGTTTGCATAATATACCCTGGTATGGCCGTGGTTACAGACGAGATGAGAGTGGTCCTACCTGCCGAGGATAGGGACCGTGCCTTCCATGCTGACAACCTTGTTTTCACCTTATTTACTACATAGTGAAATGATTCCTTAGTGACACGTTTGTGATGGAGAGGAACACCCAAGTACTTCCCCAAATCACTTGTAATGCAGAAGCCTAGGGACTCACATAATTCTCTTTTCCTGACATGGTTCACATTCTTTGAAAAGCATACTCTAGTTTTCTGCTGGTTTATTTTCAACCCAGAACTATCACAGAATGATTTAAGACATTTATTGATCACATCGACTTGATCCATTGAAGCTTCTGCAAACAGAATTATATTATCTACAAAAAATAGATGAGAAATGGGCGGCCCAGTTCTTGATAATTGGATTGGTCTCCAATGCTTTGCCTGAATTTCAGACTGGATAATGTGGGCTAATTTCTCCATACATATAACAAACAAATAAGGTGATAGAGGATCCCCTTGTCGGACCCCCTTATATGTTTGAAAAATATATGCTTTATCTCCATTCCACAATAACTGCATAGAAGAGCTAGAAACACACTGTGTAATTACCTCAATGAACCAGCTAGGGAGATTTAATTCTTGGAGATAGTTGAATAAAAAATTCCAGTTGACTCGGTCATAAGCTTTTTCCAAGTCAATTTTGATTGCTAAGAATCCCTTCTTTTTCGTCATGGATCTCATGGAATGAATTACCTCCTGAGCCACAATTATGTTGTCGCTGCTATGTTGCCCCGGGACAAAATTGCATTGGTTTGGGGCAATTACTTGAGGTAGGATGGGCTTGAGTCTATTCACCAAGATTTTTGTGAGAGATTTGTAGATAACATTCCAGAGACTTATCGGCCTTAGATCCCCCATGGACTCTGGATTCTCTTTCTTCGGAATTAGGACCATCAGAGTGCCATTAATCTCCTTAATCACCTGCGGGTTAGCGAATAAGTACTTCACATAAGACATAAACAGAGGTGCCTACCGTACTCCATTGATTCTGATAAAATAGAGCATTTAACCCGTCAGGCCCCGGGGATTTTAGAGCACCCATGCTGAAAATAGCATCCTTAACTTCAATATCTGAAATTTCTCTATTACACCATCGAATGGTGCCATCTTCCACACAAGGGAAAGACATGTTGCAACTAATGATTGGCCGGACAGGGAAATCATCTGAGAGTAGATTAGATAAAAATCCAGAAGCCATATTTTTAATTAAAGAAATATCATAAACCCATGTATCCTCACCATCTTTTATGGCCTCAATACGTTGGGACTTTCTTCGGCTATTTGTGCGTGCATGAAAATAGTGAGTATTTCGATCGCCAACCACTGACCACTCCGCTCTAGCTTTCTGAGCCAAGATAAGAGACTCTTGAAGAAGAACATCCTCTAGTTCCTTCCATATTTCAAACTGGAGAATCTCGTACTTTGACTGCATCCCAACCCGGGCTACCACCCTGTTAATGCCATCTAGCCTTCGCAGGAGCAATTTTTTCCTCCCCTCCGTATGCCTGAAGACCTCTGTATTCCACCTAGAGCACGCTGTGGTAAATTGGTCAGAGTTTTGAACCCAGGCCATGTGAGGGGACCATGACTGGCGAACAAATTCATCAAATTGGTCATGAAGCACCTAAGCAGCAATAAACCGGAATGGCCGGTTTACTGGGGCTTTGTTCACATCCTTATCAAGGCATAAAAGTAATGGTCTGTGGTCTGACTTGAAGAAGGGAAGATGGGCAACCGAGGCATTAGGGAACGAGTTAGTCCACTATTCATTTTCCAATATTCTGTCTAACCGTGCCTCAGACGTACCCCGTTTCCACGTAAACTCTAGACCAGCAAAGCCAACATCCCTCATATCCTGCTCCTCAACCCATCTAACAAAGTCTCGATCAACAGAGGATCGGAACGTAGCAGATCATCGTCTTTCACAAAGTAGTAAAGTAACATTGAAGTCACCACCAATCAGCCAGGGGCCCTGTATCAATGGAGCAAGACGTGAAAGGTTGTCCCAGAGAACCCGACGTGAAGCACATGCAGGACTAGCATAAACCACTGTGAGCGTCCAAGAACAACCTGTTAATCCAGTGACCTGTAAGTGAATGAATTGGTGATGCCGTTCAATCAGAGAGATGGAAGTGATGCTATGCTCCCATAAACACCAAATACCACCACTGTACCCCTCACCATCGATTAGCTCCATATTAGGAAAACCCAGTTGCTACGCTCGTCCTTGGGAAACCTCCCTAGAACATCTAGTTTCCAAAACTGCAAGAAAGTCTAGCCGGTAATGTGATTTTAGGTCACGGACAAGAGACGGGAAACTTTTAGCACCGGTACCTCTAGAATTCCATATTAGAAAATTCATTGGGAAACAGAGTTTGAGTTTTGGGGCGTGGCAACCTCCCCCAGGGTTTTATCCTGATCACACATTAATTCATCCATTGGTTGTTTATTCAAATCAACGGGCTGCATATGCGTTTTATCCTCTACCATATCCAAAGTGTTCCCCGTTTGCGTCAACGTAACTCCACCTCCAGGCTTCTCGGTTACTAACTTTCCCAAAGGAATAGCCATTCCAATGTCGGCCTTGGGTCCCACATATGATGGAGAATTAATTGCATTGATTGCATTATGTTGGGCTTCCAAGTTCTGCAACACGGTGAAGGTATTTGAATTCATGCGCATTGATCCTCGATTCAGCGTTGATTTGCGGATATCTCGGCTTGCAGGAGGTAAATTTTCCTTCCCTTTGACTTTCCATTTACCCTGATTTTTCCTTTTTGATCCTACCGGGACCCACTCGGATTTTGCAGATCCATTAGACAAAACCAAATCACTTTTAATCTCATTTGAAACCGTTGCTTTTTCCTTCTTCATACTCGGTGCTTTTTCCTTCTTCAAACTCATCATCCGGGAGTCACGAAAATCCTCATGAGGTCGTTGAGTAACGGATTGATCCTCATTAAGACCTTTACTTAAGTTGCTCAGAATTAAATGCCCACGAAAGTCTCGGCGTAAAACTTGGAGTTTCCCAAAAGGACTCTCAGCCATTGCTTCACCGTTGGTAGTTTCAGTTCCACCTCCTTCGGTCGCCGTGTTCCTCCTATGCTTCTGATTACTGCCAGTCCCTACATCCTTTTCTTTCACGAGATGAACCTCTTCATGAACCTCTCCATTACCTCCAGCATCTATGCATGTTTCCATCGACTTATCCCCTTCTTATCCTCTCACATTTCCTGCAGATTCTGATTCAGTACCTTGAGAGCTCCCTTGAGCTTTGGTCAATGGACATTCATTCTTTTGGTGTCCATATTTACCGCAGGTAAAGCAAACGTTATGGAGCCCCTCATATATGATGGGACGCTCTTCACCAAACACCATGTACGTAGGTAAGAGCGGCTTCTTCAAATCAATCTCTATACAAATACGCGCAAACCCACCCTTGTCATAGATTGAGGTGGATTGATCAACTTTTATCATTTTACCTATCATGTTTCCAAGCTAGCGTAGGGACTCTACATTGTAAAACTCAAACGGGACATCTGGCAATCTCACCCAAGCCTCGATAATACATTGCAAGTCCGCCTTCCAGGGGTTAAAATTTGGCTGACACCGTTGAACAATCAGATAGTGATCCTCTATCATCCATGGTCCCTTCTGAAATGCATACTCCCGGTCTTCTTTGTTTGAAAAATAAACTATATAATATCCATTGCTCAACGGAATAAGTTTCAACGCATCCCTTGGTCACCACATGCGGTTTATACGGTCATGGATCACATAGGTGGGGAAACTTGCACCCAGCACTTTAATGATCAATGAGTTCATCCGTGGCAAGCACTAAGCCAAGTACTTCTCTGCAGTGAAAGACAGCTTTCCAGGCTTTCCTTTCGTCCTTCTCGACGTCTGGTCTTCTTCCTCCTCCGATTCCTCCTGAACGCTATGGGGCTCTTCCTCATTCATCTTTTCGAAATATTCATTCCACCCCTGCATGATGTCATCCTCCTCGGAATGTTTAACCAGGAATCTTAAATCAGGTCACCTTAAATAGGTAAATAAGGCGACCTGATCCTAAATCAGGTCGCCCTTAAGAAGATAGAGTTCGCCTTTGAGTTCGCCTTAAAGGCGACCTGAATAGAATATCAGGTCGCCTTAATTTCAACAAAGGCGACCTGATTTAAAATCAGGTCGCCTTTGTTGAAATTAAGGCGACCTGATTTTCTATTCAGGTCGCCTTTGTTGAGTTTTTTTTTTAAAAGTAAACTACAAAATATGAACATCTACCAAGTTTTTAATTTGCATCAGCCAGAAACCACCAAGCAACAGAAGAATCACACTCTAACACAATACATAAACAGACTATATATAACACCAAAATTGCATATTTTGTACGGACAAAACACCAAATACATACAAATGAACAACGGTAGCAAATTAAAGAATCACTAACACAATAACATATTAATTAATCATGCTCAGTACTAACTAGACGCTATGTGTTGAAGAAGATATCTAGATATCATGTCTCGAACCGAATCGATCTCATCCTGCGAGTACGGATCCTTAGTACCAAAAAACTGTATATTGGGGAAACAAGGTATAAGATAAACCAATTAAGTGAAGGAAATAATTAACAACTCAAGTACAACACTGTGTCAATGAAATAACTTGAATTGAAACTACTCACCTTCGGTTTAAACCACTTCGGTCCACCCTGCTCTTTTGCATTGATAAGCTTTGTCTATACGTTTTGAGGCCCCTATCATTAAAATGGAAATTAACGAGACATGTTAAACCATTCATTTAAAAGAAGAATCGATGATTCGAGAAAAAAATTTACTTACTCGGCAAACATGTATTTAATATCCTCGGTAGGATTGCCATTTCTTGAATCGAACCAATAACGGGAGTTCTTGCTCGGACAAACAACACACAGCGTCCAATGACCACTACAACATATACGTATTAATATTAAATTAAGATAAGACCGCAATTTTGACACAAAAATCTTATAAGACAAAACAAAAGTACGCACCTTTCATGTATTGGCGCTAGATAACAAGACGACCCTCCGTCGCCCATTGTTAGACCAACATAAATTGACCTCTGGGTAACGTCTTGCGAGCCGAAGCCGTGCATCCGGGACATAAGTATCCATACGAACTCGCTCGCGGTGTGCGGCGCATAATTCACGGCGAGACACTATGAAATGAACTGATAAATGTTATTGAAGATCTTAAACAAAAAAAAGAGTACTAACATAATTAAAGGGTTAAACACGACAATGCCCGGAGGCATCTGCAAGCTTATGAGGCCGATGTCCTTGTACATCTCTCGCAGCTGTGCTAAGTACGGAAATAAGCCCGCAGCTTGTTCATCCTATGAAAACATAAAAAAACATATTATGAGTGAATGAGCAATGAAAATCAATCGGGAAACAACTCACACTCAATCAGTAATGTATTTCCTACCATCGCAGGTGTCGTCCACATCTCAATAAGATGAGCCGGCCAAAGGATGAACCATGTGATGGCAGCGCCTAGTGTGGTAACCTCCTCATCATCAATCGGGACGGCTGTCTCTTCTTCCCCCTCTCGCACACTCGTCACAGTCACCCGACGTTGGTTTTCTGGAATTTGCTTGTTGTGGTGTTTGTCTTGTTCTAGGTAAACAAGACCATCGGCAACAATCCGCCGGTGTGGGTCATCCAAATATAGGGTGCAAGCTATACCTCCCTGTGGAGTGTGAGACGGTTCGCTAATATGCACCTTTGGAGTGTGAGACGGTTCGTTAATATGCACCTCTGCAGTGTGAGACGGTCCGCCAATAACTACCTCTGGAGGGAGAAGGTCCGCTAATATGTACCTCGGAGGCTGAAAACTATCTTTCTTTGCTGGGGATATTCGGGGATTCGTCGGATGTACGTTCTTTGTTGTACCATAGCTTGCATTTCACCCCGTAGTTGTGCCATAACATCTTTCATAAGGTTTGCTCAATTCGGCTTCAAGCTCCTGCGGCGGCTCTGCGTCATACAAACGTGAACGTCGTCCGAAAAATTTTGCGACACTCACTCCCCTCGAACAGCATCAGGGTAATCCGGCTTCCCAATTGCCGTCGACAAAATGTCTGCCGTGTACCCGGCGTGAATGAGCCTTGGCTACTCTGCTGCTCAAGTGAATCTGTACCATAAGATTTTTCATAAATAATAACTAAACTCTTATATAGTATGAAACAACCGAGGCTATTTAATACTTCTAATTCAACTACTTACGATCTTTGAGGCAACCGCGGCAACATCTTCATTGATGTATTTGTCCCCCTTCATCCTCGCAGACTTTCCATTTTTGTGACGAGGAGGACGCTGGGGCCTGGATAGCTGAGTGGAAGGATCGGATTGGGAAGCTTCCTTCATTCGCTGCAGCTCTTCCTCCATCATCTTTCGTTCCGGCTTTTCGTAGCCCTGTCACGGCGAGCAATTAGCTCACCCATGTGTGTGCTACCTCTCCCTTTTCTCTCAACGGGCATATCAACCCTATCTCCCGATGACTCGTCTAAGCTAGACATATTCCTGTTTATCAAAGACCAATCATTTATGTTAGATAGGTTTTTAAATAATAAACAGATTAATAAAATGAACCAACATGTTAAACGACCACAAAAAGAACATAGTAGTTAAACAAATCATTTTGTAGCGAAGATCTTACTTTACATGGTGTCCCATATTCCTTCACAATGATCCTTTCTTGCAGCATATTCTTCATCATCTATCAATTCTACTTCACGTGTTGTAGGTGGATTTGTTGTGAAAGGGAGTGTATCGTCAAGGTTCAAGGATTCTTCACCATACTTCTGTTTTTTACTTTGAAGTACAATGGACATTCTTTTATTTGCGAGTGGTCTCGTAACATAAAACACTTGTTTCGCGACTTGCTAAAATGAATGGCTCATCTCTATGACCAAGTCTTTGAAGATCAACTGAGACAAATCCAAATTTAGGATCTATTACAACAAGCATTATTGCTAACCCACTTACATTTCAATAAAGCAACTTTGAACTTGCTGTAGTTGATCTCCCATATTTCTTCGATCACTCCATAATAGGCCATTGATGCTACCACCGGGTTTTTGTCTTTCGAACTCGAAAAGTGCATGGATTCGGCTTCAACCATCACCCCACTATTTTGCACAACACTTCGTCATCTTGGTCTTTTGTGTAGAAAGAATATCCGTTGACATCGTAACCGCTCCAAGTGATGACACGAAAAGAAGGCCCCGAGGCTAACCACTCGATTGTATCGACACTCCGGTCTCGTGCAATACCTTCTCACCGAACCACTTTATGAACGTCTTCTTTTGCTCATTCGCTATCTGCATGTCACTCTTCCTTGGATTCATATTCTTCAAACTCTTTCTGTGTTCATCAATGTATGGTTGAACTTCTTCCGTATTATTCAAGATGTACGGGTGTGCTTGCAACACCTCTTCACGAGGCTTATTCTTCGGTTTGATTCCTCGAGTTCCTCGCTTATCCCCTCGTCATGCCGAGATTGTATCGTCGGCCCCGATAGATAATCTTTGCGAACTCCATAGCCTCTTCAACTACATATCTCTCAACTATTGAGGCTTCCGGCCGATAAGGGTTTTTAGAATACCCTTTTAAGATCTTCATGTATCGCTCGAAAGGGTACATCCACCTTAGGTAAACTGGACCGCACAGTCTTACCTCCCTTACCAAGTGCACTATCAAGTGCACCATGATATCAAAAAAGGCAGGAGGGAAATGCATCTCTAGTTGGGACAAAATAATATAACCCTCATTCTCCAATTCATCCAACTTTTCAATGTCAATGACTTTGTTGCAGATAGCATTGAAGAAAATACTCAATCTTGTTATAGTGGATCGAACTTCATCTTTCATAATGCCTCTTATAGCTATTGGTAGTAGTTGTTGCATCAACACATGATAATCATGGGACTTCATTCCCACTAACTTCAAATCGTTCATTGAGACACACTTTCTCAAATTAGAAGAATATCCTTGTGGCACCTTAATGTCATATAGACATCCACACAAACTTTTCTTCTCCGCTTTTGATAGTGTATGAGTGGCTCCATGTATGCCCTCTTACCATCTTCCATTACTCGTGGATGTAACCTTTCTCTTATTCCCATGTCAACCAGATCTAGTCTCGCACTAATTCCATCCTTAGTCTTCCCTGGTATGTGCAAAAGAGTACTGACAAGGCTATCACAAACGTTTTTCTCCACATGCATCACATCAAGGCTGTGTCTCACATCAAGACTACGCCAATATGGAAGATCAAAGAAAATTGATCTCTTCTTCCATATATTCTTCTCACTCGCCTTCCTTTGCTTGCTTACCCAATATGACATTGATATGTTTCACCCGACTATAAACGTCCTCTCCAGGTTAACGCCTTTGGAGCCGTATTCGCTCCGGTAAGCCGTTAAAACGCTTTCTTAACTTACGATATGGGTGGAACCGATGAAGAAACCTCCGTGGCCGAGGTAGACCGTTTTTTTCCGTGCTTTAGTTGATGGAAGTTTGTGTCGCTTCACATATTGGACATGCTTTATGCCCTTCACACTGTACCACGACAAATTTCCGTATGCAGGAAAGTCATTTATCGTGGTAAAAATCATTGCACGCAACTTGAAGTGCTCCTTCTTATATGCATCAAACACATCTACGCCTTCCTCCCACAACTTCTTCAAATCCTCAACCAAAGGCGCCAAGTACACATCGATATTGTTCCCGGGTTGTTTTGGTCCAGAAATCATCATAGAAAGCATCACATACTTGCGTTTCATACATAGCCAAGGAGGTAAGTTGTATATTACAAGGAGAACCGGCCATGCACTATGGGTGCTGCTAAGAGTTCGATACGGATTGAAGCCATCTGTACAAAGCCCCAGTCGAAGGTTTCTTGGCTCACTGCCAAATTGAGGGAACATTTCGTCTATTTTCTTCCATTGCGGAGAGTCGTAGGGTGCGAAGATATTTTCCATCGGATATTCTCTCATCGAATGCCATCTCAACTTCTTCGCCGTTGCTTCACTAGTAAATGAGACGCTTAAACCGTGGAATTATTGGAAGATACCACAATGCCTTCAAAGGTTGCCTTTTTGTTGTCTCCTCTCCAGAAACGCTAACTTTCTTCACTTTGTATCGTGAAGTTTTACACTTCGGACAATTCGAGGCCTTCGTACTCGTTTCGTACAATATGCGAGTCATTAGGGCAACTGTGTATCTTTTTATACTCCATACCCATCGTAGACAAGATTTTCTTGGCCTCATACATACGATTTGGAAGTACATTATCAAGCGGCAACATATCACACAACAATTCAAGAAGCGACGTGAAGCGCTATCGGTCCACCCACAAGTTGCCTTTAAGTTGACCAAATGTAAGGTCGCATCAACCGTGTATACTTAGTACACCCAGGGAACAAAGGTGTCTACGCATCACTCCGCACGCTTTCATATTCACCCGATTGTGCAAAAGATTTCGCCTCAACATCATTAATCATTTTCTCCATTCCATCATCATCATCTACCTCAACTTCATTTGCATGGGGCCTTAGGTACTTACTTCCTCACCATGCCATATCCACGTTGTGTATCGAATGTGTATTCCATCACAAAGTAGGTGGTCCCTTATATCAGCAATAACCCTTCGACTCCCATTTAAACAATTAACACATGGACAATAATACATCCCATTTTTGTGGCCACATTCCTTCTAGCAAATTCAATAAACTCTTCCACCCCATTCTCATATTCTTCACTAGTTCTCAATGCATTCATCCAACTATGACCCATTTTATTACCACCTAACATTTCCAACAACAGTCAAGTTCATGTCAATTTCAAGAACGACATGTTTTCTTTTAAGTAAATTTCGGCAGCATTTCCCCTTAAAAGTAAGACATCCCAAAATTTCAATAACAACCAATTTCAGCTTAATAACCCTAAACTTACTAACTATAGGCGACCTGAATCATATTTCAGGTCTTCAGGTCGCCTATATTCCCATTTTATAGGCGACCTGAATCATCTCAATGCAGCAATATCAATCAATTTATAAACTACTTTTGTTCTTTTATAAATAAATAAATAAAAGTAAAAAAAAACCCACTATTTACAACTTTACTTGCTTCTTTCCCAACCAAAATATCATCAAATAGAAGAGAATGTAAAAGAACAAGTTCTGTAACACAAAGCACATCTAACGAGAGAATCAATGAATGACCGAGAGGCATAAGAACAACCAAAACTAAACCACTATCTAATCACAAAATACTCCTATAATCCTTCAAAATCAACTACTACAACCAATCGGTGTGACATGACCAATTTAATGAAGCTTTAGACAATTTAGTTGGCCACCAAATTTACTTGAATAAAAATCTACAAATAAGAGCAGTTCCAAATTGTATTCTTTTTAATTAGCAAGAAGTACATTACCAATTAAATGGGGTTTGGAATCAAAGAACAAGAAGAACGAACAAGCTTACTTGGTTTCGCAGGTTTTGATCGGGAAGGAGGTGGAGTGAGCGAGTGAGAGGCGGGAATCCTAATCAGAAGCAAAAATCCAATCCATAAGCAAGAAGCATTAACGATTAAAATGGGTTATTAGGAATCAAAGAACTTAAGAGTAACATACGAACAAGCTTACTTGGGTTTGGTGGGTCTCTTCGATCGGCGAAAAGGCGGAGTGAGCGAGAGAGTGCGTGATCGATCGGTGACGACGGCGGAGACGAAGGAGACGACGGCGGAAAAGTACGGCAAGGAAAGCGACGAAGAGCGGAACGCGAGTGAGTCGAGAGGATTTCGCGGCCTCTGTCGGAGTATGAGTGTGTGAGGGAAAATGAAGAGGCGCGAGTATATTAACCTAAAAAATTGACTATAGGCGACTGAATCATATTTCGGGTCGCCTATATTCAATTTTGGCGACTGAATCAGAATCGGGTCACCTATATTTTAAAAATGGCGACTGATTCGATTCGGTCGCCAATATTATTAAATTTTCTAATTAATATTAAAAGAAAATCCTTGGCGCCAAACAAAAAATTCGGGAGCGAAGAATTGACACATTAAAGACGTCACGAAGTGTAAATCGGTCGCCACTTATATAAAATAGGCGACTGATATACCTTCAGTCGCCTATTTTCTAAAATCGGCACTTTTTATTTATTTTTAAATAAATTGATGCAAATAGGCGACCTGAAGGGTAAATCAGGTCGCCTATTTTATAAAATAGGCGACCTGATATACCTTCAGGTCGCCTATTTTCTATAATAGTGGAGAATTTTTATATTTTACGCCAAATATTTTCCACCATATTTTATCCTTGGCGCCAAGATAATTAATCAGATTTTAGGCGTCTTGAATTACATACGGAGACGACAAAAATAAATTTTAGAAGTCCTAAATTACTATTCAGGACATTGAAGGCTCCTTTTCCTTAAATATAATTAAAAAAATGCCACTTCCTTCATATTTTACTACCTGTTTTCAATTTAGGACGTTTTTTAGGGTAGTAGTATCCAATTTTTGTAGTAGTGTTATAAACTAGATTTCGATTTATTAAAATTCAAGGAAAAATTGCCCAAGAATTATAATAAATAAATTACATAAATTAGAGACAACATACTCTCCCATTTTAATATGTATCATTTGGTCTTTGGTTAATCCTAATTCCTAGAGGAAATTCCCTGAATTAAAAGAAATAAGTTGTAACATTTTGAGACCACATATTCACCTTAATTTAATAGGTTTTAATTATCAAAATATAATAATTATGATAAACATAAATTTCAGGGTATTGCAGTAGACAAATGATCATATGTTCAGAGATCTATTCTGGCGAAAGCGAAAACGACTCTACATAGTCAACCTTGGAGCAAAAGAGATGTTGTGTGAAGATTGTTTACGGCGAAATGAAAGCGACATATATTCAAAACTTCCAACGTCTCTAGATTGTGTCTAACGAAATACTTCTGAGTCTAAACAAAAAGCGTGAAGTCTCTCAATAGAGAGTTTGAAGCTTCACCAATGGTCATTAATGGACTCCAACTATAAAGACGAAGAGCATTCAATTCGAAGTTAACAACTAACGACGATATCATTTATTGCTCAAGTTATTTCTCATTAATACTTATGATATCTTTTGATATTCAATCTTCAGTGATTATGTATTTACTCTGTGAGAGAGTCATCTTCATTCAATTATTCAATTGTTTGTTGTAAAATCTCAAGGTAGTGGGACCTTGAGTGTGGTTGTTTGATTATAGTTGTAAAGGGAAGTGAATCTGGCCGGTGAGATTACTCAGTGCTTATTGTAAATGTTTTGTGTAGGTTAGTGGAAATCTCAGAGGAGTTTTGGGGACTGGACATAGGCCACAAAATTAAGGCTGAACCAGCATAAAATCTATGTGCACACTTCAGTAATATCTCTCTAACATTTTCTTCCAAATTTAATCATCACTTAAGTTTGTTATAATTTTTATAATTCACCTGATTTATCCCCCTCTTGGGTGATTCTTGTAACTAACAAATGTCAATCTTATAGCATTTTGATAGAACTTGCATTTAAGCTTATTTACTCTAGTAACTTTCTCCACTAGAGCCCCCTAGCTTGTATTCTATGTGAAACATCCTTACCAATTATTTCACCAATGGAATGATTTGATCTCCCAACTTAACCTCAAAATGGATCGAACATGCTTTAACTTTGTCAGTAATGGAATGATTTGATCTCCCAACTTAACCTCAAAATGGGTGGAACATGCTTGAACTTTGTCACTAATGGAATGATTTGATCTCCCAACTTAACCTCAAAATCACTATTATAACACTAGTAAAAAAAGCGGCTTTAAGATTGTCTCGTTCAAACCTGAGTATTGACGCTCTGGTCTAAAAGGTATGACCGATGACAGTTTTGTAAATATCAAGAACTTATTGGACCGGACCCTTTACTCATAGGTCTTAAATATAGTATTTAGACCGGTTTCCAAAACAATTGGTCTTAAGAAAAATTTTAAAAAAAAAGAAATATCAATTACTTTTTAGAGAAATTTCATACGACCAGACTTAAATAGTATCCGGTCCAAAATATAAGGAAAAATTTAAATATAAAGTCTATTAATTTTAAGACCAGATATATTTAGAAGCCGGTCTTAAAAGTTAAACTTTTAAGACCAAACTTAAATAGTAGTCGGTTCAAAAGATAAGAAAAAAATTAAATAAAAAATTAAATAATTTTAAGATCAGAGTTTAATAATGACCGGTCTTAAAGTGTACCTTTTAAGACCGATTTCTAAATATATCCGGCCTTAAAATTAGAGCGCCAGAAAGGACTATTATTCTCTTCTTCATGCCGAAACTTGAAGTTTCTCTCTCTGAACCTCTCTTCATGTTGCATTACCTCTGTTCCTGTTACACTACCTCTCTTCCTCGTCCATATAAGCACATATACGAGTTATAGTGGTCTGCTAGCACGTAGCAAGCCTAGTATCTTGATAGATGAGTGGAAAAATGTCGACAATGAGAAAGTAAAAGATCTTATTTGGGACTTTATCCAGCTGACATATAATGTTCCTGACAGTCAAAAGTTGAAAAACTGTTAGTTTTCTAGGTTTTGATGATAACAGACAATTGTAAATGAAATGAACTTAATGATTCAAGTAAATAATTTTCAATCAAATCTAGAATCAGTAAGTGTTTTAATATGTCTGTCAAATTAAAGATAGACTCAAGTCATGGTTAAAGGACTCGATTCATGTGTGTTAAAACCTCAGTCAAAATTGCCTTTAGTTTTGACTAACTCAGGTTAACCTTAGTTGACTCGAGTTAAGGCTTTTAAATATTTTTAAGACTTATCTTTTCAAATTCTTAAGTCTCACGCTCAAATGTATTTTTCAACAGTCAAAAGATTTTCCTCGAGTTAATATTGATTCACTCGAGTTACTCGTTAGAGTTAGCATTTTTTCACTTGAGTGTCATTTGTTCAAATCTCTTTCAAATGTATTTCTCAAACTTATTTGTGAACAAATGCTATTGACTTGAGTCAAAAAGGATTGACTCGAGTGACCAACTCAAGTGAGTATTTTAAGACTTGAGTTAACTCTTAAACTTTTTTTTCAAATACATCTCAAAGTCACTATTTGTGAAACATATCTTTTGACTAGAGTGTAAAAGTCTTGACTCGAGTGAATGACTCAAGTCAATATTTATTTGATTTGAGTCATACTTTGTGAAATGATTTCTTCAATTCAAATATTATGTTTCAATCATTTCACTCGAGCATAGAAAGAACCAACTCGAGTTACCTTTCCTGCTTCTGTAAATCACCGTGTCCGTAAAGTTAAAATCATTAATTATGATTTCATATCTTCTTATCATCACTATTTATTGTTCCTAAATATCTTTAATCAATATATTAATGAGTTTCTGATGATTATGAAGGTGACTAACTCACAAATCCTTAAAAGCATTAATTGTGTCAGAAGTATTAAATGTTGTTGCAAAAATGAGACGCAAACTCGGCAACCATTCTTTGAACAATCATAAAGCATCCTTGTTATTCTCATTCCTCATTAAATTTTGTATCACAATGGGCAAAAGGAATAAAAAGTGGCAAAATAATGGCGATTATTCTCAGAATTGAAGCGTGTGAGTAATGAACGAGTTCAATGGTCTAATGGCTATATTTATTATTCACACCGGATTCATTGAAGCTTCTCAACAGTCACAAATCCCAACCACCAAATATAAGGTGAAGCATTCAATTCGAACCAACTACCGAAACATCTTACACTCAAATGAATTTATTGCATCTATTGTTTCATTGATTACTGTGTAATATCTTTGGATATTTCTATACTTTAGTTATTCTTAATCTACTCTATAAGAGAGTTATTTTCTGATCAACATTTCTGTAAGAAACTCAAGGTAGAGGGACCTTGAGAGTGGGTGTATTGATTACAACTTGTAAGGGGGAGTGAATCCTAGAGAAAAGATTACTTGAGAGTTACAAAGTATGTAATTAGTTGAAAGAGTTAGTGAAAAACCCAAAGTGTCTAGGGACTAGACGTAGGTTAAGAGTTTAGACCAAACCAGTATAAATCTCTTGTGTCTATTATTCTCTCTTTCTCTATTTTATTCTTTAGTTATCGAGGTTAATTGTAAAATTGTTTTAAATCACCTAATTCACCATCGTTTTAGGTGATATTGTAACATACCGTTTTCACAAGCAATATAATTTTTTTTTTCATCAAACATCATTTCAAATCATCAGAGTAGAGCACCGGAGCGATTGAGTAACTGATATATATATATTAAAATACCCACAGTAGCATGTCTTGCTGTTTAAACAGCGGTACAAGAAGTGTTTCAAAAGTAATACATGTCAGAAAGAAGTCTTCAGCCGGGTCTTCTATGCGGCCTACTTGCCTCTATCATCGGTCCTCGGTCCTTCCGACCCTGAAGCTAAGTTAAGAGCTGAGGTCCATGAATCGAACCCCAGGTAACGGTTAACCTCATGTTTATATACAACATACATGTACGACAGACATTCATAGACTTTTGGCAACACTTACTACGGTCAGACATAGGGTATACATATCAGATATGTATGGCAATAACAATACAGTCGGATGACAGACAATAGTACAGTCGGAGTACAGACAATAGGCATGACAGACAATAGTACAGTCAGAGTACAGGAAATATACATATATGCATACAATAAACATCAGAGTTAGTGTTACAGTACGCGAATGTACCTTCGTTGACGTTATACGGTATTTCTGGCGGAATACGGTATGACAGCAGGTCCGATCGTAATCAGAACGTAATCAGGGATATCCTATCAAGATAACAATGTATTTGTTAAGGATATACAATTACGACAGACATTTTAGTCATAAATGACTATTTTACCCCTGAGCCCCTAATCGGCGGAATTTCGCCAGCACTTCGTTACATTGACTCTAATCTTCCAGAATTTCGACATATCCCTTACTCCAACAATATTTTCGAAATGCATATCATATTTAACCTAAAACATGATATCTACAATATACTGGAAGGTTAAAGATCAAAACAACAACTACACTAAGAACTACCGAAAGAACTACGGAAGCTTAAGACTAAGGGCCGAAGAAATTACCCAGAGCTTCGCTGGAAACTTCCCCGGACTCCTCCTTCTCTCTTCTCTCTAGGAAATTTCGACTAGAGCTCTTGATTTTGGTGTGAAGATTTCAAATGAAGGGCAAGGCTATTTATAGGCAAATTCTGGGTTACTATTCATGCTTTACCAGACCGGATCTCAACCGTCGGATCGCACTTTTGTAAAATGGCACAATCTTGGCCCTTCATGCTTCAAAACCGTCCTCCCCTACCCCATTTGTCAACAAAATGATGTCATGCATGACATCATAAACTTGCCTTAGAAGTCGTTTTACCGATAAGTTCCCTGTTCGGTGTCCGAATCGCGTAATCTTGCAAAATCTCAAAAATCCGGAATCACAGAAGTTCTTTTCCTACTCATTAGAAATGTCTGGTTTAACTAAATTTTTGATCCCTTTCAGGTCTTCTCCGGGCCTGCCGAAGATTTACGGAAAAACACGTCGGTTACGGAAATAACTTCCGGAATTATCAACTTCGGGACAAAAATTCACTGATTCATAATTTGTCCAGCTGTTTATCAACTCATCCCCAGATATTGAGTTAGGATTTATTTTCTATAGGTTTTCATTTCCTCAACTGCTCCTTTGTCCTTTTCGTCTTATTCCCTTATTGTTCCGTCGGTTTCGGAAATGACTTCGGAGACAGCCCACTCCGAGATAAAAATTCACTTGTCTATAAAATACTCTGACCTTAGAAACCTTATTCATGGTTTTCTAGATAGGATTTAATCTCTATCGGTGGTCATTTATCCTATTTGTTTTTTCACAAAATATCACAATTTATATTATTATTTTATTCTGAATATCATGATATTTTATTTGCCCATTCTTATCCATTTTTGCTTCAAACATTCGGTCCAAACTTCTGGACCATTTTTTTTATTTAATTTTCGTTTTTAATTAATTATTTAATTAATTAATATTATATAAAATAATTATTTAATAATTCTTTTATATAATTTTTTTACAAAATTTCCCCATTGGTTGTTAAAACTAGCTTGAACATGAATAACTCCCTTTTACGCGCATTCTTACGTGAACCAATATGCCTTTCAAACCAATCAAGATATTCAAAAAGAAAAAAAGTATAACACATAAAGTATTTACTTCATATCCTTCTCTGAAGTGCAGGTGCAGGAGCGTAGCCACTCCGAGCGGGGGAAGCTCAAAATAAAGAAAAGTCTGGTCTTGTACTAGTAGCTTCATCCCGTAACCCCTCAAGAAAGCTCTTCAAGCCCTTGTTCCGTTCCAGCTGATAGCACGCTGGATACTTCCTTTTTATATTGTCAGATATGGATTATAAACAGCTATAAAATAGCAAGCCATACTTGGTTTTAGGCTTAAAATTACTTATTCTCATATATTTTTCTTCATCTTTTCCAAATAATTAGAAAATATATTTTATACTAATTTTAGCCATAAACCACTAATTATAGGGTTTTACATAATTATCTTTGGATTTTTCTTTGTTTAAGCCCAAATAATTAGCCAGTAATTATTTAATTAATTACCCACCAATTGTTGATAATTTTCTTAATTAGAATAACTCATTTTCTCACAACTTTTGCACTTACATTGGTATTTTATGCTTTTCATAAAATATCTATAATCACGGGGTCAACAATGATCCCGTAATACTTTTTAATTTTTCCCTCACTATTTTCCAAGGAAATAAATCCCAAAAATTGTATAAATTAGAGACAACATACTCTCTAATTTTTAATAATTATTTTATTGCCTCTAAGGATTTTTCTTAATTTCCTTAAGTCATTTTATGCTCCACAAGGGCATTTTGGTCATTTCTGACACATTATTGATTTTTTCTAATTTCCAAGAAATTTTCCTTTAGAAAATAAGATAAATTTAACATTCTTTTTTAAACCACATATTCACTTATTTTCAATAGGTATTATTTCCTAATTTATGATATTTATCGTAAATACGATTTTTAGGGTTTTACAGATATTACATCTTTCATTTGGTATCAAAGCTAGAACTTCTCTTAAAGGATTAACATCCCAAGAAGAATCATTATGGATGAAATCCTACCTGATAGAGCTTCGTTCAATAGACCTTCTGGTTTTCGATGGAGAACACTACTCCTTCTAGAAAGCGAAATTCAAAGTCTTCGTTATAGCTTTTGATTATGGGCTTTGGAACGTGTTTGAGAAAGGAGATTATTTTCCTACTAAAGTGGAAGGAGTTCGTGTTCCCAAGGTCGAGGAAGAATTGATAAAAATGACAGAAGGACAATCACATTGAACAACAAGGCTATTCTCATGCTACAAAGTGCACTAAGCCAAAAAGAGTACTTTCGAATATGCACACTGCCTTCAGCAAAAAATATGTGGAAAGCTCTCGAGATCACTCATGAAGGGACTTCGAGCATTAAGGAAAATCGAGTCAATACTCTAATGATTGAATATGATTTACTTCGTATGAAGTCAGGAAAGTCTATTGGTGAGTTTCAACTCAAGTTTACTCACCTAATAAATCAGCTCTTAGCCTTGGGAAAGGATTATGAACAGAGAGCTCAAGTATGGGAAATTCTGAATATCCTTACCAAGGAGTGGGAAGCCAAGGTCACTACAATAGAAGAGGCTCGTGAAGAGTCTAGGCAATCAGTGGCTGCCTTATTCGGAAGCCTATCCGAGTATAAAGGAGGTAGACGAGGGGCTTCAGCAAAGAGTGTGGATCCTGATGAATTGTCACAAGTCCACTTACACATCTTGAATAATGTTGATGAAGTTCGAGACAACATAGATGCACATAAAGAAGCTGTAAGGAAAGGAAATAGTCAAATGACTAAACAAAGGTTAATTTGGGAGCATAACAGAACTTTTGCAAATTGGTTCAAACAAAAGGTCGAGGGAGAGGAATGTGTTTCTGATATAATAAAATGGTTAACATGTGGTCCTGAGGTTGATGTCATAACTTGCAATCCCTATGTGATCAATGGTTATACATTTTACACAAAGTCCTTAGATGATAGGAGCACCATCCAGAACAGTGGTGTTATGTTAGAGGTTGAATCTATGCACTTCTTCAGTTCAAAAGACAAGAAGCCTAAATTGGCAGTCATGCCTTATTATGGGGTTATTGAAGAGATTTGGAAGGTGGACTATGTTAAAATTAAATTTCCCATTTTCAAATGCAAGTGGGTTAATGTCAATAATAGTGTTCAGATCGATCAGCTAGGATTTACATTAGTCGATATCAATAGTAGCAGTTGTGGACATGAACCTTTTATTATGCCAGACCAAGCGCAACAAGTGTTCTATATCACCGATTAGGAAAATAAAATGTGATATGTAGCTCTCCAAGAAAAAATGGCCATTTATATTGATAAGGTAATTCATTCAAATCATGGTCATCCTGAGATTACTCCTTTTTTAAGGGATCTCCTAGATATGAACGAAGAAGATAAAGCGGATAATGAACCCGGCATAAGAAATGATCATCATGAAGGGATATGGGAGAATATCCCTTTATAAAAGAGACAATTCATAAGGTAATATTCATATGTAGAAAAATTCTTTGAAAACTTTAAGGTTTTAATTATATTCCTTCCTATGTTTTTAAACAATGACATTGATTGTGAAGCTTTTGTTTTTGTTTTTAGTTTTGTGGCAGGATTCGAAAGGGGCATGTTATATAAAAGAGGAATGTTACGTTGTTGAGTGAGAATCTAATGAAGACATGGTGAATTGGGCATGTATGTTCATTTAGGTATTGTCTTTGTAACTCATTGTATTTTCTAACTGATCTTATTATATATATTCATTTAGGTGTTGTACTGTCAAAGTATATTCATAAGAGGCCACAAAACTCATGGTGAATAATATTTGTATTCATTTCCAATAATTCAATTTGTAATTCATAATAGATTGTTCATAGCTTGTAGCTTAAAGTACTGTCTTTTAGGTGCTGGATTGGGTGGTGGATGTATATGATCAGGAAGAAATAGAATAGGTAAAAAAATATGAGAAAATTTAGACTAGACATATTACATAGGAGATCTAAAAAGTCTGACTTTTAAGACCGAACAAATAAATATGCCGGTCTAAAAAGACTGAATTTTAAGACTGAATGTATCTCACAGTAGGTCTAAGAATTCAAACCTTCAAGACCAGTTGGGTGTGTTAAATATCCAGTCTTAAAAGTCAAACTCTTAAGACCGGCTTATATAATAAACCGGTCTTAAAATTTTTAATGTTTAGACCTACTATTTAATACGTCCGGTCTTAAAAGTCAGTCTTTTTAGATTGACATATTTATTCGTCTGGTCCTAAAAGTCAGTTTTAAGACCTAACAAAAAATATATCATGTAACATCCCGTTTTTCAAAAGCAGTATAAAATTTTTTCATCAGAGTAGAGCATCGGAGCAAGAGTGTAACTGATATATATATATTCAAAATGCCCACTGGCTAATTACAGAAGCGGTACAGTAACCGAGAGTTTTCAAAAGTAAGAACAACAACAGAAAGTCTTCAGTCGGTCTCTAAGCTTGCTGCTTCCCTCTCTCCTCGGTCCTTGGTTCTCCCGACCCTGACGCTATATTAAGAGCTGAGATCCGCACCGGATCTCAGGTAACGGTTAACCTCATATTTACATATACAGCATATGGACTACAGACAATCATATCAACAACAGTATATGAGCACTCATCGCCCAAAAGCATGCATACATTTATCACCCAAAAGCATGCATACATATATCGCCCATAGCAAACGTAAACATATTAACAGCACATAAACATACCACAGAGCTATAAGCTACCATAATAGGCATACAATAAACATCATATTAGTGTTACAGTAAGCGGACGTACCTTCATTGACGATGTACGGTATTTCTGACGGAATACAGTATTTTTGACAGCGGTACGAGATCACAGATATCCTATAAGGATAATAGCACATTTATTAATGATCAAGCATTATGACGGACATTTTAGTCATAAATGACCATTCTACCCCTGACCCCCTAATCGACGGAATTTCACCAGCACTTCGTTACTTTGACTCTAATCTTCCAAAATTTCAACATAACTCCTACTCCAACACAATTTTCGAAATATATATCATATTTAACCTTAAAACATGATATCTAAACTAACTTGGAAGATTAAAGATCAAAACAACATTTCTACTATAACTACCAAATCGAAAACTAGAACTTAAGACTCGGTACCGAAAAATTACCCAGAGCTTCGCTGCTTCTTCCTCCAGGATCCTCCTTCTCTCTACCCTCTCTCTAAAACCGAATTTCTCAAGTGAATTTGTGAGGAATGAAGAGCAAAGGGGTGTCCTATTTATAGGCAAAAGTGTGAGGGCATTTTGGTCATTTTCCAATCTCTCTTCTTGAATTTTGGCCACACAATTTTTGAACTCATTTCTCCTCCACACAATGCTCTTGGCCGATCTCCCCCCTCCCCATTTTTCAGAGAAGTGGTGTCATGCATGATGGCATCAACTTGCCTTAGAAGTTTTCTACCGATAAAGTCCCGGTTCGGTGTTCGAATCGCGTAATCTTGTAAAATCTTAGAAAACCGGCAACATAGCCCTGAAGGTCTATTTTTCCTCTTTGGAAATATCTTGGTTAACTAGATTTTTGATCCCATACAGGGCATTTCGTTGCCTGCCGAACATTTTCGAATAAAACGTCTTCGGTTACGGAAATTGCTTCCGGAAACACCAACTTCTGGATAAAAATTCACTGATTCATAATATGTCCAGTTGTTTTCTACTTAATCCAAGGATTTCAAGATAGGATTAATTTTATATTGGATCTCATTTATCTTATATGCTTTTTCACAAAATATCACCTTTTTCTTCTTTTTCTCTTTCCACCATCCACTTGCACTTATACTTTACACATGCACATATATTCAACACCTTTTCTCTCTCTTCCCTCTTCAAACTTTCGAAATACATAGCATCTTTTTGACAAAAGATGTTGCTTTCCCCACTTGCAACCATCCCATGTGCATGTGTTCCTATTGGACAGTTGTATCTTTTGACTTTTCAACTATTTCTTTAACAAGTTTTCAACTTTAATCTACACTCCTTCCTTCATAAGTTTCGGCTGCACTCTCCCTCTTTATTCATCTTTTTATTTTGTTATTTTAATCTCCAATATGCTCTAATATATCTTATATTAATTATCCCATTGGTTCTTGCATTTTGCCAAAGATTACTTTATCGTTAATTAGACTTTAGGGATTTTACATAATACATTTTCTTAATCATCTCCAATTGATTAACAATTTCTCTTATGCTAATCTTAACCCTTTATTGGTCACTAATATTCAATTAGGAGTTTTAGACAATTAACTTTGAATATCTCATTTTCTCATGTCTAAACAATTAGCCAATAATTATTTATTTAATCACTTACTAATTGTTGACAATTTTCTTAATTAGGATTAATCATTTCCTCACAACTATTGGACTGACATTGGTTTTTTATGCTCTACATAAAATATTAAAAATCATGAGGTCAACTATAGTTCCCAGAATACTTTTTAATTTTTCTTTCTTTTATTTCAAAAGGAAATAATTTAATAAATTGTCCAAATTAAGGAAAATATTCTTTCTAATTTTTAATAATTATTTTACTGCCCTTTAGAATTTATCATAATATTTTTAGGATATTTTATGACCCTAAAAATGCATTTTTAAGCCGTTTTGGCACTTTTTTTCCTTTAATTCCCATAGTATTTTCCTTAGAAAATAAGATAATTATAACTTATTATTTGAGACCACATATTCCCCTATTTCCAATAGGTATTATTCACAACATTATGATATTTATCATAAGTGTGATTTTTAGGGTATTACATATCAGGTCTATATAGTATGACTTTTAAGACCTAATATTTTTAATGTCGGGTCTAAAAACAATTGTTTAAGACCGGTCATGCATCTAATCTTAAAAGACAGACTTTTAAGACCTCTTGTATCAAGACCGGTCGCAGATCCAGTCTTACGATGCATTTTTTGTCTGATTTTAAAAACCTTTTTTGTACTCGTGTAACTTGCCTCCTACCAAAATTGCAAAGAATATTTTTTGTTTTACTCCAACTCAAATGAAAATCTTTTGACTCCAAATTTGTTATCTATAACTCAAATTTAAAGTTAATATCTTCTCTTGATTTAGCCATAAGAACTTTATCATCAACAAAGAGCATGAATTTAGGGATTTGTTCTTGAATAAGCTTAGTAAGAATGTAACAGCTAAAACAATATTAAACAGGTAAGGGCTCAAATATGATCCTTGATGTAGGGTAATCTTAATTGGAAAGTCCTTTATCTCACCTAGTTAATATTACTCTAAGCTAATAGTTTCCCTCTCATACATATCTTATATAGCTTTGATATATGCAACCACTACTACAAAATACACTTTTAACGTCTGTTTTTAATATACTTAGATGACTATTTTCAAAGGGTCGTGAATATGAAGGTCGTTAAACGTTAATGACTTACAACGACTATTTTTTAAAAACAGTCGTTGTATCTATAATGACTATTTTTTAAATAACAGTCGTTATATGTATTTTTTTTCAAATTGATGAGCCGTGGCAGAAAAGCATTCCAGGGGAAAATTGGAAAAGCCAAAGATAATAACAACAGTAAGAAGAAGAAGAAGAAGAAGAAGAAGAAGAAGAAGAAGAAGAAGAAGAAGAAGACAACATCAACAATTTCCATAAAGACAACATCTACGCCCTGTAAAATAGATGTGGATGCATCTTAAAATTGTCAGTGTCAACTTCTATGTATTAACTATAAAATGGTATAGTAAAAACTAAGAGAAGAGAAAACGTGGACTTACTATCTATTTCATATGAAAATTGACATTCAGAGCAGTCCAAACTCCAAAATGCCAAAGCTCTTTGGCATTTTCAACAATTTCTGCAGCCGTTCTTTTCAAGCTGCAAAAACAGGGGCAAAACGTCATTATTTCTTGCGAACAATGCAATTGCATATCTCTATCCACAAATTCAAAAAATAGAAGAAAGTGTAATCGATGAGAAAAATCAGAATCAAGAATCGATGAGAGGAAATATAATGGAGAATCATACCCTAGGCGATGAGGCGAAGAATGGGAATAGCAGGAGGTTGAGCATGAACAAGAATGAGCTTGAAGAGAGGATTAGGGCTTGGAGTGAAGAAGTGATCGACAGTTAATGGATGATGAAGGCCGTTCTGCGGTTCGATCTGACAGGACGTAAAAAAATGACAAATTAGAAAGAGAGAAAACAACACCAGATAATAAAAAACAATGGCGGGAGAATCAAAATGAATTTATGCGGTCACTTTTTTGTTTGTTTTTGCATTTTGTTAAAAATTTCAACGACGGTTTTATATGAAACAGTCATTGTAACTTCAGATGAAAAAATTTAACGACGGTTTTTCTTGAAACAGTTGTTAAATGTTAAGACAAAATTTCAAAAATGCCACTGCCTCCTTTTTAACTTCTGTTAAAAAAAAAAAACGGACGTTAATTGGGTGTCGTTAAATCTACCTTTTGTAGTAGTGAACACATACATTTTTATTTTCCAATATTTTTTTTGACAGTTATCTTAATTTTTGATGTATTATTTAAAACCCATGTATTGTTTCAAATGTTTTTAATGATTTAATTATATCATTTTTAATGTAAACATAATTTTTGATATATTATTTAAATGTAAAAGTTGAGAAATTTTAAATCCCACTCCCTCCCCCTTTATGCATAATTTATATTTTGTTGGATATATTATAATATTTTAGTATAAAAGCATAATTTACATTTAATTTTTTTGTGAAATTATATATACACAAATCTTCTACTGGAGAAATTTGAGAATATCATTTTACTTCCTCAACTAGAAAAGGACTTAATACATAATTGCTTGAACGAAAATAAGGATCTATAAGGATCTGGACCAGTTAAAAGAGACTCAATTGACAACTTAAACAAACAAATCCAATGGCTCTTCTACTCGCACGAATAAAACTCTGAATAGAAAAATAAAAAAGCATATGACCATTTGACAAATTTCTATTTCAAATAATCTTTTTAAAAGAAAAACAGTTTAGGCCATATGTAGCATATGTTAAGCACACTAAAACTACATAGAAAAAAGTTTATGATCTTTCTTGTACTAGATACCACCTGTCTAGGTTCTTTACTCTCAGATTCCAAAGATCCAACTTTGTCTAGAGAAACTAGGCTTATTGTCCATCCACCAGCATAAACCTATAAAAGCTAATAAAAACGTGAAATGTAGGTTATTCTACAATTTCCTATTGACTTAAATTTAGCAGAGGCAAAAAAGATAACTCTTACTAAATCTAGTAGTATACATCATTGAAGACGAGAAATTTATTGCTTCTGGGGTAGCTGGTGTTAACCATCTGACTCAAAAATACCTTAGCATCTTACTAAATGAAATATGTGATCTTTAATATAAAACATATTTACCTAATCTGATTAGATTAAAGACATTAGTTAATATGACATATATTTTCTAAAACACTACATTCATCTTCTTTAATTTCATCATTCATTCATCGTTGAGAGAACATCAATAGGATATTAGGAAACTATTGAAAAATACGAAAAATATGTTTTATATTTAGGATCAAGATCAACTCTTCAAATATGTCCTATATTAAAAACCCGATGGAGTAATTCTCAGGAACACAATAAAAAAATCGGATTTGTAAATTTTCCATATGAACACTTGTTATTTTGCTATTATTAGTGATTAATATTAAAATTCATAAATTTTCATATGGCCACTTGTTATTTTGCTATTGTTACCTGTTAAAATGTATATGTACACTTTTAAGTTCAAGTATAAAATTGACTTATATACACTGATCTAATTTTTATTCATAAACTAAATAATAAAAAAAATGATACTTATGACCTTGTATGAGATCTTAATAATTATTATTAAAAACTTTACAATTAGATGAATTTTATAGACGCCTTATATTTTTCTAAAATTTTACTTCTATTCTGTTTTTTCAAACAACACATGCTTGTGATATAAAATTCTTAAATGAAATAAGTTAGTTGAACAAAAGAGACTAATGAAGAGCGTTCCATTGCCAGCAAAAAAGATACTAATATAATGAAGGGATAATTAATATGTAGGTCCTTATAGTTTCAGCTAATCTTAAATGAGGTCCGTATACTTTTATTTGATTTTAATCAAGTCCCTGTAGTTGTTTTTTCTATCAAGTCCTTATAATTTCATCAATTTGTAATCAAGTCCCTATACTTTTTTATTCTTTATTCTATAAATTCAAATAATATTCTCTTATAAATATATAATACAATATTATTAAATATAAATTTATAAATAATAATATTCTATAAAAAAGTAAGTTATTCTAAAAAAATTATTTTCATCTTTCAAAATTTTGACTAAACATATATTTATATAATTTATTTTATAATTATAGTTTAATTTTTATAATTATGAAATTTGCATCATAATAATAAAATTTTATATAAATATAATAATAATATTATTATTTATTTATATAAAAATCTATTATAATATTTTTTAAATTACATACTTATTAATTTATTATTATTATTATTATTATTATTATTATTATTATTATTATTTATATTTTATTATTATTTATTTATATATTTTTCAATTAAATTGATACATAAAAAACGGGTTAAGGTACAAAAATAGACATGTACTTTTTTCAAAAGAGCGCCCAGTGGCAAATATTTTTTTTTGGCGCAAAAGTAGACACGCGGTTACAAAAGTGGAGCAAAATTAGCGTTTGACCGTTAGTTGACTTTTTCTAAATTGAAAATGATGACGTGGACGATAACATGGACCTTCTTCTTCCTCGGTGATCCCCCAACCCAGATTCCGGTGACCCACCCAAAACCCAGATTCCGGTGACCCCCTCCCCCCAAAACCCAGATTCCGGTGACCCCCTCCCCCCAAAACCCAGATTCCGGTGACCCCCTCCCCCCAAAACCCAGATTCCGGTGACCCCCTCCCCCCAAAACCCAGATTCCGGTGACCCCCTCCCCCCAAAACCCAGATTCCGGTGACCCCCTCCCCCCAAAACCCAGATTCCGGTGACCCCCTCCCCCCAAAACCTAGACTCCCGTGACCCCCCCCCCCCAAAACCCAGATTCCGGTGACCCCCCTCCCTCCAAAACCCAGATTCCGGTGACCCCCTCCCCCCAAACCCAGATTCCGGTGACCCCTCCCCCAAAACCCAGATTCGGTGACCCTCCCCCAAAACCCAGATTCGGTGAGCCCTCCCTAAACCAAACCTTCGAACCCTCCCCAAAACCCGAGACCTCGAACCCCCTCCCCAAACCAAACCTTCGAACCCCCCCACCAAAATCAGAGACCTTCGAACCCCCCTCCCCAAACCAAACCTTCGAACCCCCCCAAAACCCAGAGACCTTCGAACCCCCCTCCCCAAACCAAATCAGATCCAAACAAAATCAACAAGAAGAGGTACCAAAACGAGATCAATCAGAAAAAAGAGAACGAAACGCGGTACCAAATCGCACGAGATCAATCGGAAAAATCAGATCCAAACAAAATCAAGAACGTTAGCAATTAATTAATTCGAATCCAACAAAATCAACAAGAAGAGGAAGAAGATACAACACTATCGAGCTTGGAGACCATGGATTCCGTCAGTCGACCCTTCTCTCTCTTTCTAGTTGAAGAAGAAGAAGGAAGGAAGAAGAAGAGAGAGGGGGTGGCAGATCGTGGAGGTGGGAGGTGGGGTGGCGGATCGAGATTGGGGGGAGGGGTGGCAGATCGTGGAGGTGGGGGAGGGGGGCGGCGGATCGAGATTGGGGGGTGGGGAGGTGGCCGATGTGGAGGTGGGGGGGCCGATCGTGGATTTGGGGGTTGGGTTTGACGAGGAAGAAGAAAGGAAGGAATGAAGAAAGGAGGCGTGGATTTTTTTTTAAATTTCTTTTTTTTTTTTTTTGCATTGCCAAGTAGGAAATAAATTTGCTGAGTCAGCATATATGTTAATGTTTTTGGTCAAACTAACGGTCAACTAACGGTCAAACGCTAATTTTGCTCCACTTTGTAACCACGTGTCTACTTTTGCGCCAAAAAAAAGTATTTGCTACTGGACGCTCTTTTGAGAAAAGGATTTGTCTATTTTTGCACCTTAACCCCATAAAAAACTATAGAGACTCAATTAAAAAGTTAGTTGAAACTATAAGGATTTACAGAATAATTGTCCCATATAATGAAAGCAAGACAAAATAATGCAGCAGTAGGAGATCAATAACATAGGTAGAGCCAATCTCATGCACGTGAATTAAGGGCAGAAAAAATAGAAACTAAGACGCCATTTGGAAATTCTGGAACTTACCTGTTTCCATTGTGGGGAGAGAAAGAAAATCTGTAGAGAAAGTCGCACAAGTCTTGCAAGTTGGGGTAATTTGGAAATTTAGGAAAGATTAATTATTATTACAAAATAATTATGACCTATTTTTATTATTTTTAGTATCATATTATTTTTTTTTTTAATAATACATGATTATTTATCATGAAAAAAATTAAATTATAAAAATAATAGAAAGATACAGAAAGAATATAAAGAATGTCTAATTTATTCAATTCTTCATTACAAATAATCATGATTGATTATTGGTAAAATCCTCTAAGTAATAAAATTATTTAGACAAAAAAAATAAATTGTCTTTTCTAAAAAGGAAAATTCAAAAAAAAGAAAACCTTCAAAATATTAAAATCAAAAATCAGTTTTGTTTCCTACAATAGATTAGCTATGTATTACCTAGCAATTTACAACTCATTTTAGTAGTATTTCTTAAAACATTAAAACATGATTATTTATCCTGAAAGAATTAAATTATAAAATTAATAGAAAGATGTAAAAACTAAAATATAAAACATGTTTAATTTATTCAATTTTTTCATGATAAATAATCATGATTCATGGCTGATTATTATCATGATTATTTGTAAGAACCTCTACGTAATAAATATTATTTAGACAAAACAATTACATGGTCCTTTTTAAAAGGAAAAATAGCAGAAAATAACTTCAAAATATAAAAATCCCAAATAACTTTTATTTATTTTCTTGGATCAAACTTGGATCCAGTTCTTTCTATCCAGTACAACTAGTTCCCCATCAACAAGTGACATTTTGATTCCCTTGACGCCATCAACATCATTATAAGAGATCATTACACAGATCACCCTCTTCGGCAGATCATTCGGGAGATTCGGGATCTTCTTTTCCTGGATTGGGATGTGGAGCTTCTTTATTCTCCCAGAGACAACATTGCGTGTGCAGACTATATGGCTAAGCAAGGGCATGATGCTCCAAATGATGATAATGTGTTTCTTACTCCCACTATTCCACGTGGATGCCTTCATTTGGCATTGAAAGACCAGATGGCCTGTACTTAGTTATTTTTCTTTTGATGTACTTATGGACTGGACCTTTTGGTCTTGTCCTTAACCCTTCAAGCTTCGGCTTGCCTTTCTTTTTCAAAAAAAAAAAAAAAAAGTGACATCTGGATCCACTCATTTAATGCCGTTACGGTCCCACCTGTGGTCATCATCATTTATTCGTCATGATAATTTATTTATTGATTAGCTTAAATTGTCACCTGATCGTTCCCAAATAATTAATGCAAAATAAGATTATAACGGAACTCTTAAATAAATCCTACTTCGTTGTTCCACTTGTTTGAGATTTCTTAATAAACAAGGAGATATAATTTTGTGTCAATTTTAATTTCGTATCTTCATTTATTCAATAAATGAAATTTGACAAATTTATTCCCCTTCTTAAGTCAAATTATGATTTTGGTCTATTAATGTATCATGAGTTTTAAAAAGGGAAAATTAAAATAAAGGACCTACATAAAATAATATTTAATTAGAAGGACCATAAAAATTGTAATTATTAAAAAGGACCAAAAAACTTTAAAAGTACTAAATTGCCTTTCAAATTCTCAGTTGCTTCTCAAGAAAAAACAAAGAACAAACGCCTTCTTTCCCTTTCATGACCAATTTATTGGTGCCCCCACCTTCCTTTCTATCGTTGCCATTGTCATGCCGCCGCCACTCATTGCACCAAATGGGCTTGAAAACCCGAAAAATTCAGCAAAAATGTCGTCTACATTTTTTGGATTAATTCTCTATTCTTTTCCTCTACAACTAACCCGGCAATCCAGCCTCCAAACCCGACTCCATTGGATCCAAATTCAACCATCCCGAATTCTCACACATTATGCATAATCCTTTGGCTGAAATTGGTTTCCAAATTGTCATGATGTCGATGGTGGCTGGGCCAGCAGTGCCGACCGATCACGCTCCTCCCATGGCACTTGCTATGGCGCCGATGCAATTAGCACCCATTATGGTTTCGAGCTCCTTTGCTAAAGACGCTATTATTTCTTGGTTCCATAGGGAATTTGCCGCCGCCAACATCGTTATTGACGCTCTCTACGGTCACCTTGCTTTGCTTAGTGCAACCATTGGAGCCTCCAACTATGATTCTGTTTTTTCTGCAATTCATTGCTGGAGATTGAACTGGATACCGGTCATACAAATGCAGAAGTATCACTCAGCAAAGTCACTGAGAAGAAGATAGAGGCCATAGAAAAGAGGCAAGATAACTGCATGAGTGAGGACGCGAACACTTGTTCGGAAGACAAGAAGAAAATAAACCAAAAAATAATAGATAGTGATGGAAAGGGCAGTCACGAGGATCTTGAAGAGTATGATGCAATTAGAATTTATAGGGCAATTTAGTACTTTGAAACTTTTTTGGTCCTCTTTAATAATTATACTTTTTATGGTCCTTATAATTAAATATTATTTTATATAGGTCCTTTATTTTAATTTTCCCTTTTAAAAAGCCATAAGTGCGTCGCACTATAATTTTAATAAGGCTTTAGTTGATTTCCCTAATTTTATAAAAATATTTTAGTCAATAATTATTTTTTGTAATAGTCATTGTTATTTAGAAAATCAAATTTGATATATCAGTATTATATGTTTTGTCAACCTTTATAATTTCTATGCTAGCATATTTTTACCGTGTTAAAGTTAAAGAACTAATATATATATATATATATATATATATATATATATATAAAGGCGCTAAGACGAAACCGTGTATGGAATTAAAGTATAAAATAGAATTTGAGCTTGTAAAATAAATGAATAGATCAGATAGTGTATATTTTTTATTAATGCAACTTTCTTTTTTCCCAATTAATGCCTCTTTCTACTAATGGTACACAACCAATATTCTATATCTAATCCCATTATTACATCAATGTTAAATAACTTGGTGTTTGTGTTCCTTAAGGGCCCGTTTGGTACGCAGAAGATTGGGGAAGGGAAGGGAAGATTCTAATCTTCCCTCGGTTTTGGGTGTTTGTTACACATAATTCATCTTCTAGTGAGGCACCATCTTCCTTCACCCATGGGAAGGTTCCTTCCTTAATCTTCCCTCACATATTGGATGGAAGATGAAATCTTCCCAGAAGATTGTGAGCAAATTCCCATTAGGCACTACAAAAAAAATGAGCTTTTGTCGCGGTTAATTTGTCGCTGTTAAAAACAACCGTTTCAAAATATCATTTTGTCACGGTTTTCACCCTAAACCGCCACTAAATTGTAGCGGAAGCCATATTTGTAGCGGTTATTCAAAAACACCGCAACAAAATTGGCGCCACGTTGGCGCGCCAGCGCGGGAAATTTTGTGACAGTGTTTTTGTAGCGGTTTATTTATAAAAACCGCAACAAAATTGGCGCCAAGTTGGCGCGCTAGCGCGGGAAACTTTGTGACAGTGTCTTTGTAACGGTTTATTTATTATAACCGCGACAAAATTTGAAGGGTCGGTTATTTTGTAGCGGTGAGATGATAACCGCTACAGAATTTGAAGGGTCAGCTATTTTGTAGCGGTTTTGGTAACCGCTACAAAATAGCACGAAGAGCGAGGCATTTTGTAGCGGTTGTTGTGGCGGTAATTTTACAACCGTTACAAAAATGTAAACTTTGTAGCGGTTTCTTTCGATAACCGCTACAAAATCGCACGACTTTATAAACAAGTGACTCACCATTTTTCAAAGTCACTTCTAACGGTTTGAGTTTTCACCGTTTCTACCGAACGGTTTGAGTTTTCACCGTTTCTACCTTTTAACCCAACGGTTTGAGTTTTCACCGTTTTTACAGTTAAACTTACACCTTTCAACATTATGGATTCTGGACGAGGTAAGGGAAAGGGAAAAGTAACTGGCCCACCAAGAAGGGGTTTAAGGGGCGGTAGTAGTAGAGGGTGTAATACCCTAAAATCTGACTTAGGGTAAATATCAAAAATTGGGAAATATACCTATTGAAAATAGGTGAATATGAGGTCTCAAACACCTTGTATTGAGTTTACCTTGTTGTTAGGGTAATTTCTCTTGAAATTAGATAGTTTGCAATTAGGTCCCTAAAACGTTTGAAGATTTGCAAATAGGTCCCTAAACACATTATGAGTTATAAATACCCTGTGAAAGCTATAAAAGAAGCAAGTAAAAATCTATTTGAAATAGGGAAGGATATTGTCCCTAATTTAGGTAATTTATTAAGTTACAAACTTGGAGAAATTGTAGAAGAATACTCAAAAAGTAAAGGAATGACCATAATACCCCCGTAGATGCTAAGATAATGCAGAAACATGAAAGCAAAAATATCAATACAAAAGTTATGAGATAATAATTAATACTAAATAAGAAAATTGTCAACAGTTGGAAAGGGATTAATAAAGTAGTTAATGGCTAATTATTTAGACATGAATGAAGAAGATATCCAAAGTTAATTAAATAAAACCCCTAATATGAGATTAAATTACTAATGATGCTTTAATAGCTAGATTATGGGGTAGACTAATTAATCAATGAGAGGTGCAATACTAGAACAATTAATCATTTGATTAGGAGGTTAATTAAGCTTTGCTAATCACTTTGAAGAGTCAACAAAAGTAACCCTTGAACCACAAGAGGCCACATCACTTGAAAGGTAGAATATGTGGAAGAGATAATGGCCAACAAGGTTTGAAAAAGGGAAGAGGATATGAGAGAGAGTGGGGGACGGTTTTGGAGGAAGGAAGAAGGGAAAGCATGTTGCAACCAAAGAGACACATAGGCTCCATCTAAAGCCACAAATTCTACTTTACTAAAGAGAGATAGAGAGGAAGCCAACAAGGCCACATCCTTATTGGCCAAATGGAAGCCATGCATTTCGAATGGCTTAGGGAAATTTGAGCAAAATTGTAATGCCAAATGGGTCCTAAGATTTCTCTATAAATAGGAGCTTAGGTTCTTCATAATTTCACACACCAACTCATACCAAATAGGTGAGTTTTAGAGAAGCAAGAGTAGAGAGAAGTGAGAGCTAGTGAGAAGCAAGAAGGATGAAGGAGTGTTCTTCAAGGGTAAGTGTTCTAGCTAGTCTTTTAGCTTTTGTAGTTTTTGTAGTTATAATTAGTTTATGCTTTGATCTTAAAGATTTAAGAGTAGTGTTGTTATCATGTTTTTATGGTTAGAAATGTTATTATTTCGAAAATATGATAGAAAATATGGTAGAGCAAAGTTCTTGAAGATTGAAGATCAAAGTAGCGAAATTCTGACAAAATTTACGGTTGAAAGTTTTTGAAGGCAGCGTTATTTAAGATATTATTTTATATATCACCTGATCTTCAAAAATCATAAAATTTTACATGAGTCAATTAGACATGTGGGGCTGTCCAAATATATAAAATATGTATCATTTGGAGTTCTACAGAAGGAGATATAAATCTTTGAAGTTAGGCCATTTTTTCCAGACGAAATTCTGGGCAGAGTTTAGAAACCTTAAACCTGGGAATGACTCAGAAAATCTTGGCGAAAATGAATATTTTTCTTTGAAACTAGACATCCTAAGGACTTCGAGGAATCTTACGGATCCTCGTTTCGATTTTTGTAGAATTAATTATGATTTTTCAAAGTTGTTGGAAAATCTGCCCAGAAATTCAGTATTTCGTTTTTGAGAAAATGTAAGGGCAAAATTGTAATAATGAATACCCCAAGGGTAGAAATGTCAAAGTGGGTGAAAATAACCTTTTTGATATTATTCTAAGAGATAGAATATTAGTTGTGATATTATGGGAAAAAGGAATAATCCGACGATAACGTATAGGATATCCGAGAGGTCCGGAGTCGGGTTTAGAAGGCCGGACGTTTGGCCATTACACGGTGAAAGGTACGTTCGCGTACTGTAACACTAATCTGATGTTTATGGTATGCATGTATGTGTTAGGTGTAGTGTATGTGGTAGCTTATGGCTCTGTGGTATGTCTATGTGCTGTTTATATGTTTACGTTTGCTATGGGCGATATATCCGCATCTTTGTTGGGCGATATATGTATACATGCTATTGGGCGATATATGTATGCATGCTTTTGGGCAATGAGTGCACATATACTGTTGTTGATATGATTGTCTGTAGTCCATACGCTATGTATGTAAATATGAGGTTAACCGTTACCTGAGGTCCGATTGCAATGGACCTCAGCTCTTAACATAGCATCCGGATCGGGAGGACCAAGGATCGAGGAGAGAGGCAAGCAGCCCGAGTAGAAGACCCGGCTGAAGACTTCCTTTCGATGTTTCGGCGGAAGCCTTCCCTTTTGTTATTATCTGTTTTTGAAATACTCGGTTACAGTACCGTAGTTGTAACTAGCCAGACTTACGGCGTTTTATATATAAATATCAGTTACTCTTCCGTTCAAATGCTCTACTCTGACGAAAAAAAATTTATACTGCTTTTGGAAAACGGGGATGTTACAGAGGGGACCAGACAAGAGGGCGTGTGACCCGACATATACCTCCGCCCTCTCCGGGGTCGGACGAGTTTGCCTCGCTCTTCGCTGATGAAGAAATTCCAAACACGGGGACCGTAGGGGGAGATCGAGAAGCAAGTTTGTCGTTCGACGATTTAGACGACGAGAATGAGGACATCCCTCTTAATATTCCCATAGCAGATGTAGAGCAGTTCATCGACGGGGAAAACCAGCGGGACCACGGGAACCCCCGACCGGCGTCTTCGAGTTCCACCGGATTTGTAGTGGATGTTGAAGGTATATGTAATTAGTTTTTGTGAGAAATTAATTTAATATCGGTACGTTTAATTCAATTTTTGTAAACTTGCGAGATAGACACGGGAACATCGGCAGGAGGACGCTGGATGTTTCCGCTCTCACTCGACGGACCGGGAGATGGCCGGGTGTCGGGTCGTAGTCCCGTGGAACGACAGCATGGACCGGGCGATCGGCAACGGCGGTCACCGATGAACCGATTCTGTCGAGTTTGGTGGCCATTGGGGGTGGTTCCCAATTTATTTCAAGGATTGGAAGAAAGTGACGAAGGAGACAAAGAACAAGGCGTTTAGGATGTTCTGCAAGTAATCAATATTGTTTAATTAAATTGTACATGTTAATAGTTATAAGTTTTAGTTTATTTCTTTCCTTATTTGTTTCTTAATTCATTAATAATTAATAATGAAATTATGATATAGAACAAGTTTAAAGCTGCGCGAACGACACAAGAGGTACGTTATGATGAAAGTGGGGAAGGGTGGAAGAGCCGGAGGAACCGTCTCTACAATATTATGAATGGAGACGACACTATTCCTCTGCGGTGATCGAGAGAGTCCTGCACGGCGTGGAACCAGATCGGTGGGCGGCTTTCGTCCAATATAGGAGGGTGTGACGGGCAGGTACATTTTATTAAATTAATTAATTGTTTCACTTAATTGATAATTTAAATTGAGTTTAGGGTTTAAATTTAAATTTTGTTTCCTCCTCCTTGCAGGCTTTGTCGCAAAGGAACACAAGAAGCCGCGTACAGCAGAGAGTCCATCACACTGCAAGAGCCGGAGGCAACAGAGTTGTTAATCCCTCGTGTTGGTAGAGCAGTTGGCGGGAGTGAGAAATTCAAACTCACGGCACTTGAGAAGTTTCAAGCACACCGATTAACTGCACCAAAGTTGAACCGTACCTTCAGTAAGCATTTCATACTGTTATATATATACATTTCCTTACATTTTGTAACATCCCAATTTCAGAGCCAATTTTTTTTAAAAAAATCAGAGTAGAGCTTTGGTGCGTAAGAGTAACTGATTCCCATTCAAACAATAACCAGAGTGTAACATAGTATTGATACAGCATCCTATTGTTCTCCTAGGTAAATACGGAAAACAATAAAGCGACATCTCCGTCTAAGAGCTCACTCGTGCTACATGCCCGCCAACCATGAGCCTACTCGTGCAGCTTGCCTCGATCTCCGATCCGTGGTTCTCCTGAACTTGACGCTACGTTAAGAGTGGAGTCCATGCATCGAACCCCAGGTAACGGTTAACCTTATGCTCAAATAAAACAGTATACGGATGACGAGATATTCAAAACATAACAAAGAAGAAATCTCTTAAGCATATAGCAGATGCATGATTGCATGATTGTGACACGAGACATAACATAAGCATTAAAGCGAGACGTAAAGTCCTACACAATAATAGCTCGCACAAAAACCAAGTGCCACGATGTACTGTCGTGTCCTCAGCGCTAGGAAAACTCTAACGGTATCATTAAGTCTATAACCCGTGTGAAACTGTATGTATAATCGGTAACCCTGAACAGAGTTTCTAACCGTGAATGTATCTCGGTGACCCCTAACATAATCTCTATCCGTGAATGTACTTATCACATATATGTATATGAGCAGCACTAGATTAGTGTTACAGTACGCAACGTACCTTCGTTGATGTACGTAGATGTTTCTGGCGGAAACTGTACTTTCTGACGGAAAACAGCGGTTTGTTCGACAGCGGCACGTTGGACAGCGTAACGGCAGCAAATTAGGATTTCTGACGTCCTATAAGAGTAATATCACTTCCATTAGGGATTTGACACAATAACTGGCATTTTAGGTAAAAATTACCATTTTGCCCCTTGCCCCTAATTGGCGGAATTTCGCCAGCACTTCGTTACTCTTACAAATTTTCTTCCCGAAATTTCGCGAACTTCGACGCAATTATGATTTTCGAAATTCTAGACTAAAATAGCCCTATCATATGATATCTAATCATACTTTGAAAAATAAAGGCTACTCTAGCATTACTACTCTAACTATTGAAAGAACTACGAAGACTTCAACTTTTCAGGCACTCGATCCCTACCAAGTTTTTACCTCGTCAGGCATTTTTCAATGCAACGAGGCCTAAAAACAATAGTAGGAATCTCATTCCCTACTTACTAAAACTATCTAACAATTCTACTAACTACCGAACTAAAGAGCTAAAGACCGAAGGACTTACCCGTTGAAGACTTCTGCATAAATTTTTCCAGAGCTTCTCTCTCTAAAATCCTCTCTCTAGATTCGAAAATCTCAATAGAATGAAGTGAGAAAATGCAAAGGGAGGGGTATTTATAGAAGCTGGGGTAGGGTTTGGCTAGTCGGATCAACTTTGTGAGGAGCGATCTGGGCCGTCCAAAGCAACTTTTCAAAAAAACCCTTTCTTCCCCTTTTGTATTCACACCTGACCGAAATTCAAGCGGCTTGGCCAATGGGAGGTGGCCACGTGTCACCTTCCAGAAGCTTTCGGTCCAATTTCCCCAATCGGTACCCGATTCCGTAATTTCGGAGAAATCTCAAAATTCTGAATTTACAACTTTGAAACCATTTCCTCACTTAGTAGAAATGTCCAAGTTAACCTATATTTTGATTCCATATAGGGCTCCAACAGTCCAGTTGAGTCTTTCTCGAAAAACGTGTCCAAACGCGTCCGGTTTCAGAACGTATTTTTGGAATCATCAACTTCTTCAGAAAAATTCACTGATTCCAAATATTTCCAGATAAATTCAAACTCATTCCTAGATATTGAGTTAGAATTTATTTTCTTCATATCCAAAAATATGCCTATCTACATTTTTCCCTATTTTGTTTTATTAGGAAAATGCACCAATGGCCTCGGAATTAACTTCTGGAAGAGGTCACTTGAAGGTAAAAACTCACTGATCAATATTTTACCTTGACTTTGAAATTTCTATTCCTAGATCTCTAGATAGGATCCGTTTCCTAATTTTTAAATTACTATTCACATTTTTTTTACTTTAATTAATTATAATATTATTATAATTGCAACTTGCAACAATTCTTTTATACATATATATATATATTTTTCCCCTTTTTTCTTGGCCCAATTTTCGGTCAACATCTGATCCATTTTTTTATTTTCTTTTTATATTTTATTTAATATAAAATAATTATTTAATAATTATTTTATATAATTTCTTACATAATTTTCCTATTGGTCCAAACTTGTATTTAGGCTTAAAAATACCTAAACTCAAATATTTTTCTCCAAAATTTCCAATTAATTAGTAAACATGTTTTTACTAATTTTAAGCCAATAACCACTAATTTTAGGGTTTCATATAATTATTCATGAATTTTCCTTGCTTATGCTTAAGTAATTAGCCCAATATTACTTAATTACTTAATTATCACAAGTTGATAATTTTCTTACTTAGAACAACTCATTACCTTCATACTCTTGCATTAACATTAGCATTTCCATGCCTCTTACATTATTCTATAATTTGCAAGGTTATTATGGTCTTTATATTACTTTTTGAACATTCTTATACAATTTCTCCAAGTTCATAATTTATTAAATTACCATAATTAGAGATTATATACTCTCCTAATTCACTTGGTCATTTTACTGCCTTTTAGGATTTTTCATCATTTTTTTCTAAGTTATTTATGTCCCTTAAGGGGCATTTTCGTCATTTTGGCACTTTGGCCCTTAAATTCCCTAATTTCCTACAGAAATTAACTTAGAACAATAGACTATATTTCCACGAGTCTTACGATCATAAATTTCACTTATGAGAAATAACCCATTTATTTATCAAAATATAATGTTTCAGATAAAGAAATATGCGGGTATTACACATTTTATACGTACTCACATGTCATTGCATGTTTAATTGCAGGGAATTCAGGAGTCATGTGAAGCGTGAACTGAGGATCCGTACACAGACATCCTCTGGAATTGATAGAAAAGTCCACAGAGAATTCCAGAGTTGGTTTAGGAGGAGAATAATGAACGACCACAACCCGCACTCAGCAGAATTCAGAGCTCTCGCGATAGGCCCTCTTGACCACGCCCTAAGATATACGGCATACAATGTCAATGGTTTTAAGTTTTGCACCGTCGCACGAGATCAGGGACTGCTGACCCAAAACTATGGTGTATATGGCACGTTTGGGACGAGGAGTTATGCGGCGGCGGTGATGATGGGAACATGCGGTTCGGTGACGTCCCGTATTATGGAAAGGCGCTTGATGTGGTCGGGATAAGTTACTGAGGCCTTTTCACCGTGACGTTGTTCAAGTGTTTGTGGGCGAATACCACAACGTCCGGGGACTCACGATCGACGACTTAGGTATCACATCGGTGAATTTCTCTCGGCCTATTCACGGTGGTCGGTCTCGAAGATGACGAGCCGTATATTCTTGCATCGAGGCCCATCGGGTTTATTATGTGGCCGATGAGAGGCACAAGGATTGGAATATGGTGGTTCACTTAAAGCCTCGGGACCTTTACGGCATGGGCGATGGTGATAACGTCGCATACGATTGTGAGCCGTTCCGGCCCGCGGCTTCGAAGACTTCTTCCCGGATGGCGATGACAATTTACCTATAGTTTGATACGTTTTTAAATTTACGCTTTATAAAATAGTAACATTTAATTAAAGTTTTAATTGTGTTCAAACATATTGACCTCACGCGTAACATTTTATGCAAACTTTCCTTGTAGGGATGGTGAAGAAGATTGAGAGAAACACTTAATGTCTATGCTGTAATATGAAATCTTTTTAATATTAAGTTTTTTTTTTAAAAAAAAAACTCAGAAATTACTTTGTAGCGGTTATATAACCGCTACAAACACTTAAAAAAACTCAGAAATTACTCAGAAAAAAAAACCCTTTAAGTTTTTTTTAAAAAAAAAAGAACTCAGAAATTACTTTGTAGCGGTTGTATAACCGCTACAAACCCTTAAGAACCGCGACAAACTAAACCGCTACCTAACCGCTACAAACACCCTCAAAACCGCTACTAAATACAATAACCGCTATAGAAAAGTGAGAAACCAACCGCTACAAAATGATGCGCAGACCCCACCATAAATACCCCACCCAACCTCATTTAATATGCCTCAACTTCTTTCTACCCACGTTTTCTCTCAGTCATCTCAAATATTTTTACGTTTCAGAACATCGTGAGTTTGAAAGGGGTAAGTACCGTGTAACCGGATCAATTCTAATGTTTCTCATACTAATTTATAGTTCTTATACTAATTAAAGTTTGTTATTTTGCAGTTGAACGAGATATATATTTCAACTTTCCTATTCTTTCATATACATTATTCAATTGATTTGTACATATAATTTTTAAATATTGAGTATTGTTTTAACCACCTCATTTCTTAGCACTTATTCTACTTACATAATCTTATTATTTTGTTTCTATACATGCACCTTATATATTTAAATTTCATAATTTACTAGCTTTTATTTTTATTAAAAAGATATATTACTAATAATTACTGAATTACGCCGATAAATAATAATTTTTTTTAAAAACCGTAATGAATTTGTAGCGGTTACAATAACCTCTATAAAATTTCAAATAAAATGGCGGGTTATTTGTAGCGATTATAGTAGCGGTTTTAAACCGCTACAAATATTCAAAAGCACATGATGGCGGGAATATTTGTAGCGGTTGCAAACCGCTACAAATATTCAGATGGCGGCAAATTTTTTTGGCGAAAAAATGGCAGGAATATTTGTAACGGTTATTAACCGCGACAAATATTCAAAATAATCAACACATTATTTTGTAGCGGTTATGAAATCGTTACTGAAACCGCTACAAGTTTATTTGTAACGGTTACGAACCGTGACTAATGTCTCGAAACACACGTCAGCCCCGCTCATTTAGTGACGGTTTTTGTGAACCGCAACAGTTGTTGTAGCGGTTTATGTGTATGTAGTATCGGTTTTGTTTAACCGTTACAAATCGTCTTGCCACAGGCGTTTTTGTCGCAGTTCCTATAACCGCTACAAATGTCGTTTGTCACGTCAAAAACCGTTACAAATAGGTCATTTTAACCGCTACTAATTACCGTTTTTTTTGTAGTGAGGTCCCTTTCTTCTTCCTCTTTTCTCACCGTCCGACTTCACCTTCTTCCTCTCACCTTTGGCTCTCTTCATCGCCAGCGAAGACTTCCTAGCTCCTTCACCGTCACCGATCTACTTCACCAAACCACCGCCATCGGTCAAAACCCTGTATCTGAAGCTTTTTTTTTTGGGTTCTGTCGTCGGGATTTCAGGCATCAAGAAGGAGGGATAGCGGAGCGAGAGAGGGAAAACGTTGGAACCCACAATCTCCACCACCACCGGTTGGAAACCGTGATCGAAGCTTTTTTTTTTTGTTCCTGTGTTGGCTACGTCGGGCGTAGAGATGGGGGGAGTTTTTTTTTTTTAATGTAAGGGGTATTTTGGATATTTTAAATGTTATATTTAATTTTAATTTTTTTAAAATTATCATCTTCCATCCTAATTTTCATGTCTACCAAACAGAACACCCCTTTTAAGTTTCCTCTCAATCTTCCTTTCCATTCCTTTCCTTCTTCTAAGTTCCTTTCCTTTCTCAAATCTTCCCCGTACCAAACGGGCCCTTAGTTCTTCCTACCATTACATTAATTATTGGAAAATACTTAGGTTAAGTTCCTTATATCTATCTCGTCAAGTTTTCAATCACATGCTCATGACCATGTGTTCCATTTTTGAATTATTATCATTTAACTATTAACCTTTAAAAAAGACATATATGGTCATGTGTGATTGGAGAACTTAATGTAATGAATATAAAGAAGTTGATGTAAGTATGGTCCTTAATTATTTCCTCCTTTGCTTCTGTTATTTTTTTTAAATGATTTTAGGGAAAGTAACACTCAAGTCCTAATGAACATACAAAACATCAAAAAAGTCTCAACCCAAAATCACATATAAGAAAGTCCCTAAGGACTTTTTTGATATTAGTTGTATTGACAACAGGAAGTGCTATATTAGCAACAAAATTTAAACACCTGGATTTTGTTTCTAACTCAAGCCCCTAAGCGTACCAATGCCATTTATAATAGAAAAAGCTAAATTCATAACAGGAAGTGCTATATTCACAACAAAATTTAAAACCTAGTCATTTACAACAAAAAAACTATATTTACAACAAAATTTAAACACGTGGATTTTGTTTCAATACAATTTTGATATGTGATTTTGGGTTGATAATTTTTTGATATTTTGTATGTTCTTTGGAACCTGAGTGTTATTTTCCCATGATTTTAACATACAGTGGCAGCAGTATGAATTAGTTTCAGTTAAATATAACATTTCATGACATGAAGGTTCTTTCTTTTTAAGTTTTTGTGATAACCCAAGAAAAAGAAAGAAAGAAAGAAAGAAAGAATTAACAGTTAATTTAAATTATAATGAATTTTGAATTTTTCTTAAAAAATATTCTTATAAAGTTATACCCTATACTTAGTAGAATCCTTCTAGTATTCCAACAACTCTTAAAATGATATAATTTAACATTTATTTAGAATATCTTTTAGTTGATTACGATGAAGATCACATATATTTTGAAATTTAAATAAAATAATATAAGATATTTAGTAAATGTTAATAAACCTCATCATAACATAAATTACCTTATGAAATAATTTAGGAAATCCTTTTCAATTCTAGTGGTATTATTCAAAAATAACAACTACCACCACAAATAATATATTATTTGAATTTATACCAAACATCAATCTCCATAATCCCTAAATCTAATCTAGACTACTCCTCCTCAATCGTCTTCATTCACACGGCCTCCAAATTAAAAAGCCTCTTCCTTACAACTCACAAGTGACTTCACAATTTCTTTTTTCCCCTATACACTGCTTCTTCTTTCGTCCTTCCTCTTTTTCTTCTATTATTTATTCCTCTGACTCCATGCTGAATTGACCTCCTCATTCCCTCACACTCACACACATGGCACTGCTTTAATCAATTCCTTAGTGCTATCCGGACATGCATAAGGTGATACTCGAAAGGACTCCTTAGCAAGTTTCAATCATAGACCTAGTATGGTTAAAAAATGATCTATATATACTATCAATCCTATCAGGTGAGAGCATGAATAACAGGATCTTTATGGTCAAACCAAAGCGAATTCTCGATTATCAAGAGGAGCGGCTGGCAGACAAAGTAAGGATCCGACGCATGGACTCCAAAGTCCGAGTAGGACAGAGTTTGGTTAAGTACGGAGTTTTAGATAGTAGACTACAAATTTCGAGGACGAAATTTTGTTTAACGGGGGGAGAAATGTAATACCCTAAAAATCACACTTAGGGTAAATATCAAAATTGAGTAAATAATACCTATTGAAAATAGGTGAATATGAGGTCTCGAACACCTTGTATTGAGTTTACCTAGTTGTCAGGGTAATTTCCCTTGAAAAAGGATAATTTGCAATTAGGTCCCTAAGACGTTTGAAGATTTGCAAATAGGTCCCTAAACACATTATGGGTTATAAATACCCTGTGAAAGCTATAAATGAAGCAAGTAAAAATCTATTTGAAATAGGGAAGGATATTGTCCCTAATTTAGGTAATTTATTAAGTTACAAACTTGGAGAAATTGTAGAAGAATGCTCAAAAAGTATGGTAATGACCATAATGCCCTCACAAATTCTAAAATAAAGCAGAACACATGGAAACATAAATGTCAGTACAAGAATTATGAGGTAATGAGGTATTCTAATTAAGAAAATTATCAACTAATGATAATAAAGTAATTAAGTAATTTTTGGCAAATTACTTAAGCTTAAGCAAATGAAATTCAAAGATAATTATGTAAAACCCTAAAATTAGTGGTTTTTGGCCAAGAATTAGTAAAAATATATTTACTAATTAATTGTAAATTTTGGACAAAAATAGTTGAGTTTAGGTATTTTTAAGCCTAAATACAAGAATTGACCAATAGGGAAATTTTGTAAAAAGTTATATAAAATAATTATTAAATAATTATTTTATATATTCTTAATTAATTAAATAGTTAATAAAAACGAAAATTAAGGAAAAAAAAAGACCATAATTATTGCCAAGAAAAAGAAAATGAAAAAGAAATGAAAAATGGTTGCAACTTGCTATTATTTAATATTATAATTAATTAAAGTGAAAAAATGTGAATAGTAATTTAAAAATTAGGAAACGGATCCTATCTAGAGATCTAGGAATGGGAATTCCAAAGTCAAGGTAAAATATTGATCAGTGAGTTTTTACCTTCAAGTGACCTCTTCCGGAAGTTAATTCCGAGGCCGTTAGCACATTTTCCTAATAAAACGAAATAATGAAATTCTGAGAAAAGGCCAGATAGCCAAGAGGACGAAAAGGTTATGTTGTGACATTTGGAAAAGAATTGGGAATTTTCATGGACATAGTTGGAATCAGTGAATTTTTCTGAAGAGATTGATGTTTCCGAAAACAAGTTTCGACACCGGACACGTTCGGACACGTTTTTCGAGAAAGACTCAACTGGACTGTTGGAGCCCTATATGAGATCAAAATATAGGTTAACTTGGACATTTCTACTAAGTGAGAATATGTCGTCAGAGTTGTAAATCCAGAATTTTGAGATTTTTCCGAAACTACGCGAATCGGGTACCAATCGGAGAAATTCATCCGGGTAGGCTTCTGGAAGAAACACATGGCCACCTCCCATTGGCCAATTGGTGCCACCTCGGCATGAGGGCAGGTCGGCCAAGAGGAAGGAAGAAGAAGAGAAAACTTTTTGAAAAAGTTACTTTGGACGGTCCAGATCGATTCTCACAAAGTTGATCCGACGGCCGAAATCCTACACCTTTTCTTATAAATACCCCCCTTCCCCTTTGGTTTTTTTCACTCCATTCTCAAGAGATAATTCAAACCTAGAGAGAGAAAGAAGAGAGAAGGGCTCTGGAAAAGTTCTGCAGAAGTCTTCAACGGGTAAGTCTTTCGGTCTTTAGCTTTTTAGTTCGGTAGTTAGTAGAATTGTTAGATAGTTTTAGTAAGTAGGAGTGAGATTCCTATTATTTTTTTAGGCCTCATTGCATTGAAAAATGCCTAAAGAGGTAAAACTTGGTAGGGATTGAGTCCCTAGAAAGTTGAAAGTTAAAATGGTAAGCTTTAAGCTTCCATAGTTCTTTCAATAGTTAGAATAGCCTTTATCTTTCAAGGTATGATTAGATATCATATGATAGGGCTATTTTAGTCTAGAATTTCGAAAATCATAATTGCGTCGAAGTTCTGGCGAAATTTCGGGAAGAAAATTTGTCAGTGTAACGAAGTGCTGGCAAAATTCCGCCAATTAGGGGTATAGGGGCAAAATGGTAATTTTTACCCAAAATGCCAGATATAGTACCAAATCACTAATAAAAGTGATATTACTCTTATAGGACGTCAGAAACTCTGATTTGCTGTCGTTACGTTGTCCGACAGGACGTTTCGCTGTTTTCTGTCAAAACGACCGTTTTCCGTAAAACGTGCCAGAATACCGTCAACGAAGGTACGTTCGCGTACTGGTAACCTTAACTCTGATGTTTATTGTATGCGTATGTGTATATTGTCTGTCATGCCAATTGTCTGTCATGCCTGTACTCCGATTGTACTATTGTCTGTACATCCGATCGTGTCTTATTGTTTGTACATCCGACTGTGCTACTGTCTGTACATCCGACTGTACTACTTTCTATACATCCGACTGTATTGTTGTTGCCATGAATATCTGTTATGTATATCCTATGTCTGACCATAGTAAATATTGCCAAAAGTCTAAGAATGTCTGTTGTACATATATGATGTATGTAATCATGAGGTTAACCGTTACCTGGGGTTCGATGCATGGACCTCAGCTCTTAACTTAGCTTCAGGATCGGGTGGACCGAGAATCGAGAAGAAGGACAAGCAGCACGCCTAGGAGTCGCGACTGAAGACTTCTTTCTGATATACTTTTTGAATCACTCTTGTACCGCTGTTTAAACAGCAAAACATGCTACCATGGGTATTTTAATATATATTTCAGTTGCTCAATAGCTCCGGTTCACTACTCTGATCATTTTGAAAGGATGTTTAAAGAAAAAAAAAATTTATACTGCTTGTGAAAACAGGATGTTACATGAGAGGACCATCCTTCGTTTACAAAGTGTGTAATTGTTCTCAAAAGGATAGTGGATTGAAAATCTCAAGTGGAACTTGAGGACTGGACGTAGGTCAAAGATTGGGCCGAACCAGGATAAATCACAGTTTGCATACTGATCTCTTCCTTATCTCTTACATTCCAGCATATATGTTTGAATGATTGCTTATCACCTTCTAAATTATTATTGTCATTCAAACTACCTTCGAATTTGCGAAAGTTTTTAAAGCTCTAAGTTTTTAATCAAATACCCAACTGTTCCACCGTTTTTCAAAGATACTGATTTTTGGTTTTGGAAAGCTAGAATGACTAGTTTTATCAAAGCAACTGATTTTGATATGTGGAATGTTTTTACAAATGTTTTTGATTTTAAACCGAGAAAGGATTGGACAGAAAAAGAAAAGAAAATGTTTTCATTGAACATTAGAGCAATGAAAATTTTGTATAGTTCTTTAACCGAAAATGACTTTATAAAAATCAAATGTTGCTCTAGTGCTAAAGATATTTGGGATACTCTTGATTCTATTTATACCTCTAACAAGTGTGTTGAAGTTGAAAGTGTTGACAGTTCATCTGAAACTATAAAGTGCATATCCACGATTGATGAACAATTGGAAGTAGAGAATGAAGAAGGAGAAATCTTAGAACACTTCTATGATCCAGTCAACATGAAAGAACAAGAAAGTGAGGATTCCCAAGAAGATCTGATCATGGACAATTATGATGAATCATCATCAGAAATTCAAGATGCACATATGGTAAATAATTCCAATTCTTCTTGTGTAGTTAAGAAAAATGATTTTGAACAATTGCATAAAATTGTTCTTCAACCAATTACTGATTCTATTTTGAAAAGCAAAAATGTTTTCAATCATGCTGGAAAATTTATTGGGAAGAAAGATTATTCAAATGAGATTTATTTAAATTTCCATTTTGACAACCAACACAATACTTGCATAAAAGCTCATAATGCACATCATCATATTGTTTGCAATTATTATGGAAAATTTGGTCATATTTCTTACACACGCTATATTAGGAGAAATTCTAATGTAAGAAATAAATTTGTTTGGGTTCCTAAAGGACAATTAAGGTCCAATACTAACAGTCAAGGACCCAAGTGTAAGTGGGTACCAAAATGTCCATCTAGTGCCTTGTGTGTGCAAATTGATTCCAAAAGACTGGACATAAAGGTACACGAAGAGGAGTCCAAGAGTTTCTCATGAACCTAAAAGAAGATTCATATCGCTTAGGAAAACTCATGGAGAAGCCATTGCTACAACCTTATCCTCAAATCATAAGAAGCAATGGATACCTATAAGAAGAGTATCATCTACCTCAAGAACAAACTACCATAGAGTACCATTCAACTATCTTGAGGAGATCAAGAAGAGGAGAATCTCTCAAGTATCAACTAGAAGACTCTTGAAGTCTATATCCTCAGAGAGAACTTTGCAGATACCCATGGAAAGACATATGAAGAACCAATGGGTAAGAAAAAAAATCCTCCAAGTACCTAAGGTAAAGGTATATAATAGTAAAACCTCCTATGCTATTATTTGAATTATATATTGAGGTTTTGTATTTTGTAGCCTTAGGAATGAGCATTGCAAACTGTTTTGAAATTGATTTTTTTCACATCCCTTAAAAATCCACTTAATAAGTTTATAAAGAGATTGCAATGTTCAATAATTTAATTCTTTATGCATACATGATGATTTGAAAAGAAAGTATCTCTTTTATGCATAAAGTCATGATTAATTCATTGTGCTCAATTATGCTAAATTGATTATATTCATAAGAGCATGTGAATTTTGGTTCCTACAAGCTAACGATAATTGGATCCAAGTAAGGTTGGATACCTAGAAAGAAAAAGATTTATACAGTTTTGTAGGATCAAAGAAAGCTTCTCAAGAATGCAATATAGAGAAATGATCAAGTCTTGAGGAAGCTAAACAAGTTATGCTTGATATTGATGGTGAATGTCAAAAAAAGGGGAGACATCTACATCAATCCACCTTAATCAACCAAGCATCTACAAGGACAAGAGGCATTACGGTGATATCTAATCTTTACCCCATATTGTGATTATATGAAATTGATTTTTGGGTAATGAATACTTGTCCATCATTGCATTCCTTTAGCAATAAATCATTTATGTTTTTCAAAATGTTTTCAGATTGCTAAATGGACCATAAGTGAATTTGTGCATAACTTTTCGAGTTTATGTTTATGAAATTCACAATTCTAAAATTTGTTTGAATTTCAATTCACTTTGTTTTATAAAGATGCATACAAATATTTTGAAAAATATTCATGCTTTGAAAGCATTTCAAATAGATTTGAAAAATACTTTGATTGCATTTAAATGATGTTTCAAATTGGAAGTTAATGTTGTATACTGAATGTTGGACATGCTTTAAATCTGTTTGGTAGAATTTTCCCTATCAATCACATATTGATCTTTGGTATTCAATGTGTTGCTTGAACCTCTCATTCTTTATTCTCTAACTTGTTGGACCTCATGTCTAACAAGTTGATCATATATGAGTTTCAAGCTTATCTCCTATAAAAGAATTCAATTTGTGAGTGTTATGCCTACTATATAAATTCTTATTGGCCAAGTTATTCCAAGCATTATGAATGTTCATTAATGCATTAACCACTAGTGGAATAACATACTAGGATAATATTCTGAAACTCTAGTCATTTGGACTAATGAGTTTGTGCTTCATCATTCATGAATCCTAGTAGTCATTTTGTTACTCAAATACATAAACTTTGTATTCATCCATTTTTGAGTAACTATATTCAAATTCTTGCTTTGAATGCTCATATACTTTAAAACTCTATTATAAGAGGCAAGATTATCTCTTGGTTATTAGCAAAGTCAATATGCATTTATATCTCTATTGTGCTAAGAATGTCTTGCTAATGTTTTTACCTTCTTGACTTTTGCTCTTGAGAAAATTCTTCTACATGTTAACTTCATTGTTTGACATGATCTCCAAAACTGAAGCATTCTGATATATTCTTTTACATGTTGACTTCCACCAGTTTTAGAGTGAGCATCGATTTTAAACATGTTTCAAAAATGAATCTTTCATACACTAAAATTTCAATTTCATAATGCATTATCAATGTTTGAAAGAAAATTTGAGATTTGAAACAATTTGTATATTCTATTACCATTCTTGAAAAATCTGATCTCATTCATGAAATGCGAGTTGATAAATGCTTATCTCTATGGATAAGATTTTCTATGCTTTTTGATCAAACTTACATACATTATTATCAATAACATATTTTCTACATAAAGTGCATTTACAAATTGTCATTGAGAAATAACTGTCTTGGTATCATATAGTTGTTACCCTTTATGACTCATTGGATTAAATTTACTCAATTGGGTAGAACTATAGTTTGGTTTTTGATTGTTATACTCTTTGCTCAAATATCATATGGATAAAATATATAAGAGCATAAGAGTTGTTCTGTCTAATCTTGTATGGACCCAAGAATCATTGGGTACCAAAGAACACATATTTTTGCAGGAGTTGACCAAAATGTTCTATTGTCATATATCACTTGAGTGACCTCTCATCTATAGAAAGAAGCTTAGACCAAGATGATAAGGAGCATACTAGTATGATGAGAAACTATGAGCGAAACTGATTTTAAGATCCTATGCAAGGCTTATTTGGGATTTCGCTTCTAAGATGCATTCGAGCAATTGATAATGGCTAGCCAAAGAAAGCATCTATAAATTACATATGGTTATGAATTGAGTAATTACGATATTACTCGAGTGAGGTATTGTATTTTAAAATAATGTGCATATATCATAATCATGCTTGGCCAACTTGATTTCATTCATTCCATTTTATTTCATGAAGTTTTGCCCAAGCAAGTTCATTTTTAAAATGATCCTTATAAAATTCGGTGTTACATTATTAGTTTGGTATCATTAAAGGGAGCTTCATAATTTTAATCATGCATTCATTAAAGGGGAGCTTCACATTCACAACTGTTTGATATCTTAAAAGCTCATCTTCTTTATTTGAAGAAAATTCTCTTAAGCATACTCATCCGCATTCACTATCTTTTATTAGTTTTTGATGATGAGTTAATCTTATATTTGAAAATATCTTATATTTTCCTTTCATTATCTTAATTTTAAAATATCATATTGAAAGGGATAGTTTGATATTTGGTTGCACTAACAAATCTCTTTGGCAAAGAAAGTTTTCAATTTGTAGCAGGAGATTTCATTTTCTGCGAAGATATTCCTTAATGCACTACAAGGAGAAACTATCAATGAGGAATAATGCTTTCATGGTCTTTCATTGAAACTGAGATATGCTCTACAGAAGAGCTCTATGACGTAAAGACAAAGGATGGAAGTAATCCTGTCAACTTCATTCAGATGAGATAGCCTTCAAGAAGCCAGTGCTTTCATCCTATTCGCATCAAACAAGATATTCATGATCCTTCTATTGAGCATACTTAAGAGGATCTCATACAACAAGAAAGCAAGCAAATGGACTTCATTGATCATTCATCAATTTGCAAAATCAACATGAGCATTTCTAATCTCTATCTTTTATATTCAGTAGAAATTTTGCACATGTTTGGTATCTATATGCTTTAATTGTGAAAGATGTTTTGAAAAACTCTCCAAATTCTCTCAAACTTGCTTTCAAATCGGGGAGAGAAAATCAATTCTAATTTGCTTTCATATTTGACTCTCTACAAGCATATCTTTTTTTAAAACTCAACTTTTTGCTAATGACAAATAAGGGGGAGAGAATAGCAAGAAAAATAAAATATGTTGGGTTTATTAGTTTCTTCATATTCATACATATTTTTCTTGAAGTATTTGCCATCATCAAAAGGGGGAGAATGTTGGCTTTGATTAGTTTTGATGATGTCTTATGTAGATGTCATTATTAAGAGCAAAAAGTTTGAATGATATATTTATCTTATACTTTGACCGATTCTTATATTTAATGTAGATGTAATGTTGATATGAAGAAGATGGAAGTTGAAATGGCTCAATTCGGAGTTAAAATGATCAAATACGAGCTTCAGGATGAATTGTCTCGAACTTCCGTCAATACTCGAGTATCAGGCTTCAATTGTTGAGTATGAGACTTCAATACCCGAGTATGTCACTTATATACTCGAGTATGGTACATAAACAGGTGCTTCTGTGCTTAAATCCCGACAATACCCGAGTATGCAAGGTCAATACTCGAGTACATCACTCTGTTCAGCTCTGTTCTACGTTCAGCTTTGGGCGACCTTTGGTAAATCGACAATATCTCTCAAACCAGAGATCGGATTAAGGTGAAACTAATTTTGTTGGAAACTAGACATCCACACAGTTCTATTCGCACAGTATTAAAGTCCAAATTAGGTCATATGAGAGAGCTATGAATTTTTTAAGATGAAAGTTACATCACCGTCACACTGCTGACCATTCCTCAATGTTTTGGGTATATCTCCCAAACTAGAAATCCAATGAATCTCAAATCGGTGCCATACGAAATTAGACATCAAGGGCTTTCCATGGATATATAATATGATAATTTTGGAGTTCATACCAGGAAGTTATGATCTTCGAAAGTGGACACTCACGCAGGATAAGTTATACCCGAGTATGATAATTCACATACTCGAGTATTGACGCAGAAAACCAGTACGCTCTGTCGAAAGCTCAGATGACGATTCTGTTATTTAATTCAATTTAATATGATCCTTAATGATTTGATTCTTAACCATTGACCATATAGAATTGCAATTACTGATATTTAAGTGCAGGATAATGAGGAATCAGATTGGGCAAATGTGATCGACGCGTTCTCTGTTAAAAATGGAATATACTTTCAAATTGAAGCAGAAATGAGAATGCAAGACGCGTAGAAGTTATACCCAGAAAAACGAATTCATTGCTGTCATTATGGCCATCAACAAACTTCCAAATTCTACAAACGATTGAATTCTGATTTGATTGCAAGAATGGAATAGTTTCTTTTTGAATTCAAACAGAGGCTCCCTCAAACGGTCAACTAAGCAAACCAGTATAAATATGAAGCCATGGATGCTCAAAGAACACACACACATGCAGCAGAACAAACGATCAAAGAAAGATACTCTCCTAAGCTTGGTTTCGCCAATCTCTTGAGTGATACTTTCTGAAATACCTTCTGCAATACTTTCGAATACTTTCTGAGACTGTGTCACAACTTGTTCTTCAGTGCTTATGTTTATCTGCTCTTAGAGAGAGTCATTAATCTATTATTATTTCTTGTAAGGAACTCAAAGTATTGGGACTTTGAGACTGGGTCATTTGATTGCAACTTGTAAGGGGGAGTGTTATTCAAAAGAGAGGAATTGCTCCAAGAGTTATAGAGTGTGTAATCAAACGGGTGTATCAATTACAACTTGTAAGGGGTAGTGGAGTCTGAAAGTGAGAGGACCATCCTTCGTTTACAAAGTGTGTAATTGTTCTCAAAAGGATAGTGGATTGAAAATCTCAAGTGGAACTTGAGGACTGGACGTAGGTCAAGGATTGGGCCGAACCAGATAAATCACGCTTGCATACTCTCTTCCTTATCTCTTACATTCCAAGATATATGTTTGAATGATTGCTTATCACCTTCTAAATTATTATTGTCATTCAAACTACCTTCAGTAATTTGCAGAAAGTTTTTAAAGTTCTAAGTTTTTAATCAAATACCCAATTCACCCCCCTCTTGGGTGATAGCCAAGTCTTTCAAAGGTTTCCCGCCTAGAGCCTTTCAATTGGGCCTCGCACATACCAGGCCCATTATTTGGGTCCATAACAGTTGCCCCCAAGCTCGGAAGTTCGGGTTTCCGGGCTGCCGAGATTAACTGCTCTTTATCCGGGATGTTCCTTCCCTATTCACCTCGGTATCGATTAAGCTCTAAGAACTAGTTCCCGACTGGTCTTTGTACCGGGCTTCTTTACCGTAATGCTTTGCCGTTTTCCTTAACCCGGTTAATCGAGTTAAAACCACGACGGTGTCTTTATAGCGTCTAAGATTTGTCTTTACTGGATTGTGCACGGCTTTTGTCACTTTGAATTCTCCACACGCATATTGCCCCCAATCTTGGGTGAGATAGAGACACGTGGCACTATCCGATTGGATGACCTTTCGGCTTTTCACACCCTGGTGTCCATTGGGCATTTTGGCCGATCTTGGTTTTTGCGCGCAGTTATCCCTCACGCTTTCCTAACCACAGTCATGACTGTTTTTATGGGAATCTGTAACGCCATCTCCATTGAAGCACCATTTATTCTTGTGTGGCCCTTGCACTCTGCTGGGCCTATAAATTCTCTTCATCACTTATCATTCTCCTACACCACTGGTCTTCTTTGCCTTTTCTTTACTGGGTAAACACTCCATAAAAACGATGAGCCTTCTTGTGAGAGTTTCAAACTCTATCATCCACTGGCCCGCTTCCATTTTTTCAACCATGTGGGGAAGGAGAAAGAGATTTTGAAGAAAGAAAACGCTCATTCGGCCCTGTGGCCTTACCTTCAGATATAGTTGCTAGTCTTCCAGCATGTCGCTTGGTGGGTGCCTGGGATTCCAGATGTAGTTGCCAGTCTTCACGTCTGGTTCAACTTCGTATGGGATTTTGGGAAGATGTTTGGGTTTTTATTCTAGCATCTTCTAGTCAGAGCGTCTTCATTCAGCAGGGGAGGCCCGAGACCTGTTTAGCAGTCCTCCTGGACTTGTCTAAACTTCTCTAAGGACTCCAGCATATCCAACAAGCACCTTCAGCAACATGAAGTGATTTGTTGGGTAGCCGCTCGACCTTCACGCTGTGTCTCTCCAACTTTGTGGGAGATTTCTGGCCATCATCACCTGTTGTAATTAGGGGATGCATAAATGTAGCTTCTTTCTTTATATTGACCTTGTAATCGTCGCTGTTGACGAGTAGTTCAGTTTATTTCCTTGTAAAAGAACTGTGTAACTTGACCAAGTATCAATATAAAGATGGTTTCTGTTTTCTTCCTTTGCCTGATATAAGTTTGAGTGTACGCGATCACCGGTATTGAATTTTCTTTCTATACCCGAGGTCAACTGAGCGCATTCCCTGGGCTGTCGTTTACTCAATTTCCCCATACGCCTAATTTCTTTTAATAACGACCCCGGCATTTCGCGCCACTTTAACTCAGTTGTCGTCATCGTAATTGCTTTTTAATAAGGACTCCGGCATTCCGTGCCACCTTAACTCGGTTGTCACCATTGTCTACCATACCGTGTTTTCAGTACCATGTGAATCCAGTTATAATCCTCAGCTATATGAACCGTCGTTATTCTCATCATTACTCTTCCGCAAACTTTCGGTTCACATTGATATGAAAAGACGCATCTTCTCTCTGCAGACTGTCACGTTTCTGCATATCACTGCCTGCTCAGACGTAGGTGCTACGTCATAGGCGTTTGAAAGGCGTGAACATTTAATGCCCACATTGTTTTAGAAACGACATCGTTGCACTTTTAGGGTTGCCTTGACTTTTCGCCTTTCTTACGCAACTGCTCCTGTTGTTCCAAATTCAAAACTTCTCACCAACGTTTTGAATTTCCCCAAACCTATATATCTCAACTTCCTTCGTCATTTTGTACTTTACTCGCCCGGCGCTTTGCATGCCTTTTCTACACTGCTTCAACAACTGCCAAGGATTTCTTTGCTCGTTTCTCGCCCAACATCTCTTACCAGGTATTCCAACGGCTCTTTACAACTTTCTTCAATTTTTGTATTCGCCATACCTTTAGTATTTAGTGTTGAAAACCTTTTCTGGTCATCACCATTTGTGAGAGTTGTTTCTTCGAGTTTCTGGGTTTGGGAAATGATCTTCGAGTAGACAGGTTTAAGAATGATTCTCGCGCTTTGAATTTTCTAGGTTTGAACAAATTGCTCGCATCCAGTTCCTCCACCTTGAATGCAATATTTCCTCTTTTCTTCCCTCTTGAATTAGTTCATTGCTCTCGTGAACCTTTAGGCCTGCACGACCAGAGCGCCTACAAACACTTTATTGACCTTGGACGTCTTTACCCTAGTACTGATTCGGGTAAGTGCTTTTGCTAACTTGCTAATCCTCGAGAGGAATTCCCTCAACTCGGTATAGGTGCACACGGACCTGGATATTCCGTAGGGCTTCCCCTGGACGATGAATCCGTTGCCGCTGCTCGACCGAGGAAGAGCCGGCCTCATGAGCCTCACTTCTTTTTCTTTTACCGGGTTGTTATTACCCTCCTTGGTGTGAGGTTCCCTTTCACCGAATTCCAAGTCGATTTGCTCAATCATCTGCACTTGGCTCCCTCACAGCTTCATCCCAATGGTTGGGCATTCGCTATTGCTTTTGAGAGCCTTTGCAAGAAATTGAGTATCAGCTGTACCATCTCGGTTTTCATGACCTTCTACGCCCCCTTGGAAACGAATACCTTCCTAGGTAGGGGGACGTTCTGGTTCGGGTGGACCACATTCCGCGGGAGAGGCGAGTATAAGCTTTTTAAAGCCTTTATTGAGTCGTGGAAAAACTTCAAGTCGGCTTTTGTCAAGGTCACGACCACTCCCTTTCAGTGTCCCTGGTTCCTTAAAAAATCTGATTCTGGGGTGCTGGAGGGGAGATTCCATCTCTATTGGACGAACGTCCAACATAAGTTTAAGTCTGGGATT
>JAMWYP010000085.1:2223376-2446793 GCA_025563575.1 Acacia pycnantha
CCAAGTCTTGCCGGAAACAAGAAGACGGACCCTGGGTAAACCAAATCTGGTTAAAATCCTGGCTCCTTGTAGAGTTTTGCCGGATAAAGTGATACGGTTAAATCCACGTTTCCATAACCAATTCGGAACTCGGTAACCCTGAAAGAACAGTTAAATCCGCCTTTCCAGGGTCAGTTCGGAACTCAGATAAACCGACTGTGTTCCCTAGTTGGAACCCGGATATATTGAACAAAGGACGTCGAGCGACATTGAACCCGGCACCGCAAGCTTTCGCAACTCGGTCGCTTCTAAGACTTAGCATGAAAGAGTATGCCGAGGGCCATTGAACCCGACTTTTCAGTCAAGCGAAGCCGTCACCATAAGCTTTTGCAACTCGGTTGCTTCCAACGAGCCCGGATATTTAAACTACACAAGGCCGCTGTCATTAGCCCTTGTATCAATACCGGGGCCAACGAGCCCGGGTTTCTAAATTACGCAAGGCCGCTGTTATCAGCCTTGGCAAATATTTTGGACAGTTAACGACGTGCTACATACCGACAAGGGAATGGACAAAAACTCAGGTTACTCAACCCAAGTCACACTCTGACCAGGGGTACAAAGCTAACACCGGGGCCAACAAGCCCGAGTCCTGTAAAATTACACGAGGTCGCTGTCATCAGCCCTTGTATTAACACCGGGGCCAACGAGCCTGGGTACTTAAACTACGCGAGGCCGCTGTTATCAGCCCTCGTAAATATTGTGATGCATCAAAACTGACACCTAGATAAGAAGGCGAATAGTCATGCCGGACCCTGATCAGGTCGAAATGTTTAAATGTGTGTCCCTACGACCACAGCTGAGCATGTGACAGTTTGCCCTTATCTTGGTTAAGATACCGGATAACGACTCCGAACCTCGTAGCGTGGTTAAGTAGAAAACCCCTACCCATACACGTGGTCTTGAACACCAGAAGAGTACAAGCGAACTCTACATAACTAAGACCCTGGCCTGGTCAATCAATAGAACTCCGAACACATGTTTGGATTTATATAATCAACTTATCGTTGAAATGAAGACTAAACTTGGACATGAGATCCAAGTTAAAAAGTCAATACACCCTGGCATCCCAGAGCCCTTGACTGCCAGGCTGGGGGGTAACAAGTGTGGCACTGAAAAGCTGTCAGCGACATAATCAAAAAACCCAGTCCGTTCCTCTTCAGGACAATTCGGATTTGGGGAATTTGGTGTTGCTACAAACAAATCCGGAGACCCGGATGATTGAAGAAGAGATCTTGACGATCATAAAATGAAACAGACGAAGTTTCAAAGCAGAGTTTACCCGGACTACATGTCTGGGGGCAATTCAATCAGAATACAAGTAACTCCGGAGTTCTGTGAAACTCGGATAGACACTTTATCAAAATCAAAGAAGTCGTAGCACCTCGGATATGATATCCAAGTTCAATAACAGATTCAAATGTCACCTCGGTTGCTTGAACGTCGATAGTAAGGAGGCATGTTCGCCATCAACCGAGATCGAGGGAAAGACAAATAGATCCCGCCTTGGGAAAAACCTATAGCCTAAACATGCAAATTGGAAGCAGAATACGAATGAATCCGAATTCGTCAAGATTTGGACAAAAGAAAATCAAGATGGAACAACTTGGATACGAAATTCGGGTTAAACGATAAACGCACTCCAGCAAGGTCAAACAATAAGTGCACCCCGACAGCCCAGAGACCTGGACTACCGGGCTGGGGGGCAACTGTTACGGATTTATATAAGGCCCATATTCAATATATGGCCCAACAAGGGGCAATCCACGTGGCATAGATATGACGCCATATCACTTGGGCTTGGAGGCACAGAAGCCCAAAGTCCAAACCCTAAACCTAAGGTAGCCTCTATATATAGCTGGCTAACCTAAAAGGTAGACACGGTCTACGCTCTGGCTAATTACATACAGTCGTCACAGAGCATAGGGATCACCCCCTTTTGGCTAAACACCTCCAGTAATCCTCGAACTACGTGGAATTTGATCCCTCTTCAGGGTATGTAGGCCCTAGGAATCGCTCCTAGGTCAAGTGCCAATCAACATCAACATACTAGTCCATCAGGGCTAGTGTTCTGGTTCTACACCAGGACATTATCTATTTGAGATAACACTAAATAGTGAATAAGAATCACTTTTTCTTACTTTCTATTCATTCTTCCTTACTTTTCTCCTCTTTCCCTTTATTTTATAACAAGTTATCAGCATGAAAGTTTTAAAGAAGGTATGATTTATTTCATAGCCTCTTTGACGATTTCATCTAACTTCTTTAATGATATATTTATTTTATGTATCTGGGATAATTTAAGCCACTATATAAAATTAAAGAAATACTTTTACCAATTATTTTAAACATCGGATTCCATGACTAAGATTAAATATTGTTAATGTTTTGATCTTCTTTAAGAGTTCTTTTATATTATTGTTATTGTTATTTTAGTATAGCCAAAAGCCATACACCTCTAATTTTAAATTTTAAAATTATATGGCCAGAAAACATATTGCTTTACTTTCTTATTTAGAAAATATATGACCAAAAGTGATATTGATTTCCTATTATATGGCTAGAAGCCATATTTATTTTATTTCTATTTTGAAATTATATGACAAGAAGTCATATCACTTTGATTTCTTATTTTGATATAATATGACTAAAAGTCATATTTCTTTAATTCACTATTATATGTCAAGAAGCCATATTACTTTTTTTTTTTGATACAAGGGAAACTTGAAATAAAACAAACAAAAGAACATAATAGAAATTAAAGTCTCAGGCCTCTCCTATCGTGTTGTACTCCCATCAGATCAGCAAGCAGGAGACGATAAAGACCCGTAGGGGGATCAGAGAAGTGAGAATCATCTGGGGCCTCCCCATGCACCAATGCAAAATTAGCTAATCAATCCGCACACTGATTTCCTTCCCTTAGGACATGACAGAACCGAAGAACCCATGATCTACGTGTAACTGCTCGTATCCGAGCCACCAAATGGGACTCAAAAGCTGCATTACCTTGTTTGGAAAGTAATGCAATGACTGATTGACAATCACTTTCAACAACTACATACCACCACCCTGCCTCCCATGCCAATTCTAACCCTCTCAAGACTCCTCACAACTCAGCTAACAACGCTGAGCACCTTCCAAGCCGTATGGAAAAACCTCTGAGCCACTTACCAGAATAATCTCGCAATAAGCCTCCACATGCCGCCACCTGGTCTGGACCTTTTGATGCCCCATCCGAATTAAGTTTCACGAATGGAGCTTCCGGAAAGGACCAGCGAACACTTAGCTGATCCTGTGTTACGCGTTTAAATCCCCCTTTGTCAATTGAAGGTCTTAAATCTCGCAATAGCTCAAGAATGGGCCTCGGACTATATTTAACAGTTGCATCTTGCGTGCTATGAACAAATTCATTCCGCCATTTCCAAAGTAACCAACAAGAGACGATAAATACCTCATGCCAAACTAATCCGCCTAATGCCAGCTCCTCCAATTCCAAGTTGCCCATTCAGTCCAGTCGTAGCTAAAGAAATCATGAGTAAAATCAGCGGGCAGCACAACACCTCATACCAGAAGCCATATTACTTTAATTTCCTATTCTGAGATTAGAGATTATTATTATTTTTCTTTTCATTTCTTTATTTTATATTATGTTTTATACTAGTTCATTTTATTTATGTTTTATTATTTTAGTTTTCTTTTGATATATATATATATATATAATTCATTTGCTTGTTTATTTTATTTGTTCATCATTTAATTTATTTTCCATTTTACTTTTATTATTGTATCTTTATGTTAAATTTTGCTATTTTATATTTGTTTACACTTAATCTTGTTTACATTTTATAACATTTTATTGTTATTTTGTCTATAGTATTATAAATGATGTGATAAGATTGTTACCATTATTTTTAGTTTGAGTCATGGCTAAACTTACCAAAATCAAGTTTACTGCTCTTGATATCACATAAAAGAATTATCTATCATGGATCTTGTATGCTAAGGTCCATCTAGATGCTAAGGGACTAGGCAAATCTATTTTACTAGGAAATTAAGCAACTAGTCAAGATAAGGTCAAAGCCATGATTTTTCTTCGCCACCATATTCATGAAGGACAGAAAGATTAATATCTAATAATAAAAGATCCATTAGAATTGTGGACTAATTTGAAAGAAAGATATGATCACTAAAATTGGTGATCTTACCTCAAGCTTGTTACGAATGGATACACCTTAGACTATAAGATTTTAAGACTGTAAATGAATATAATTCAGCGGTTTTCAAAATAAGTTATAAGTTGAAATTATGTGGTGAGAAAATAATTGATGAGGACTTATTAGAGAAAACTTTTTCTACCTTTCATGCTTCAAATATGCTCTTGCAGTAGCAATATTGAGAGAAAGGTTTTAGAAAGTATTTTGAGTTAATCTCATGCCTATTGGTAGCCAAACAAAATAACGAGATGTTGATGAAAAATAATGAAAATCGTCCCACTGGGTTTGCTCTACTCCTTGAAGCGAATGCAAGTGTATATAATAATTATCATGCTAACGATCGCGGTCGTGGTCATGGATGTGGTCATGGTTGTGGTAGGGGACATAGTAATTACCGTTATCATGGTAGTAGAAGTAATGATTATAATCCTAACACCTAGTTGCGGAGCCAGGATTCAATGTTTGTGGGTGTACAATTAATGGGGGATTTGGGGGTTCGAGGGTAGCACCCCCGAATTTTTTTAAACGAATTTTGTAAATGCATTAAAAAACAAAATAAAATAAAATAAACAAGAAAAGAAAAGAAAACTTCAACTTAACATAGGAAAAAAATAATCAAGAGTCAATTAAGCTGTTACAATAGAATGATTACAAAAACATTCTTCGATTCTTCATTCCTTGAAAATATTGCATTATATCTGCATCATCAATCTTATCAAATGAAATAATTATATATTTCTTTCTCCCTCTTTTTTGAATAATTTTCTGTTAAAAAACTGAAAAAAATTACGTATTTTCATGCGTCCATCAAACAAGAAAATAACGGTTGCACAGGTCAGCTATTGTTGATCACAATAGGCATGTTTTCTCGTTTGATTTTTCTTTCTATTCCAAAAAACATTAAAAAAAAAAAATCCTAGCCCGTTTATAACTTTAAAATTTTCTTAAATACTCCCATATTTATTACGCATACTAAACGTATTTTCATAAAGGCGTGATTTAATGTAATATGAATTTTAGAAAAAGCAATGCAATTTTTTTTTTTTATAAATAACACATTTAACTAATTATCTTAATATATATAAACTAGTCCAACAACTCACATATTTAAAGTTGAAGTGCTTATAAATTTAGTGTTTTTTACATTTTCAATTAAAACGTATTTTTAAACTGTGTATTTTAAATGGGAACGATGGTTGGTTAATACTGTCCAGACCCTTCCTGAGAGTAAATACATGCAAAATTGGGGAAAAAGAAGAAGAAGATATTGATGAAATGCAAAAGTGGCTTTTTGAAAAGAGGGAAAAAAAGAAGAAGAAGAAGAAAAAGTGGGATCCACAGCAGAATAGGCATGGAGCGGATGTGGTTAAGAAGGTAAAGTGAGGGTTCGAGCCTGGGACCTCTTTGTTAGACTAGACAAATAACCAACCACACCATTTAGAGAAGTTGTTATTAGGTTCCTTCAAAATATATATAGATTCTTAAATTTGTGTCTGCACCTGCAGATAGATGCACCTAGGGGTGAGCAAATCAAAACCGAAAACCGAACCGAATAATTCGGTGTTTGGTTTTTTCTGTTCGGTTCGGTTTTTTAAACTAGCTTAGTTCGGTTTTCGGTTCGGTTGTTGCAAATTTATTTCGGTTAAAACCAAAAAACCGATTTTTTTGTAGAAATAACCGAAATTAATTAAAACGACGATGCATATGTATGAGTCAGACCTAACCTTATGAGTCATGACCCTTGACCCACCTCAACTGAAGATCAGAGACCCAACCCAATTCCTCTTTCCATCATTATTCCATGTTTTGATTTTAAAATCTGCAACCTATTGTCATAGAAGTAAAAATCGATATATACCAGGTGCTTCATGTAAAGTATACTATATCCAGGTTGCACTCAATAGTCAATATTGTAGATTGATTCAACAAAGCCATTTTACAGAATTAATCCAAACAAGAAGGCCCACAAGAAGGCCCAACTTAAGCCCAAAAACCGAATTAACAACAAAACCGAATCGAAATATTTCGGTTTTTTTCGGTTCTTCAGTTTCGGTTTTTAAAATGTGTGTATTTCGGTTTTTCGGTTTTAACCGAAAACCGAATGCTCACCCCTGGATGCACCAGTGTGGCTCCGCCACTGCTAACACCCACCAGAAGAGGAAATATGATGAAGGGCATAAAAATGACAAGGGTGGTCCTTCAAAAGTTGTTGAGAATAAATGTTATTGGTGTGGTATGAAGGGGCATCGGACATATACCTGTCGTACGCCTGAGCATTTAGCAAAACTTTGTCAAGCCTCCATTGAAAGGAGTGTGACTAATGTGGAGGGTTAATCTCTTCATGCTCGTTCCAAGTTCGAAGTACCATTTGTACAAATAAGAATCCCCCGGCAAATTTTGATTTTTTTTCAAGACGATAATGTTGAGGCACACAAGAATGATGATGTTAATGAGTTAGATCATATTAATGGCAGTAATGCTATGACATACTTGGAGGTGCCTGATTTTTATGATTAGATGAGTTTGGTTGGAAGAACAACAATTTTTTTTAATGGTTTTTCAAACATAGTTTATGCTTTACTTTTATTTTTGTTTTATATGCAATAAGGCCATTGTTGCTGATCATGTATTTTGAATTTGTTTTAATACATTTTTTTTTTATAAAAAAGTACTTGAACTTTAATTTAAAGTGAAAGATATGTTATTGGCCTATTAGACACTGGTATCTCTTTCTCTTTTTTTTCAATATAGGTACTAAAAAAGATACTTCAGGATATTGACTGGTACTTAAAAAATACATTATGATCTTAAAAAATTATTTCAGGATGTTGAAAAAATATTTCAGGGTACTGACTGGTACTAAAAAAAGTACTTCAGGATACTAACTGAGGATATTGGCTGATACTGAAAAAAATACTTAATGATATTGAAAAATTATTTTAGGATCTAAAATTAATTTTTCAAGATCCTACGAGAGAAGAAATTGATACAACATCTATCTGTCTTAACTGTACTGTTCAAATTGATAATCACTCTTACATTGCTCATCTTGTCTGTTTACCATTAAGAAATATAGATGTTATTTTTGGGAAGGATTGGTTAACTCAGAATCAAGTTATAATAGTTCACGAAAACTTGCAATCTTTCGTACAAATTCTGCACTTAACCACCTGACTGCTTACCCTACAGGTATGGAAACAGAAGAAGGAAATACCAAAGAAATATCAAGGAGAACTTGGATATTGAACAGATACCTATATTTAGCAAATATCTAGATGTATTTCCCTCTAATATAACTACTCTCCCACCTGAAAGAGAAGTCGAGTTTTCAATAGATTTAATTTCAGGAATAGGACCCATATCTATCGCACCCTATAGAATGTCTCCTTCATAACTCAAAGAACTAAAGACCCAAATAGAGGATCTATTATAAAAGAAATCCATCCGACCTAGTGTTTCCCCTGGGGAGCCCCAGTTCTATTTGTTAAAAAAAAAGATGGAAGTCTTCGATTGTGCATAGATTACAGGCAGTTAAACAAAGTGATCATTAAAAATAAATATCCTATTCCAAGAATAGATGGTCTCTTGAATCAGTTGCTGCGAGGAGCTTCAATTTTCTCAAAAATAGATTTACGCTCAAGATACCACCAAATAAGAGTTAAGGTAGAGGATATACCTAAGATAGCATTTAGAACTCGTTATGGACATTAGGAGTTCTTGGTAATGCCTTTTGGTTTGACACTAGTGCAAAAAAGGGATTTAAGACCGCCTCATTTAGAGCGGATCATCGACGCCACGCTCTTAAAGGTGTGACCGGTGACAGTTTTGTAAATAAAAAGAACTTCTTATACGCTAAAGTGCTTTAAGACCGCCTCATTTAGACCGGACTAAAGAAGGACCGCTCCTAAAACTATGACCAGTGGCAGATTTGTAAATATAAAGAACTTCTTATAATAGATCATTTTTTCATAGGTCTTATCCAGACTTGTTAAAATAACAACCGGTCTTTAAAATGTTATTAAAAAAATTGAAATATCAATTACTTTTGGAGAAATCTCATACAACCAGACTTATATTTTCTATACTCTTGAATTAATACGGAAAAATTAAAATATAAAGGTATTAAAGTTTTAAGACCGAACATATATAATAGACGGTCTTAAAAGTTAGACCTTTAAGATCGGACATTCATCACGACCGGTACTAAAGTTTAAATAAAAAATTAATTAATGTTAAGACCAGAGTTACAGAATGACCGGTCTTAAAAGTTAGACTTTTAAGACTGGACTTAAGATCAGGCTGGTACTAAAGTTTAAATAAAAATTAATTAATTTTAAGACCGGAGTTATATAAAGACCGGTCTTAAAGGTTAGCTTTTAAGACCGTATATACTCATTTGTCCGGTCTTAAAAATGAGGCGCCAAATATACGTTTCTTCGCGCGGAAGCTTTTGTCACACTCACTGAAGAACCCCCTGTTCACGTTGTGAAACCCTTCCCGTTGCATTACCTCTCTTCCTCGCCCCACGTACCATTAGCCTCTGTTACTCCCTCATTTGCTCGTGCATTCCTCTCTACTTTCTTGAAAATTGCTTTGACTGGTGTGGGTCAGACGAACGAACCCTCTTCATCTCACAATGAGCCTCCTCAGCGCTGTGCACGTTGTGGTAGAAGCGGCACACGAATGATGGAGGTTTCCCTTAGTCGGAATTCGGAATTCTGTGTAAATAAAAAGAACTTCTTATACAATGAAGGGCTATAAGACCGCCTCATTTAGAGCGGATAAAGGAAGCACCGGTCTTAATGGTGTGACCGGTGGCAGTTTTGTAAATAAAAAGAACTTCTTACACAATGAAGGACGCCTTATTAAGACCGGACTAAGTATAGACCAGTCCTAAAACTGTGACCGGTGGCAAATTTATAAATATAAAGAGCTTCTTATTCTGATCAATTTTTCATAGATCTTATCCAGACCTGTTAAAATAACAACCGGTCTTAAAAATGTTAATAAAAAAATTGAAATATCAATTACTTTTATGGAGAAACCGGTCTTAAAACTTTGACTTTTAAGACCGGACTTAAAATTTGTCCGGTACTAAAGTTTAAATAAAAAATTAATAAATGTTAAGACCATAGTTACAGTATGACCGGTCTTAAAAGTTAGACTTTTAAGACCGGACAAAAATTTTGGCCGGTACTAAAGTTTGAATAAAAAATTAATTAATTTTAAGACCGGACATATAGAAAGACCGGTCTTAAAGGTTATCTTTTAAGACCGTATATAGGTATTTGTCCGGTCTTAAAAATGAGGCACCAATTACTTCGCGCGGAAGCTTTTGTCACTTTCAATGAAGAACCCCTGTTAACGTTGCGAAACCCTTCCTGTTGCATTACCTCTCTTCCTCGCCCGCGCACTGTTAGCCTCTCGTTACTCCCTCATTTTCTCGGGCATTCCTCTCTTACTGTCTTGAAAATGAACGGTGAAAACGATTCCACTCGTGTTCCCGAAACTACGATATCTTGGTTTGACTGGTGAGGGTCGGACGAACGAACCCTCTTCATCTCACATTGAGCCTCCTCAGCGCCGTGCACGCCGTGGTAGAAGCGGCACACGAATGATGGAAGTATCCCTTAGTCGGAATTCTGGGACGAAGGTCGAGATTCTTTTTGGTGAAAATTTGCAACCTGTCGGTCTTAATAAAAGCACATATACTAGTTTTGTCGGCGTTCTAGTACGCAGCAAGGTTAGCATTTTGACAGATGAGTGGAAAAATGTGGACCAAAAAACAATAAAGGATCCTATGTGGGACACTATCCGGCTTACATTCACCGTCCCTGATTCTGAGAAGTTGAAAGACTCAATATTGTCTTATTGTGCTGAGCGGTTCAGGTTATATTTAGTTTTGTTTGCTTATTAACTGTGCGGATATGTGAATGTTATTGTGTACATCTAATCTCGTTAGTTAAATGCTGTTAGTTAGTAAGTATGTTAACTGTGTAATGGCTTCGGTGCAAGTAGTTAGTTAGTTATTCTAATATGTGTAGGAACCATTTATGATGAATGAATGAATTGACTGAGTTGGCAGCATTTCTGCAACTCCCTTTCCTTTGGTTTTCCCAATTTCTTCTACAATGCTACATCTTCCTTAAGTAAAATGTTGAAACTTGATGAAGTGAATTTGACTAATGTTTGACGTTTATATCAAGCAGAAGTTCTCTAATTTCTGTTAGTGACATGGCTGGAATTCATAATTGATATATAGTTGTTTTCAATCCTGATTCACAGAAAATAAGGGAAAAATATCAGGAGATTGGGAGAAAGAATGATTGCCCACACAGGGCTTCTCGCGGCGGATATGAAAAGGACGAAAGAGATTTGATGGCAGCCAAACGGAAGATATTGGAAGATGAAGCTGAATCCAATCCTTCTACGGTAGTTGACCAGCCGCCATCTCCAATACGTCGCGAGGAGCTGTGGTTGTATATTCGGCAAAAGCCAAGCGGCGCCTACACGAGTGAAAAACTCGTGTAGTTCTTTGAACGAATTGTAAGTATCGATATTGTTATTTTTTAATTACTAAACATGTTTCATCACTAAGCTTCTCGTTATCTGTATCTTATAGGAAGATCTTAAAAAGAAAGAGGCAGAGGGATCTTTTGCGTCGGGAGGGAGGAATGATGTTCTCACCGCTGCGACCGGAAAACCAGATCACTCGGGGTGTGTAAGGGGGATTGGAGGACGGGTAGGCCTAAAGCAATACTTTGGTAAATCCAAACGCCACAGACAAAGTATGGTTACTCGGGAGGAGATGGATCAGACGCTTGCCAAATTAAGTGAGGAATCAACGGCGAAAGATGCTGCATTGAGGATGTTTCAATCTGAGATGATCAAGATGAAAGAGGAGATGGAGAAAATGAAGTTCCTCCTGAGCTCTCGGCCATAGACCAGTGTGGATCCCTTGACACCTTCAGCTGCACCTATGCAGCAGCAGAGCACTAGAGGGAGCTGCATTGTTGGACAGTCAGAGCAACCTTGTCATCTGTATGTGGAGGATCGTGATGGTCATAGACAATTGGTTGCTAAAGGGACTGTCCACAACTTGGGATCAACGTACACCACGAACAAATGGCGATGATGAAGTCGAGTGTCGGTTGAAGAGGTGATCTTTGATGCACTGTCCCTCTCCCAACCGATGAGTGAAGCTTGTGAGTGATGTCAAGGGAACCTTCATCTCTTGGCCGGTGAAGCTTGTAGATGTCTCTACTCCTCCTCAAGATCCACCCCTCCTCAAGCTCCACCCCCTCCTCAAGCTCCATCCCCTCCTCAAGCTCCACCCTCCTCAAGTTCCATCCCCTACCGCTAACGTGACGGCCAAGGAAAAAATAAAAGATTTGGTAGCCAAAAAATGGTTTAAAGATAAATCGTGTACTGTCGATGAAGTAATAGGCTGCATCCCAAATCCTGAACCGGTTTACTTTGATAATGAAGATGTAGAGTCCATGCTGCTTCCTTGAAAGCAGGTTACTAGTGCACGTGTTCAAATATTTATGAAGTAAGTATCTTCTTCCTTGATTACATAATTTAAATGCACCGTTTAGATACACATACATATATACTAATTCCCTTATCGATGTCATTCTTGTAGGTGCATGCACGAGAAACTGGTTCAACAGGGCAGAATTTCGGATTTTGGATTCTTGTGCCCAGTGTATGCAAGTACAACACTACCTCTGGAATTGAGACAGGAGTACATATCAAAGAGGTTGTGTCAAGTTCCAAGAAAGGTGTACTTGTTTCCATACTGGCTCGGGTACATATATATCACAATTATTGTCTGCAATTCACTTAATTATGCTACACACACACACACACACACACACACATATATATATATTGATACTTTACTGCTGTGAATTTTCAGCAACCACTGGCAGTTGGTCGTCACGAACATGGAGTCGCATTATGTTATCTTCTTATGCTCCATTCACCTGGATCCATCGCTTGTGTTGAAGCAGATCATCAACGAGTAAGAATGTCATTTTGATTGTCTTGTCGAAATCTCTGTTGTGAATTTTCGGTGAACATTACCGATAAATTTGTGATTTTGATGATAGTGGCATGAAGACCTTCCAAGTTGATGTAAAAAAAGCGTGGGGTTCAGATCACAAATCCTAAATGGCACATAATTGAGGTTAGTACATATTTGGACATGGTAATTGCCTTCTGAAGTTGGTCAGTAAGCTATATATGCTCTTATATATATTTATTGTTATTTTTAGACCCGTCGGCAACTGGAAGAATTGAACTTATGTGGCCCGTACGTCGTGAAACACATATATGATATTGTGATGGAGGGAAAGACTAAACTCACTTTAAAGGTAAAATGTTATGGCTGAATTCGATCACGATGGCTTAATGTTACATATGAAATATGCACGTAATAATATGTTGTTTCTGTTTCTGTCTTTGATGTTACAGAGGTTTTCCTGTAAAAAGCCATTTTCTGATGATGAAGTGGAGCACATACACGATGTGTTTTGTAAATATCTGTATAAATTGGTCTTAGAAAATAATATATGATGCTGTAGCAATAATAGCCTTCTGTACATACATTTGTTTATTTTTTCGACTAGCTAATTCATTCATTTGTAAATATAACGCAATGTAATTCAATAATAAATTTGTTTATTTTTTCGAACAATTTGTGTGTGTCCATTTTGGGTTTCTGAATGAATGGGATCGTTGATAAAGCTATTTAGTGCTTGAAATTTGAGGTACAGGCGGATGTTGAAATATTCGCGACTTTTAGGACCGTCTATTTGTTAAAAGTACGGTCCTAAAGGTCTTCATCCATTTTAAGACCGGATATTTAATAAATATACGGTCCTAAATGTCTTCGTCTAATTCTAAAAAATATGGGTAGAGACTTATAGGACCGTATATATGTAAAATATCCGGTCCTAAAAGTCTCAAAAATATCAGCTAAAATATTAGGACCGTATATTTGTTAGTTTTCAGGTCTTAAAAGTCTTCGTTTAATTTAATAGCTTGCCGAAATATTTAGGACCGTATATTTTTCAGTTGTCCGCTCCTAACTTTAAATTTTAAAATAAGGCTTAATGTTTAGGATCGGGGATTTATTATACGTCCGGTCCTAATATTCTTCATTTAAATAGAGTTGGTGACTCGGTTTTCGGACATATCGTTAGGGTTCAAGGCAACCATGTTTCTGGCGTTCTTCTCAAGTTTTGTGCTTTGTTGTCCTCGTTTCTACTTTTCTGGATGTGAAGATCATCATCGGTGTCCCTTTTCTTTTTGTCGGAAAAAGAAAGAAGATAACGAAAAGGACACAGAAAATGTTCATATCCGGAAAAGTACAAGGGACGACAACGATGGTCCAAACTTGAGAAGAGTCGTCACTCTGTTTGTTTTTATTCGAAAAAGGTAAATAATGTTTTTTTGTTTTGTTTTGTATGGTCGCAACTGTTAACTTTATTCTGCAAATTTTTAAGATTGATCACCACGAATAGGACAATGTTTTGTTTGTTCTTGTTGTCGGAGAAAAAAGAACATAAAGTTAAAGACAAACAAGGAAGGCCGATTGGGAAATAAAAATTTTATTTAATAATTTTTTTTTTGCTGCCTCGTGAGGCATCAGTACAAAAAAAAAAAACTTAAAAATTTCTAATCCTCCCCATCGTTTTCGGAGGGGAGGGAAGGGTCGGAGACGTCGTCATCGAGGTATGGTACTCAACGTCATTGGCGTCGAGTACCGCGTCTAGCTTTCTTTGTTGACGGCGTGATAGACCTGAAAAGTTGGCCCAAGCGTCGGCCTATATGAGCAACGCGGCTATCAGAGCTTTGCAGCATTTGTTGGAAGTTCGGGTTCGGAGGCAACGGAGGAGGATATGGAGGTGCCTCTCGCCCAAAGACGAGGACCTCGTCGTGGTGGAGGAGCCATTACGGTGGAGGTTGTAGGAGGAGATGGAGATGAATGTGAAGAAAGTAAAGTAACAACGGGTTTAAATAGAGAACCCATCCCGAACAATGTGAAACGCCTAAACATTAACGAGGAGACGCATATTTGCTCGAATACGAGGAGACGCCTAGTTGGGAAGTTTATGTGGAAGCCGAAGAGACTCGAATTCATTTCAACATGGGAAGGAACTCTTGAAAAGAATGAACTTTTAATACCGGATATTGTGTGAGATCCGTTCTTAAAAGTAATATTTTTTAACCAAAAATTCTTACTTGAAAAAAATAAATTGAAATATAAAAATAAATGAGTTTTAGGACCGGACACAAAGTAAAATATCGGTCTTAAATTATTTTTAGGACCGGATATATGATAAAATGACGGTCTTAAAAGTAATTGAATTAAAAATTAGTTTTAGGACCGGATACAAGATAAAAGTCCGGTCTTAAAAGTTTGTATAAAAGTAAATGACGAATCCATCATCGATGTTTATCTCTCCTGCTATCTGTCCTTATATACTCCACACACTACCTCTTTGTCCTTGTTAACTCCTCACTTCCTAGCTCTCTGCCCCAACTTCTCAAATCCTCAAACCATGGTTAGATACAAGCAACCGCTCGTAGGGGTGCATACACGCCTCAAGCTCGTGCCATGGTTAGATCATTATATGGTGCGCCTCCTCCAGGCTACAAGTGCGTCGTATTGTTTCCAAAGACTCTCGGGTCATTGGACCCATTGTTATTTCTTCGGATGATGAAGAGATTGCTCATGCCGCACCCCCTCGATCCTTCTGTCGATCCTGTCCTTGCTGAGTTCATCCGTCATCTTGAAGCTGGCTGAAAGAGATTTGCCGTGCCTCTCAAAATAACCAGATTCAATAAAAGATTTGCAGTAATAGGGAACCTGGATCGTTTCCCAACGAACTTGCAGCGGACTTGATTAACAACAACGACGAAACCCTAACGGTGAAAAAGGGGGATTTTTTTGTGATTCAACAGACTAAAACGAAATAGACAGAGATAAACGAAATATTGAGAAACAGATAGAAAAACGTTAATAAACCGAAATAGATTAAAAACGACCAACCCAACGTTTAGATTCCCAGAAACGTCCATCCTTGAGCGAAATATTAACGAACTCGCGTTTGGTTCTAGACGAACCGAGATCTCTCGCATCCGTCCGAAATTCCCTCGACTAGACGATCGCCTAGCATTTATTCGAACAGTGGCGTCTCATTGTACGATCGCACAGCAACACTTTAAACCTAGTCCGAACTCGGTCCTTGGGACGAACCAAACCGAATATTAAATCTAATATTCGAACTATTTTCTAAATCGATCGATAAGATGAAAACAGAATCGAGAAACCCTAATCCGATTAAGCCTAGGCTCTGGACGAATCATGGAATCCTCACGTTGGATTAATCATAGAAGTTTAGCCGAGCATGGTTGGAATAGAAGAAGAAAAGACGAAGAACATGAATAACATTTGAGAGAAAACTAAAACTTCGTCTTTAATCCAAAACGTGTAAAACGTGAATGAATTAATGCGTAGAATGAATGTGTGACGGCTGCCTCACTTAAAGATAACCTAAAAACGAATTAGGTCTAATGGTTCAGCCCAAAACGAAAATAAAATAAAGATGGGCTTTAATTACAAAATTCGAGCCCAATTAAAATCCAGAATTGTTCATCTGACTTTGGCTCTAAAATTGACCACCTTCTTGTCCGAATTGGCTCTTTATGTCTTCATAACAATTGTAGCTCTCTGAATCATCTGAAATATGAGACAAAAATGAGGCAAATACGATGTCTGGTTCAAGAGTTATGGTAAAAATAGTGAAGCAATACAAAACTGGAATTTTATCTATAAAAATGGCTAAAATTACAATCTAAGGCCCAAAGCCTAAATGCACATAAAAGCCATTATTTATTAACTAAAGAGTCCTAAATATTGATCAAGAGATAAAAATAAGTGTATTAAATATTCAATTATCAAATTCCCCCACTTATCTTTTTGCACTCCTGAGCAAAATCTAAAGAAAAAGACTAAAAGGAAAAACTCTTCTTTACTAATAATTGCTAATAATGCAAAAAGTGAATCAAGGGACAAAAAGTTCCAAAAGACCAATCAATCAAGACCAAAATCCCTTCATCTCAAATTACAATTCATGGTAGTCTCAATCAATGATGCTAATCACAAAAGATGGTATCACAAATGATGCGCTCAATCAATCGCCTCTCAAGTGTTTAAGGTAAATAAGTGTATCGCTCAAATTCTACTCAAGAAAATTGTTCTACCATAAGCTTGCTCAACTTCTACGTCTCCACTACTCACAACACGTACATGCACAAATCAAGAGAGCTTGTAATTAAAGGTTGTAACGGGGCTAGGGTGAAGGTAGGTAATAGTATGGAATGAGAGGCTAAGCACCAAAGAAATCAAAAGGAAGAGCACTGATTAACACAATCCTTCTCTATGTATGAAATTTTTATTCTACTAATATATCCATTCCTTTCTATGTATTTTTTTTTCTTCTTTTTTTATTTTTTATTTTATTTTTTTCTTTCCTTTCATTGTATACGTAATTACAATGTCAAAATCAAATATCTCCCCCCCACACTTAAACTGTTGCACTCCTGAGCAACCCCCACACTTAAACACAAAACAAGTTGAAACCAATGCTCAATAAATCTTCAAGGTGCGGAATAAAATGGTTTTACGCTTAGGCTTGTAATGTGGCTTAGAAAAGAATGGGTCAAAAGGCACAAAGGGGCTAGCAAGGGAATCATAATGTAAGGGAAAGCTATTTGGCCAAAGTGAGGAAAATAAAAGAAGAAAACAAGCTTCCATCATACTTATGCACGTAAGTGAAAAATGTAGTTTCAAAAAGAAAAGGAGCAAGTTCTAGAGAACAAAAATCATGAGAGATGCACACATGAAAGAAAGAATGGCAAAAGATGAATTCCATTCATGCAGCCCAAAACCTCACAAGGTCAATACCAACTTAGGCAATCAACAACATCAAATCAACTATCAAGACTTGTAATCGAAGAGTCAAGAATTGTAGACCAACCCAGAATGATCCATTAAAACCAAAGTCTAATTCCACGTTCATAATATGTAGCAATCATAGAAAGAGAGACTTTTTTTTTCAAAAATCAAGGTAGAAAAAAAGAAAACAAATAAGAGAGAAAGAGGGAGAAGGAAGAAGAATACTCCCCAAGGGTTTATGGAGGAGAAAGAAGAATCCTCCCCAAGGGTTTATGGAGGATAGATGGCGTCAATGAGGAGAGTCTCGCTTCCTCAGCTACTGTGGGGATCCCTCATGAAATGGCTTGAGGCGATGCCCATTAACCTTAAAGGTACTTCCCGTGGTTGGATCACATAGCTCAACAAAGACCAAATGGAAAAATGTTAGTGATCTCAAAAGGGCCATCCCATCTAGATCGAAGCTTACCCGGCATAAACTTCAAACGGAGTTAAATAGAAGAACTTTCGGCCCACGTAAAATTCTTTCCTCAGAATATGCTTATCATGGAATGCCTTAGTCTTCTCCTTGTACAACCGTGAACTCTCATAGGCATCCAATCTCAACTCATCTAATTCTTGCAACTGTAGCTTTCTCTCCATCCTAGACTGAGCCAAATCCATGTTACACTGCTTAATGGCCCAATAGGCTCGATGTTCCAACTCAACCGGAAGATGACATGCCTTACCAAAGACAATCCGATAAGGAGACATCCCAATCGGAGTCTTGTAGGCGGTGCGATATGCCCACAAAGCATCATCTAGTCGCTTACTCCAATCTTTCCTGGTAGAGTTGACAGTCTTCTGAAGGATTTGCTTAATCTCTCTTTGAGACTTCAGCTTGACCGTTGGTCCGTGGATGGTATCTTCGTGGAAACCTTGTGAAGCACTCCATACTTGCGCAACAAGGCACCCATGCTTCGATTGCAAAAATGGGAACCCTGGTCACTGATAATAGCTCTAGGAATGCCAAACCTGCAGAAAATGTTAGACCTAACAAAGTCCACCACCACAGAAGAATGAGCAAAATGCAATATAGAGTGAAACTCATGATCAGGCACACATCTCCTAACTACTTGGTCACTACAAAATTTCCACAGATAAGGGTCATCCCAAACATAATATTTAGACTCACTTTTCAATTTAAGGGTTTGGGCCCTAGTGGATTCTACAGGAAAACACCGGCTACCAAGTAGTTAACTAAATCAGATACCATGGGGTCTTAACTTGCAGTTTGTAGAAGCTGCTCATCGTGAAATCATCCCGAATAGAAGAGGGGTGGCAACGCTTCAAGTGATCGAAGGCCGCCTTGTACGCATCATCAAAGACAAAGTCAGTGTCCTTATGCAGAAGGTTGGTGAAAAGTGCCAAGTGCATTGCAAAGGCCAAAAGGCATCCTTCGGTAAGCATATGTCCCAAAGGGGCATGTGAAGGTCGTCTTCTCCTGATCCTCAGGAGCAATATGGATCTGGAAATATCCGGAGTAGCCATCCAGGAAGCAGTAATGAGACTTACCAGCCAAACGCTCTAACATCTGATCAATGAAAGGTAGAGGATAATGATCCTTGCGAGTGGCTTGGTTGAGTCTCCTATAGTCGATGCAAACTCTCCAACTATTCGAACTCGAGTAGGAATGAGCTCATTCTTCGATTGGCTACCACGGTGACTCCGGATTTCTTAGGAACGACCTCGACCAGGGCTAACCCACCGGCTATCGAAATGGGATAGATGATGCCACTGCAGGAGCTTAGTGACCTCCTTCTTTACCACATCAAGGATAAGAGGATTAAGGCGTCTCGGGGTTGCCTCACGTGCTTAGATTCCTCTTCCAAATGAATACGATGCATGCACATAGAAGGGCCGATGCCAACTATGTCGGCTAATGTCCACCCAATGGCCTTCTTGTTCGCCCTCAATAAGCTTAGCAGCTTCTCTTCTTGATCTGGCATAAGATTATTTGCCACAATGATCGCAACTGCTCATTCACCTCCGTAAATGCATACTTCGGGTGATCCGGGAGGGATTTCAACTCTAGTTTGGGCGGTTGCTCAATGGAGGGAAGAAGCTTGGGTGGTAACAACTCGATGTCATCACACTAGAAATCCTCGAAACCACATTCAAAGAAGCACAAGCAAAAGGATTTGTGTCTATACGGCTCAATGTTAACATCGAATTCAGTTCATCAAAATCGAAGTAAGCTCATCAAAATCGAATCGGGATGCACGTTAGGATCGGGATGAAGCTCAAACTCGAATCGATATCGAATCGACAAGTAATGCGAGAATCATTAAGCAAGTCGAATCACCAAATAATGCATCATTAATTTCGGTGCAAATAGGACACCATTCATTATTAGCACATGCACAAATGAGAGAATCACTCATAGATGCAAAATCGGGGTAAGCAAGACACCAATCAGCAAGAACATCATCCACGGCATCATCAATCACATCAATACGAAAACAGAATGCTCTTCCCTAGGATATTTCATGGCATCAAAGATATTGAAATTCACGAGATATATCACCAAACTCCATGGAAAGAGTACCGAATGCACATCTATCTTAGTCCTAGCTGTTTTCATGAAAGGTCTCCCTAGAATGATTGGTGACCTACTACTAGGAGACTCACCCTCCATATCCAAGATGTAAAAATCAGCGGGAAATATCAAGTCATTAACTTTGACTAATACATCTTCAACTAAACCAGAAGGATGAGCACTACTTCTATTAGCTAACTGAACAATAACACCAGTAGGACGCAAGGGACCAAGACCAAGAGATCTATAAACAGATGCAGGCATGACATTAATAGAAGCACCTAAATCTAGCATGCAATCATCAAATCTATAGTTACCAATAAGGCAAGGGATAGAAAATGTCCCTGGAATTTGTTTGACTGCATCTAAGAGAGGAATGTTGATCTCTACTCTTCGAATGTCTCAAGTATATCCTTCTCTTGTGCTTTATCCGCCAACTTCTTGGACTGAACTGCTCTCGAGGGAAGGGAAGAGGAATAGGAATGTCTTCCTCTTCACATTGCTGCACTTGCTTTTTCTTTTCGAGTCAATCTTCACATTTCCGACTCGTTTTCGATGTGGAAGTCACATCTGCGGCTTGCTTAGGTTCCTCCAATTGCTTGCCGGACCAGTAGTGATATAGCACTCACATTTCCCTTAGGATTGGGAATTGTTTGTGAAGGAAGGGAATTGGATCCCCGAGGTTGAAGCGGTTCAATGATGTTGCCAATTGCCCAATCTGTGTTTGCAAACTCGAATGGAAGTGTCGGTTTGTTGTTGGAACCGCATATTGGCCGTGACAAATTGCTTCATCATATCTTCAAGTGAGGAACCACCACCACTACTACTAGCTGCTTGTTGTGCCGCCTGTGGAGGTGGACATATGGCCGGTCGAGGAGGTGGCGCTTGGCAAGGGTAAAGGGGGTGCAGACTGTTCTTTGGAAAGTCTCGTGGCATGTCGATCTCCGCTTGGTAATTCCGAGTTCATCCGGTTACTCGTTCGATTCCGGTAGAATGATATGGGTCGAGAACAAAACCCACGGGAGTACCCGCTCGAGGAGGTGAAAGCTGCCTGCTTATGCGTATTCTTTATGTTGCCTCACAAGGGAGGTCGGATCATCAAGTCTAGTCTCTAATCTCTGGGAATCATCTTGGTTTGGCGGTCTTGCTTGAATATGAGTAAACGAAGTACTATTGGCCACAGTGCCAAAGCTGAGAGTTATACGCCATAATGGATATCAAGTCACGAGCCTCTTGAGGTGTCTTGTTGCTCATAGCACCACAGCTAGAAGCATCCACCAATCCTTTGTCTACCGGCGACGGAGACCATCATAGAAGCTGTTGTCAGGTCTTTTTCATTTATCGATGGTGTGGACGGCTTGCACATAACCTTTTGAATCTCTCCCAATACTCATGCATAGTCTCCCCAGTGACACATTTAATGTTGCCAATTTCCTTCTTGATCGCGATTGCTCTTGATGAAGGAAAATATTTGTCTAGAAATAACCCTCGAATATCGGTCCGAGCTCCCAATAGATGAAGGTGAAGGTCAAATGATTTTTTTTTTAAAAAAAATTGTTTATTTAAAAATAATAATAAAATAAAATGAAAGAGATTTGCCGTGCCTCTCAAAATAACCAGATTCAATAAAATATTTGCAGTAATAGGGAACCTGGATTGTTTCCCAACGAACTTGCAGCGGACTTGATTAACAACAACGAGGAAACCCTAACGGTGAAAAAAGGGGGGATTTTTTTGTGATTCAACAGACTAAAACGAAATAGACAGAGATAAACGAAATATTGAGAAACAGATAGAAAAACGTTAATAAACTGAAATAGATTAAAAACGACCAACCCAACGTTTAGATTCCCAGAAACGTCCATCCTTGAGCGAAATATTAACGAACTCGCGTTTGGTTCTAGACGAACCGAGATCTATGCATCCGTCCAGAAATTCCCTCGACTAGACGATCGCCTAGCATTTATTCGAACAGTGGCGTCTCATTGTACGATCGCACAGCAACACTTTAAACCTAGTCCGAACTCAGTCCTTGGGACGAACCAAACCAAATATTAAATCTAATATTCGAACTATTTTCGTAAATCGATCTGATAAGATGAAAACAGAATCGAGAAACCCTAATCCGATTAAGCCTAGGCTCTCTGGACGAATCATGGAATCCTCACGTTGGATTAATCTAGAAGTTTAGCCGAGCATGGTTGGAATAGAAGAAGAAAAGACGAAGAACATGAAGAACATTTGAGAGAAAACTAAAACTTCGTCTTTAATCCAAAACGTGTAAAACGTGAATGAATTAATGCGTAGAATGAATGTGTGACGGCTGCCTCACTTAAAGATAACCTAAAAACGAATTAGGTCTAATGGTTCAGCCCAAAACGAAAATAAAATAAAGATGGGCTTTAATTACAAAATTCGAGCCCAATTAAAATCCAGAATTGTTCATCTGACTTTGGCTCCAAAATTGACCGCCTTCTTGTCCGAATTGGATCTTTATGTCTTCATAACAATTGTAGCTCTCTGAATCATCTGAAATATGAGACAAAAATGAGGCAAATCCGATGTCTGGTTCAAGAGTTATGGTAAAAATAGTGAAGCAATACAAAACTGGAATTTTATCGATAAAAATGGCTACAATTACAAACTAAGGCCCAAAGCCTAAATGCACATAAAAGCCATTATTTATTAACTAAAGAGTCCTAAATATTGATCAAGAGATAAAAATAAGTGTATTAAATATTCAATTATCACTGGCCATGCAGATGTTCGTAATCCCCCTCTCCAACCTGTTGGCCCAAGCGCGCCTACCTCTGACCCCTCTCCGCTCTCCTGTAATGATCCATTCATATTGCGGGTGGAGAGAATAAGACAACAACTTGCTGATCTCCGGCGGAAATTAATGCTCTTCACGCCGAAATCGCCGAGGTTGTTCAGTCAGATTCTTGTGGATGATAATATCCAGCTTGTTTTTCTTTTGTTTTTTTGTTGTTGTGTATATTTTTTGAAGTAATGTAAGAAACATTAAGAACACAGTATGAATATTTTGGCTGTTCTCCAAGAATTCATTAAAGAAACTTATTCTCCAATTTTCCTTTATTTTTGTCCAAAAAATATCCTTTATTTTTATTGATTTAATATTTCAATCACCAAGGCCATTAAGACTAGGACATTTTATAGGTAACGGATCTAAAGAGTATTTGAATTTTAGGACCGGATGTTTTATAAACCTCCGGTCTTAAAACTTAAAAGACTAATAAAAATTTAGGACCGGATACTTTTTAAACTCCGGTCTTAAAATGTTAGTTGTATCTTTAGGACCAGACATTTAATTAATAATCGATATTAATATAATCCAAAAAGCTAAATAAGGTATCTTTGTCGCGCGGAAAAATTAAATTTCCCTCTCTGATCTCTTGTCGCGCCGAAAGTGAATACTCAGGTTCCGACTCGAAATTTCCCTCTCAGCTTCGTCGCTGCTTCGCGTACCTTTCTCGACAATCACCCTCTGGTTCCTTAGCTAAACGTCTATAGACGAAGCTGTAAGAGATGTTTCGGTTTAAACTTTATTACTTTCTAGCTTATCGTTCTTGGTTTTTCATGGGTTTAACGAAATCGGTGTAATGTTGTTATGGGTATTCTCTGTTGTTAATGAATATTGTTTTTTGAAGATTATATTTGCACTTTAGACCTACCCAACTGACCAACAAGTGTTTTTAGGTTACTCTCGCTGTCTTGTCTGCAACATCAACGTTCGTGAGCGGAGAAGTAAGACGACTCAGCAAACGCATTTGAATTTATATGCTACAGGTTAGTCCACAAGACCTTCATCCCCTGCATTTAATTTCCTCTTCTTGCATTTATTTTGGTTCTTGGATTCACTGTGATGCATTTATGACCAAAAGTACTTCTTAATTCGTCTAATAATATATAGGAATTCTACTATGGATCACAGTTGGATAGATGCTTTACGAACGAGTGTTGAATATCAGAATGGGGTTAGGGAATTTATAGAATTTGCTAAACAAAATGCCCATGATGATGGGGAAGTATTATTGCCCTTGTGTAAAATGTTTGAATGAGTGTCGACTATGTCCCGAAGTTATACGCACACATTTAATTTGTCACGGATTTTGTAAGACTTATACGGTATGGGTATGGCATGGTGAACAAGTGCCATCAAGTGGGAAACAACATGGGGAAGTGGCCTTTGATGATAATGACACGGATATGGATGATCGCATAGAGGACATTATCCGTGATGTAGGAGAAGAGGCTTTTGAGCGATCACATGCATATGGTAATATGTGCAGTGATGTTGAACGCTGTATTGAAATTGGTAAGCTTGAAGGCACGTCATGGATGGAGCGACAAGAGTTTTCAGAATTGCTTGAGGCTTTGAAGGACATGCTTCCGGATGATAACGTGTTGCCGCATCGCTACTATGATGCTAAGAAGATACTTTGTCCACCGGGATGGAGTACAAAAAGATCCATGCATGCCCGAATGATTGTGTATTGTATAAAAAGAGTTTGAAGAGAAGCGAGTTGTCCGATATGTGAAACCCCACGGTACAAGTCGGATAAGGGGCCTCGCAAAAGTTTTGTGGTATCTTCCAATCATACCAAGGTTCAAGCGGTTGTTTGCGAATGAAAATGGTGCAAAAAATCTGAGGTGGCATGCAGATGAGAGGATTTCGGATGGACAGCTTCGACATCCGGCCGATTCTTCTCAATGGAAGAAGATCGATCAATTATTTCCGAACTTCGGCGAAGAACCTAGGAACCTCAGGCTTGCCCTTACACGGATGGTATGAATCCCTATGCAAGCCTTAGTAGCATACATAGCTCATGGCCCGTACTCCTGATTGTTTACAACTTATCTCCTATGTTATGCATGAAACGAAAGTACATCATGCTGTCTATGTCGATTTCGGGACCAAAACAACCCGGAAATGACATAGATGTTTACCTGGAGCCCTTGATCGAAGACTTGAAGGAGTTGTGGGAAGAAGGTGTCGATGTTTTTGACTCTTTCAAGAAAGAGGTCTTTAGAATGAGAGCCATGATATTTTGTACTATAAACGACTTCCCAGCATATGGGAACTTGTCAGGGTATAGTGTAATGTCCGGTTTGTGAAGAAGGCACATGCTACCATCAACTTCAACATGGAAGAAAGACGGTGTATCTTGGACATAGGAGATTTCTTAGACGGGGCCACCCATATCGTCGATTAAAGAAGGCCTTTTTGGTGGCCAAGAGTATGAAGAAGCTCCGGTGGCATTGACTGGGGAACAAGTGTATGAAAAGGTTAAAAATATCAGTGTCATCTTCGGTAAGCCTGGAAAGAGTAGAAAAGAAACAAATATATGGATGAAGAGATCTGTATTCTTTGATCTTCCCTATTGGCGCAATCTTGATGTGAGACACTGTATTGATGTCATGCATGTGGAGAAGAACGTATGTGATAGTATTGTGGGCACGCTTCTCAACATACAAGGTAGTTCGAAGGATGGTGTGAAGGCAAGATTAGATTTGCAAGCAATGGGAATACGCGAAGACTTGCATCCAAGGCCATATGGGCAGAGAACTTATTGTCCCAGGCTTCTCATACTTTGTCTAAGGATGAGAAACGAAGCTTTGTGAGTGTTTACATGGCACAAAAGTTCCCTCGGGTATTCTTCAAATTTTAAGAGGCTTGTCTCGATGAAGGACTTGAAATTAGTAGGCCAAAAGTCTCATGACTGTCATGTCTTGATGCAACAGCTACTCCCGTAGCTATTCGAGGATCGCCGAATATGATCTTCGGGTCGTTTTGACTAGACTTTGTTTCTTCTTCAATGCGGTTTGTAGTAAAGTTTTCAAGATTGAAAAGTTGGATGAATTGGAGAATGAAGGATATCTTATCTTGTGCCACCTTGAAAAGCTTTTTGTTCCTTCATTTTTGACATCATGGTTCATCTCATTGTTCATCTAGTGAGGAGATAAAGTTGTGCGGCCCTATCCATTTACGGTGGATGTACCCTATTGAAAGATCTATGAAATTCCTAAAAGGGTATGTGAAGAATGCGTACGGCTGAAGCATCAATTGTTCGAAATATGTTTCGAAGAGGCAATGGAATTCTGTCAAATTTATTTGGCAAAAGTAAGACATATTGGGCTTCCAAAACGTCACCGGTGAAGGGGGTAGACGAGGGCTTCGGTAAAGAGTGTGGATCGTGATGAATTGTCACAAGTCCACTTATACATCTTGAATAATGTTGATGAAGTTCAAGCCAGCATATACGCACATAAAGAGGCTGTAAGGAAAGAAAACCATCGAATGACCGAACAAAGGTTGATTAGGGAGAAAAACAGAACTTTTGCAAAATGGTTCAAACAAAAGGTCGAGGGATCTGAATGTGTTTCTGACGCAATGAAATGGTTAGCACGTGGTCCTGAGGTTGAAGTCATAAGTTGGAATTCGTATGTGATCAATAGTTATACATTTTACACAAAGTCCCTAGATGATAGGAGCACAGTCCAGAACAGTGGTGTTATGTTAGAGGCTGAATCTATGCACTTCTCCAGTTCGAAAGACAAGAGGCCTAAATTGGCTGTCATGCCATATTATGGGGTTATTGAAGAGATTTGGGAGGTGGACTATGTCAAAGTTAGATTTCTCATCTTCAAATGCAAGTGGGTTAATGTCAATAATGGTGTTCGGATCGATCGACTAGGATTCACTTTAGTCGATGTCAATAGTAGAAGTTTTGGAGATGAACCTTTTATTATGGCAGATCATGCGAAACAAGTGTTCTATACCACCGATCAAGAAAATAAAATGTGGTCTGTAGCTCTCCAAGGAAAGAGGGTCATTGATATTGATGAGGAAAGTCATTCAAATTATGGTCTTCCTGAGAGTACTCCTTTTACAAGGGGTCTAGGACATGAACGAAGAAGATGAAGCGGATAATGAACCCGGCATAAGAAATGATCATCAAGAAGGGATATGGGAGGATATCACTTTATAAAAGAGTCAATTCATAAGGTAATTAATATTCATATGCAGAATTCTTAGAAAACTTTAAGGTTTTAACTATTATTATATTCCTTCTATGTTCTTAATTAAACAATGTCATCATTGAATATGAATTTGTTCTTGTTTTGTTTTTCTGGCAGGATCCGTTTCAAAGGGGCATGTTATAAAAGAGGATGCATGTTACGTTGTTGGGTGGGAATCAAATGAAGGCATGGTGAATAATATATTGGACTACATTTGTATGTTGAATTACGTCTTTGCATGTATTGTAACTCATTGTGATTGTAATTAGTTATATCTTAGCTTATTGTATAAATTACTTTAGTTGTTGTAGACTTAATTAAGAGGCCACATAACTCATGGTGGATAATATTTATATTCTTTTCCCAATTCAATTTATTCATGTTCATAGCTTGTAGCTTAAAGTATATCGACTTTTATGTCTGTTTTGGATGGTGGATTTGTGTATATATATTGATCGGGAAGAACAGAATCGGGAAAAATAAGGGAAAATTTTAGATCGCAAATAAAAAGACGGTCTTAAATGTTCAAATATTAAGACCGGATGTATATATAACACCGCTCTTAAAGGTGTTAAGCCGGTCTTAAAAGTTGGTCTTTTAAGACCGGTCCATTGAAAAAATCTGGTCTTGAAAGTCAGTCTTTTAAGACCGGGTAATTAGTCCTCCGGTCTTAGAGTCCGCTATCTTTAGGACCGGATTGATATTTGTCCGGTCTTAATATTTGGATCTTTTAAGAGCTGTCGATTTTATGTCCAGTCTTAAAGTTTGAGTTTTAGGACCGAACCAAAAATATTTCAGATTTATTTAGTACGACTTTTAGGACCGGATTGATATTTGTCCGGTCTTAATATTTGGATCTTTTAAGAGCGGTCGATTTTATGTCCGGTCTTAAAGTTTGAGGTTTAGGACCGAACCAAAAATATTTCAGATTTATTTAGTACTACTTTTAAGACCGAAGGTTTAAAATGTCCGGTCTTAAAGAAACTCTTTAAGACCGGGTAAAAGTCCGGTCCTAAAGGTCGACTTTTAATACCGCCTGGAACAAGACTGGTTGCTGGTCCGCTCCTAATGTACCTGTTTTGTCCGGTCTTAAAAGCCTTTTTTCCACCCGTGTGACAAACACTCCAGCAATGTTTATGGATTATATGAATTGCATCTTTAGACCCTTTTTTTAATACTAGTTTGTGGTAGTGGTCATTGATGATATTCTAATTTATTCTAAATCAGTAGAAGAACATGAAAGACATCTCCAAATAGTTCTTCAAGCCCTTGGAAAGAAAAAATTGTTTGCTAAATTTGAAAAATGTGATTTTTGGTTTCAAGAGATAAAATTTCTAGGCTATGTCATATCAGGAGATGGGGTGTGAGTAGACTCTAAAAAAGTAAAGGCTATATTAGAGTGGAAAAGACCTCAAAACTATTACCGAAATAAGGAGTTTTCTTGAATTGACGAGCTATTTTAGACGTTTTATCCAAAGATTTTCCCATATAACCTTACCTTTAACTAAATGGATGCGAAAATGTATCCCATTGACATAGACAAAAGAATACGAAGTTTTGAGGTGTTGAAAGAAAAGTTAACTACTTCTCTAGTTTTAGTTCTTCCTGATCCTCAAAGGAATTTTGAAGTATATATTGATGCTTCTAAAAAAGGTCTGCGTTGTGTTTTAATGCAGCAAGAAAAAGTTGTTGAGTATGCGTCTGGACAACTTAGACCACATGAGGAAAATTATCCTACTATACCCACAATTTGGAATTAGCTGCCATAATTTTTGTCTTAAAGATTTGACGGCATTATTTGTTTGAGGCTAGTTTTAAGGTTTTTAGTGATCATAAAAGCTTCAAGTATCTTTTTTATCAAAAGAAGCTGAACATGCGACAAAGAAGATGGATAGAATTAACAAAGAACCGTGATTTCAAACTTTGATATCGCTCAGGAAAAACATCTGATTTTTTTTTTACTTTTTTTATTTTTTATAAAAAAATTAATGTGTAGAGAATTTAAAATTAAGATAATCTCTCAACTAACATTTTTCAATTTTTTTTTCATTTAAAAATATAAAGATAATAAAATAAAAATCGGATCTTGACCATCCAGATCTAGATCGTCAGGAAGCTCGTCCACGGACGAGCAGGGTAACTGGTTCCAAACTCGTTGAGACAGCATGACGTGATCTTATGAAATCAAAAGAAATGGCATGAGAGAGGTTCGAACTCTTGAGCTCAGGATAATTAAACAAGCATTCTAGCCAACAATGCCAACACGACATTTGTTAAAGGATTCAACGATTATTTTATATAAAACAATCGTTGTAACTAGTAGAGATACAATGAATATTTTTATTAAAATAGTCTTTGTATCCCAAATCAATAAAACAATAAATTGAGGTGACAAAATTCAAACTCTCAACCAAAGGAAAAGTCACCAATGCTCTAGCTAATTGTACCATGACAAAACTTGTTAGAAGATTCAACAACTGTTTTTAATAAAACAGTGGTTGTTTCTAAAAAGAAATAGATGGTGTGAGGACGAGGCTAGAGATATAACGACTGTTTTCCTAAAAATAGTCGTTGTATCTCAAATATTTAACGTCTGTAATTTTCACTTTTAACGTTCATTTTTTAAAAAAACTGACATTAAAAATAAGGAGAAAATTACAACAGTGACACCACCTACATTTTAACGTCTATTTTTTTAAAACCTTAATTGGGGACAATAAATCCTTACTTTATAGTAGGAAGTTGATTGAGTTCTTATAGCCATGACCGGCCAAATCCGACCTCTCAATTGATTCTTATATCCTCTTGAATCCACCATCCTCTTTGATTAGAACTTTGACCGGCGTTCGATTGTCACCGGAACTCATTATCTATCTGAAAACATCAGTTGCCCACCCAACCCAACCACCTCTCGATTATATCCCAAGAATATTTTATACATGTTCGTAAATAAAAAATAAATATATACAAAGGGTGAAACTGCATAGTAAAATTTAAAATGGAGAATGATTAGGTGGGATCAAACTTTTTTTAGATGAAAATCATGAATATTGTTAATAAGGCACGGGACTAGCTAAAGGTCTCAGAATAATTAAATCTACTGTTACATCACAAAAGTAACTCTTAATCTGGATAGAAAGAAAATTGTAGAGAAAAGTGTACTACGAGAAAAAAAAAAAAATCTCACAAATAATAAATATTTCTTCCTATTATCGTTTCCCGGATCCGGATGCTCTCAGAAGCGGCTCTTCCAGTATCCCGGATCCGGATTATAAACAAATCCAGTTTGTAGATAAAAATATGAAAGCAAGACTTAATATGATAAGATATCAAAAGATAATGAAACTTTAGAGTAGGCCATGAAAGAAGTGGTAAATAATCAAACAAAAACACAAGCCTCTGACCTGCTCTGTTGAGTTTACAGATTTTTTGGGGTTCATAGGCATTAGCAAATTACCACATGGTAAATACAAGAATAAGAGCTTCGTGAAGCTAAACTTGTAACAATCATATAAAGCAATTCCATCCCAAAACCAACATAAAGAACAATAGGATAGAAAAGCAATAAACATTGATAAATAATAAGCTTATCACTTTAATGAATGGAATGCTGCTTGAGACAAAGAGTGATGCAAGTTTTATGAAAAGTAAAGAGAAAATCATATGTAGAACAGAGGTTGTATAATGCTTAAAGATTTATAGTGCAGACCTGATATGCCTTATATAGAAATGGACTAAGTCTAATCAAAACAATTTTGAATTTGAATTAAAAACCTTCAACAAATGTCACCATCACCCTTCAATTTATTCACCATGCTCTTAGATATATAACATAGCACGAAAAATGTACACATAAAGAACTAAATTCCCAGAAATTTTCAGTCCCATCCACAAGCATGGGTGTATATATATATATATGAAAGAACGAACAAAAGTTTAAAGACAAAATTTGACAGATAAAGCTAACAAATTCAACTTTTAATGGAAGGTTCCACTTCTAATCAAAGATTAGAGCTTAAAATGTCGAAAGGTAATGTGAGAGGTAAAAATCTTGAACTCAACCAAAGGAAAAAGAAAATGGCATTCAATTGTGGATAATTCAATTAACATCATCAAGCAAGAAAACTGATAAACCATTACTGGATAAACCACCCGTCACTAGTGGCAGAGAAAGATGAATCTGGAAGGTGAGAGGGAGGGAAGGCAAATTACAAAGAAAGAGATCTTTAGTTTAGAGCAACAAAAGAGGAAAAAAGACATCAATTACTTTCTTGCCTCTCGTACAGGATAATAAAACAAGTGACAATTATTCACCCAGAAAAACATTGGTATGTTAATAGAAAAAAAAGCCCCAAATTGTCGTTACATCTGAGGCTAAATATCTGTTGTCACCATTCTAGATAACATCTCCAAAAGGCATCAAATATTAAAGGAACAGAATCATACAAGCTGTTGATATTCCTTTCCTCCAAAAGTACTTAAACAAAGTAAATAAACAAGGTAATAATTATGGTTTCAAATCAGCGGTATGTGCCAAGTGATACCAGGCTTTCCACGTAATTACACATACTACGAACATAGTAGCAACATTTGGGAATATCAAATGTCTTAGCTTCATTAGTAGTGAGATTCAACAGATATAGGGCATCCCTTCCTTTTACCTTGTCCTCTTCAGAAGAAGCTTTGCAAACAACATGGTTCCTCCAAATAGTCATTGGTTCTAATGTGTATGAACAGGGATTGCTACTATATATTTTAATCCAATTCCATCTCTCCTCTGTACCCTTCTCCATGACCCACAAATCAATCATATCAAACCTTTCATCATCCTCATCCCAAATGTAGCAAAGCATGGCAAGTTTGTTTTCATAAACGGTAAGCTTTTCAATTGCATTATAGTCTAAATCAGGCCTTGGCATCAATATAAAGATTTCCCTTGCTATGTCAAATGAAACTATCACCTCTGTTTCATCTTCAGCCTCCTCCATATCATCATCATCATCCTCAGTATCAACATCCTCCTCCTCAGTATCATCTTCACCCTCCTCCTTCGCACCTAGTTTTAACCCAGACCAAAATATAGCTCCATAAGTCGCGACACTCTCATGACAAAGTTTAACCCCCATCAAGTTCCCAATATCTATCCCCTTCCATGACCCTCTATTTAATGAAAACACTTCCACCCGATTAACCACATCATCGGACTCAGAATAAGCTCTCACTATCTTGTAATCATTAACAACTGAACTAAACCCAAATCCTACCACGCAATCATCAGAGAAAGCATAAGTTCTTCTCGGCACATACCTATAGGCTCTATTGGCAGGATTCCACAATAGAAGGGATGGAGGAAATTTATCATCCCGATCCATTTCAACAAAGAGCAGGCCATTGCAAGAGCCCACGATCCTAGCACCCTGAAAGGATTTGATGGGAAGGGCGCTCTGAACTTTGCGGTCTTGAAGTTCGCAATCGAGCAAACACAGGCACAAGTTATCTTCTTCTAAAAGAAGAGAAAGATTTTGATGAGTGGAGTGGTGAAGGTGGTTTGCCACGAAAGATCGACTTTTGATGAGATTTTTCCAATGTTTGCATACACATTGAAATCGTATCAGTGACTTCACAGGAAGCCGTTCAAGAATGTTTCTGGTGATCTCTTCCGGAAGAATTGGAGTCTGGCTGTTCATTCCCATGTGATTCATAATGCTAAAGCCTCTCGCAGGCGTTAGTGATACCAGGCTTTCCACGTAATTACACATACTATGAACATAGTAGCAACATTTGGTAATATCAAATGTCTTAGCTTCATTAGTAGTGAGATTCAACAGATATAGGGCATCCCTTCCTTTTACCTTGTCCTCTTCAGAAGAAGCTTTGCAAACAACATGGTTCCTCCAAATAGTCATCGGTTCTAATGTGTATGAACAGGGATTGCTACTATATATTTTAATCCAATTCCATCTCTCCACTGTACCCTTCTCCATGACCCACAAATCAATCATATCATACCTTTCATCATCCTCATCCCAAATGTAGCAAAGCATGGCAAGTTTGTTTTCATAAACGGTAAGCTTTTCAATTGCATCAGAGTCTAAATCAGGCCTTGGCATCAATGTAAAGATTTCCCTTGCTATGTCAAATGAAACTATCACCTCTGTTTCATCTTCAGCCTCCTCCATATCATCATCATCATCCTCCTCAGTATCATCTTCACCCTCCTCCTTCGCACCTAGTTTTAACCCAGACCAAAATATAGCTCTATTAGTCGCGACACTCTCATGACAAAGTTTAACCCCCTTCAAGTTCCCAATATCTATCCCCTTCCATGACCCTCTATTTAATGAAAACACTTCCACCCGATTAACCACATCATCGGACTCAGAATAAGCTCTCACTATCTTGTAATCATCAACAACTGGACTAAACCCAAATCCTACCACGCAATCATCAGAGTCAGCATAAGTTCTTCTAGGCACATACCTATAGGCTCTATTGGCAGGATTCCACAATAGAAGGGATGGAGGAAATTTATCATCCTGATCCATTTGAACACAGAGCAGGCCATTGCAGGAGCCCACGATCCTAGCACCCTGAAAGGATTTGATGGGAAGGGCGCTCTGAACTTTGCGGTGTTGAAGTTCGCAATCGAGCAAACACAGGCGCAAGTTATCTTCTTCTAAAAGAAGAGAAAGATTTTGATGAGTGGAGTGGTGAAGGTGGTCTGCCACGAAAGATCGACTTTTGATGAGATTTTTCCAATGTTTGCATACACATTGAAATCGTATCAGTGACTTCACAGGAAGCCGTTCAAGAATGTTTCTGGTGATCTCTTCCGGAAGAATTGGAGTCTGGCTGTTCATTCTCATGTGATTCATAATGCTCGACCAGCGAGAATGTCTCAAAAAGCCTCTCGCAGGCGTTAGGGATTACGGGGACAATGCGGAAAGAAATAACGCTTTCATTACGAAACGTCTGAATCTGAAGCCAAACTGATGAGACTATAGTCCCTATACACATAACCTTAAAATAAAAAATATTAATTTAAATAGGGAAAATTCCAGATAAATACCAAATGAATTTGTGAAACCCCTAAAAGTCCTCTGAATTTGCAAAAAGACTGAGAGGTGATAATGACTTTTGAGGGTTATGCAATTTCGTGGGAAAAGACCAGACTGCCCTTTAATTAACTATGAAGATAGATCCACCATTTTCATTCCCGATTCACACCCTGCATCGTGTTCTTCAGCGTCACCCACTTCGCACCGCCGCTCCTGCCGCCGTCGACGCCGCTGCCTCCGCCATCGACGCTGCTGCCTCCGCCGTGTACGACGCTGCTCCAGCTTCGTCGAGATCGAGCAGAAAGAAGAGGTACCTGTTTCGATTTTTATGTTTTCACTCCTTGATTGAATCAGCAAGGAAGGAGAAAAAGACTTGATTTAGTATTGTACTTAGTTAGGACTTTGAGCTCTGATTTTACTTCTTTGAGCTCTGATTTTACTTCTTTAAGCTCTGATTCGTTGAAGATGCTTTTTCAAACTTCACGCAAAGCAGAACAGCACGAACCCATCTTCCATATCTTGAGCAGAAATAGCAGCAAAAGTTACTGAATCATAAAGCCATAATGCATAATTAAAAGAGCACTTCTATGTTCTTCTTAGGCATGCTAGAGTTCTCTTAGCTATGTGGTTTGTCTTTATTTCCACTAGATCTGCGTAGGAACTTAATGTCTGTGCTTTGAACTTGATCCATAGGTATGGCGTTTCTCATAACTTAACAATATGAATATTTTGCAACTGATATGTTGAAATTGCAATTAATGTAAGAGTGAATTATACAAAATTCTACTCAGTTTTGTTAAAATTGCATAGACTTTTCTCTTATTTTCAAAATATTCACTTTAGTCAAAACTTTACAAAAACACCTTCTATAAAAGAATATGCAGGAGTTCCTGATGGACGTCACATTACAAAAACACCTTCTAAAAACACCTTCTACAAAAACACTTGAAGAATTGAGGGTAATAATAGGACAATGGTTTGGTATAGATGGTCATGGGTGTCACATTAAATACACTTTAAGCTTTGATGAAAACATCTTAGTAGACATGGTTGATAATTACGAAATGGAAAATCTGTTTAATTATAATGAAAGAAGTGCACATGTCTATGTGGGATGTAAAGGTACTCATTTTGCAGCAAGGGAAATGGATGATCAACAAAGGTATGTCATACTTAGTGTAGGTAGAGCAGTAATAATGTCATATAGGGTTGTTGGTAATATCTTGATAAAAGTTGTCATTATCTATGCAGGGTTCATCAATTCATGGGTCTTACAAAGGAAATGACTTACATTGAGGAGTGGATGTCATACGGAGCGAGTGATGATTATGCAAACAATGAGTGCAGTGGAATACATCTTTTGAGCCTTCCGTGTGCAAGTCAGAGTGCACCAATGCCGATGCCAGAGATGAACTCAAAGAAGTGGAAGGAATTGTTCATAGGAGTGAATCAAACATTTGCAAATTCGGAATTGTAATGTTCACTTGTCATTTCACTATATTTTGTACATGTTGTCATCCCATTACAACTTTTTGTAAATGTCAATTCTGTACTCATCAATGCCACAATGACTATATGTTGTTGGAGACTCTTTATTTGTAGTTATGTTTATGGGAAGTATCATTTGGAAACAATTGTGTTTGCTTGGATTTGTAAATGACTATCTGTTGCAGATTTGTAATTGTAGTTATCCTTTTTGGTATCATACTCCTTTTCAGGGAATCTTTTTTACAAAACATGCATAAAAGATTTGTGTATGCTTTTTCTCTCGTAATATGTGAAGATGTCTTTCAACCGTGCAGATCCTTTTAGTCTATAAGTTCTATGCTTTTTCTCTCGTGATAAGATGTCCCTTCAAATAATCAAAATGTGCAGATTGCCTTTTAGTTTATAAGCTCTTTTCTTTCCTTTTTTTTTATTAAACATTATTCTTGGTTTAGGTGCAGGTTCACTTGTGATTGTGAGGCTAACAAAAACACTTTCAATATTGTGAATGATCAAATCAAACACTACACATCATCAAGGTATTTCGTCTTTCTCCTTTAACTTTTCGTTGTTTTTAATTAATGGGCATTTTAAATCATAATTTTTTTTTCTTTTTTCTTTTTACCTTTAGATATAAATCTCTTCTTTAGTTGCTTCTTTTTTCTTAATTTGAAGATAATTTCTTACTACTTATTAATTAGGTAGTATATTAAATTGAAGATGTCTTCAAGTGCAAAGGAAAATCTGGAAAAAAAGTTATTGCTGCAAGAAAAAACTATCCGGGTAATAGATCTGATATAGGATGGAAACATGGGATGGATGTTGATGGGAATGGCAAAAGAGTGAAGTGTAATTACTGTGGAAAAATTGTTCAGCAAAGGAGTAGGCAACACACAATCAACCATTAATCATATGTTTAAGAGAGACTTGAGGGAAGAGGCTTGTCAACAAATAGGTCGATTTTTTTATACAAGTGCTATACCTTTTAATTGTATAAAAAATCCTGAATTTACAAAGATGTGTGAAGTTGTAGGAAGATTTGGTCAAGGATTTAAGCCTCCTTCTTATCATGAGATTAGAGAAAAATATTTAAACTTGGAATTAAGAAACACACAGGCCTTGCTTGAAAACTTTAAGAATGAATGGACAACAACAGGTTGTTCCATAATGTCTGATGGGTGGACTGATAGAAAAAGACGTTCAATTTGTAATTTTCTAGTGAATAGTCCCAAAGGGACAGTATTTTTGTATTTATTAGATACTTCTGAGATTTCTAAGACGACTGATAAAGTATTTGAGATGCTTGATGAGGTTGTGGAGAAAGTAGGTGAAAAAATGTGGTACAGTAGTAACCGACAATGCTGCAAATTATAAGGCAGCTGGGCAAAAATTAATGGAGAAAAGAAAACATTTGTATTGGACTTCATGTGCTGCCCATTGTATTGACTTAATGTTGGAGGACTTTGACAAAAAAATTATATTACACAAGGAAACTATTAGTAAGGGTAGAAAAATCACAACATATATTTATGCAAGATCAATGCTCATTAGCCTTTTGAGAAAATATACGAATGGAAAAGATTTAATTAGGCCTGCTGCAACTCGATTTGCCACTGCATATCTGACTTTGTCTTGTCTAAATGAGCATAGAGCACCTCTGGTAAATTTGTTTAATTCTCAACATTGGAAGGATAGCAAATATTCATCTACCAAAGATGGAAAAGAAGTAGCAAAAGTGTAATGGACAATAATTTGTGGAAGAATGTTGTGACTTGCCTTAAAGGTGCTGCCCCTCTTGTAAAAGTTCTTCGCTTAGTAGATTCAGAAGAGAAGCCAGCTATGGGATTCATATATGAAGCCATGGAAAGTGCGAAGGAAAATATCAAACAAAATTTTAATAGTGTTAAAAAAAGGTAAGTATTAAATTAAATTTTTGTACTTAATTTTATTATGCAAATTTTATGTTTTTAATAATTTGATTTTTTTTTTGGTGGAATGACCTTTTTTTTCATTGACTGTGATTTGTGATAGTTATGAGCTTATATGGAATATAATTGACGAAAGGTGAGAAGCTCAACTACATAAGCCTTTACATGCAGCAGCATACTACCTCAATCCTCATTTCCATTATGACAATAATTTTAAGCCTCATTATATGATCAAACAAGGGTTATATGATTGTTTGTCAAGGATGGTTGGGGATCAAGATGAGCTTAACAAAATTGAGTTTCAATTGACTGACTTTCATAACAAAAGAGATATGTTTGGACGTGAAACTGCACAAGCATTAAGAAAAAAACTACCTCCAGCAGAATGGTGGGATTCTTATGGATTCTTATGGAGATGGATGTCCAGAACTTAAAAGAATTGCAATTCGTATTCTTAGCTTATGTTGCAGCTCTTCTGGCTGTGAACGTAATTGGAGTGCTTTTGAGATGATAAGATTTTTACTTCTTCTTCTTTTCTTTTCTTTTTTCAAAGTTACTTTGCTTGAATGTTAGAATAATAATGAATTTTTTTTCCTTAATTTTTTTTGTAGATTCATACAAAAAAAAAGAAACCGTTTGCATCAAAAAAAGATGAATGATTTGGCATTTGTCATGTGCAATTTGAAACTCACAAGGAAGCAAAATAGTAGAGCTTTCAATTATGATTTTGATGATATATATTCTGATGATGAATGGATTACTGAAGGAAGGATAGATGGAGATGATGTGGAGGAAGAGGATGATGAGGTTCTTCAACCTCATGAAATTGATGAAAATATGGCTAATCCATTATTTAGTGTTGACCTTAATGTTGATTTTAACATTGAAGATGTTAGGACAAATTATAATGATCTCGATGACGTAGGTGATACAAATGGAGATTATAATGGTGAAGATGAAGATGAAGACAATGGAGATAATGATAATCCAACATTTGATGATCTTTGTTAAATTTATAATTAGTTTTATTTAATTATGTTTACTGATTTTATATTAGGACATGAATTTCGTATAAATTTTTATGTTAAGTATGATAAATTATGAATGTTAATGAATTTAATTTCAGTTATTTAGATTTCAAATATATTTAAATCAAATTGTTGTCATTTTTAGTATTTTAATTATGTTATCATATAATTTTAATTGTTATTTATTAATATAGGTAAACTCTTACGAGTTTACGTTTCCGAGTTTACGTCCCTCTCACGAGTTTGCTTAAACTCATGAGTTTGACAACTTTGTATATATATGTATGTATATATATAAATATATATAATTATTAATTGAAAATTATACTTATTTGAAATTTAATACTCTCTCTAGTCCTAATTATAGGAACACTTTTATAGTGCAAATTACACTACAAAAATGTTCCTATAATTAGGACTACTTATCATTAAAATATTTATCACAAAACATTGAAGAGACCAATAAATTCTTCATTTGTTTAATGATAAAAAAAAGTAATCGTACTAAACTTTAAATAAATAAATAATATTTCAAACAAAAAATAAATCAATATAAGCTTAATAAAAAAAACAATACTTCAACATAAATTTTTTAAATTTAAGCTTATTAAAATTCAAATAAATATTACTAACAAAATTTTTTAGAATCTAAGATTATAATCACTTTGAAAAAAAAAACTCCAAAATGTTGCTCCTCTTATCTTTCTTTTATAGAAAACAAATACTCAAAATACGTAAGGGTTAAATACCTAATTTGTTACAGAAGTATTGTTAAGGGAGCGCTCAGCACCCGGAAGTATTTTAGGTATCATTTTTGCCTCGGAAGTTTACAAAATAGAGCAAATATGCCCCGGAAGTTTTTTTCGGAACAAATTTACCTCGGAAGTTTTGTTTAGGAGCAAATTTTTATAAACTTCCGGGGAAAAAATGATACCAATCCAACGGTCAAGATCAACTGATGGGCAAAATTGCTATGTTTGTAAACTTCCGGGTGCTGGGTGCTCCCTTAGCAAAACTTCCGTGGCAAATTAGGTCTTTAACTCAATACGTAAAACAAGTTAGTAGTTAAAATTAGTTAAACATAATACATGTGTAAGAGATTCAATTTTTTTTTAAAAAAAAAACATATCCTAATTTATGGAAATTATGAGTGTGAGGGAGATTGAGTGAGAAAAAGATATTTGAGAGATATACATTTAATTAGATGTAAAAATGGAGAAAACACATTAATAATTAGACAAAATCAAATTGTTGCTCACATATAGACCAACTCATGAGAGAGAATATTGCTTATAAATAGAATTAGAGGTGCAATATTTTTATATATTTTTGGGAAAAGGAAAGGAAAATACTGCCAAAATTTATAGAAGACAAATAAGGATTTGAATTTCAATAGTTCGAAATGGACTAATTTGAAATTTTGAAATGCTGCTAAATATGGGAAATTACCAAACTGTTGGTGCTAGTGATTGCCAGCGGCGGCTCGTCAACAAAGCTCTGGTGCCCTTGTTGGACAACAACGATCGATCATTGAAGCTCTGGCAATTTAATACACACACACATACATATACATACACACATATGTGTATATATACATGCAGTGGCGGAGCCAGGATTTAATATTTGTGGGTGCACAATTAGTGGTGGGATTCGGGGGCAGCGCCCCTGAAAATTTTTTTAGGGAAAGTTTTAAATGCATTAAAAAACAAAAGAATATAAACAAGAAAAGAAAAGAAAACTTCAATTTAACATAGAAAAATAATAATCAAAAGTCAACTAAGCTATTAAAACATAACGATTACAAAAGCATTCTTCAATTCTTCATTCCTTGAAAATGTTGCATTATATCTTCATCATCAATCTTATTAAATATATTACGTTCAACATAAGTATGTCAAGAGTTCTCTAAGATCATGCAATGTGAGTTTGAAATGTCTACGATAGGAGAATTAAATTTCTGCTTAGGACTTCGAATCAAGTAAAAGAAGAATGAAATATTTATTTCCCAAATCAAATACTTGTGATAGTTTCTTAAGAAATATGAAATAGATCACTGCAATAGAGTTGATATCCCTATGAGCTCAACGACTTTTGTAATATTCTAATTTTTACTTTTATGATTTATTTATAATTAAGAGTAAAATTATATACGATAAATGTATTTAATTTATAATTTTTTAAATATAAAAAAATGGAAATAGTGGGTATTTTGTTGTAATTTTTGTAAAGAGGTGTAACCCCATGTGAGTGAGACCACATCTGAGAATTCCACCGAAAGTACAGGCATGAAGTTGGACCTGGGGATGCGACTTCCAGATTGGAAGCCGGAAGTGAGTCTTCAACACAAATTGCAAAAAGTAACAAATTAATGCTCCAGGCGAGATTCGAACTAGGGACTGCACCGTGGGAACTTAACACGCTACTCTTCTACCACTTGACCACTAGTGCTTCTTCTTAAAAGATTCCTTCAAAATATATATATTCTCAAAATTTTATGTCTGCACTTGCCCACATAAGCACCAATGTGGCTCCGCCACTGTATACATGTGTGTACACACACACACGTGTGTGTGTGTAGACACACATAAATATATATTTTGTGAATTTCTCAAACAAATTCCGTCGATATGTATATTCCAATTATTAATATGTATACTAGAGTAGCAAACAAAAGTATCGGCGGCTGGTTACCAAAACTCTGATGATCTTTTTTTTTTTATAAAAAAAAATCCTTAAGCAAAAGTCGTCAATATATATACTTGAATTGTTAATATATATACTAAAGTAGTAAATAGGAGCGCAGGAGACCAGTCATTGGAGCCCAAGCAATCTAGTATATATTATTTGAATTTCTTAAGAAGAGCAATCAATATGTATAATTAAGCTGTTAATATATATACTAAAATAGTAAGGGATTAATATATCTCCATCTGAAATTAACTCTGCAGCAAGCCAAACGACACCAATTGGGGAATGGAAAAAATATAATGAAATGGTTGGGGTGTCTTGCCATGGCTCTCAGATCCATCCCTTTGCTTAGAAAAGAACGTCATCAGAGATCATCCTCGCTTGTCCTCGTCGTGCCCCTACACATACTGGAGGCCGGCCGCTGCAGCCAAAGACGACACTGCCAGTTCAGGGGATCAACAATCAAGCAGCCAACACGGCCGTAAACTAACCACGATCATCTCAAAACACCAATAAAGGGTGTAGCAAGTGGGTTCAAAGGAGAAAGAGAGAGGTCACAGAGCACTAAAGAACCAACGCCTCCAGCTAATTTGCCTTCGTCTGCACCACAACCGGCGAACACAGATCCGAATCAGAAACAGAGTAAGAACAACGAATGGGTCAGAATAAGGTGATTCATGTGTGGGAAGTGCAGGAGTGTGAGCTTACGTCGTTGATGTCTTCGGAAGAAAGAAATCTTACTCCAATTCACCCTTCGTTGCTTGCTTCGTCGGCCACCAATGAGGATAGGGATGCTGCGGCGGCGGTGACCAAGAAGAAGGGCAAAGCTGGGAATAGAAAGGATGATAAGTCCCGGACCACGTTCATGTGCTGGAGACTCTGTTCTCCTTCTTTGATAAACCCTTTTGCACTTTAAAAAGTGAACAATGCTGTGTCTCCATCCTAGTTGCACAATTATCCGTATCCGTTTGCAGTGGTGGATCCAGAAAATTACAAAGGGGGGCACAATTGGTAGAGGATTTGGGGGTTCGGGGGCAGTGCCCCCGATTTTTTTTAAAGAAAGTTTTAAATACATCAAAAGACAAAAGAATATAAACAAGAAAAGAAAAGAAAATCAAAAAAATATTCATGAAATCAAGAGAATACTAATGATATAATAAGAGATGCAATTATTTTACAAATATGTTATTTATAAAAGCAAAGCTAAGTGCTGTTAGAAATGCAGCTACATAAATTACAATAAAAGGTGGGCACTCAATAAGTTCAAGTTATATATTTTAATAACAAAAGTATATTACAATAAAAATAATTACAATGTCATCCTTCTAAGCCTTATTTTTTATAATTCCATCATAATTGCCTTATTATCAAGGACTAGACACTCAATAAGTTCAAATATATATGTATTTTAATTGCCTTATTATCAAGTGTAGGCACTAATTAATTGCTCACATCAAAGACTGGACATTTATTATCAAAGACTAATTAATTACTGGGATTAGTTTCCCCTCTATAATTTTCTTTTCTTTATATTAATTTATTTTGTATTAAAAAAAATATATGCTCACATCAAAAAATTAAAGGGAGGCACTTGCCCCCTTCTCATATGAGTAGATCCGCCTATGTCCGTTTGTCTGGATGCCACCACAGTACATGGATAATAAAGAGCATAAAACACCGGACGCAAAATAAGTGGGTGATCAACATGACAGAAAGCCTTCTGAAAAACTGTGGAATGGATGGTTCCCATTTGACATTAATGGTTTTGCAAACATGATCCAGGATGGAAATGGAAGAAAAAAGGGGAGTCGGCAGATTTATAATGGCGAAGATGAAAAAACAAATCCAAATCAGCAGAGTGAGAGAAACAAGAGAGAATTTACATTTCCTGTCATCTGGATTCCTAACTACAATATGCAGGAAGGTGAAAGGACGAAAGGTCAAGAGATCGATTCATCTAGAATGCATGACAAGGCCCTGGAAGATGCAGAACATCGACATGCGTCAGACATAGGTGCAGAACTTAAGCTAAAGGAGAAAACTATTGAGGTGGTGGAGATGCCTTGTGAAAAGAAAGATGGAGAGCAATGGGATGGATCTGAGAGCCATGGTTAGACACCCCAACCATTTCATTAGATTTTTTCCATTTCCCAACAGTGTCGTTTGGCTTGCTGCAGAGTTAATTATCTGCATGAGATGCAGATATATTAATCCCAAATAGTAAACATGTTACTTGTTGAATATTTCCTAAAAACTACTTTTATTTCCCTATTAACAACTTAAGTTTTCATATTGTCTACATTAGTTTCCATGTTGACTACTTTTTATTTATTTAACTTAAGTAACCAACTGGGGCTTCTGTTTACTACTTTTTATTTATTTAACTTAAGTAACCAACTGGGGCTTCTGTTTACTACTTTAGTATTAACAACTTAGGTATATATATTGACGGTATTTACTTGAGAAATTAAAATATATATATTAGACTGTCAGAGCTCTAGTAACGGCATCGGAGCTCTAGTGATAAGCTGGCAGTGGCGGTCACCGATGCTGAAGCTCTGACAACAAACAAAGTGGTTTGAGGATTTTATTTTGAAAAAACTAAGGGTAGTTAGGTAATTTCTCACATTTCAAAATTCTAAATTAATCCATTTGGAGTTAATAAAATTAAACACCCTTATTACAATACTTCCATAAATCAAGTGAGTGTTATGCAAAATCTTTGTGAGTGTTATGTACAATACTTTGCAGCACTAGAATGTTCACCTAAGCATTCGAGTGTTCATCTTAGAATATTTTATTACAATTTCCTAATTCAAGTTTTAGTTTAAATAACTAATGGTTGTTCACTCGAGTGTCTTGAAATATATATTCAAATGACTTGAATTAATAAGTCCTCTTTCTTTTTCAATTTTGTTACCATCAAACCGTAAACCAAGAATTAACATTCTCCCATTTTTTAATGATGACAACATTTGGAAATGTTTGAAAAAAAACTTGAGAGATTATCAAGAAAGAATATGAGAAACATATATGCATAAGTTGCACAGATTGTCAAAATTGAAGTAGTTTTAAAATATTTTACAATTTACGAAATAAATATATGATATAAGCTATATCTCTCTCTCTCTCTCTCTTAAAAAAAAGCATATGAAACTACCCTAACAGAATTCCATTACATCAATATATATATAAAAACGCATCCCTAAAGCCATGTATGGAATGGCTTATTGTTGGCTCCTCTCACATAATACTGTTCATAAGCCGATCCCATTCCTCGGGCTGCGCTTCAATCCCTTGGCTCACTCACGGGACACCTCTCACTTTTTTTTTTTTTTTTGCTCAGAGACACCTCTCACTCACTCTTCTCTCTCTCCTCTTTATGCTCTCCCCTTTGTTTTCCCAAGGCCCTACTCCTCCTTTCTTTCTCTTCTTCCTCAATCTCTCTCTGCATCTCTAATTTCAAAATTTGAAATCTCTCTTCCCATTCTTATCTAATTTCGTCTTCCCCAACCGCTATCATCGGCATCATCAATATCAATATCAATATCAATATATATATAAAAACGCATCCCTGAAGCCATGTATGAAACGGCTTATTGTTGGCTCCTCTCACATAATACTGTTCATAAGCCGATCCCATTCCTCGGGCTGCGCTTCAATCCCTTGGCTCACTCACGGGACACCTCTCACTTTTTTTTTGCTCAGAGACACCTCTCACTTTTTTTTTGCTCAGAGACACCTCTAACTCACTCTTCTCTCTCTCCTCTTTATGCTCTCTCCTTTCTTTTCCCAAGGCCCTACTCCTCCTTTCTTTCTCTTCTTCCTCAATCTCTCTCTTCATCTCTAATTTCAAAATTTGAATTATCTCTTCCCATTCTTATCTAATTTCGTCTTCCCCAACCGCTATCATCGGCAATCTGCAGTGACGAGAAGCAGATATAGCTTTGTTGACAACGGCGGCGAAGCAGCAACGCCGAGTATGGTGGGGCCTTTACTCATCTGTGAATTAATCTTCCTCGCGTCATTCTTGCAGTCATTTCTGGATCCAACGAAGAATTGGTTGGTTGCTCAGCACATGAAATCCGTCTCCACCCGCCTTCGCAATTACGGTTAAGAAGCCTCCCTTCCCCCCCCCCCCTCTCTCTTTTCGAATCCTATATATCATTTCAGGGAAAACTCCATCGATGGATCTGGAGGCAGCAAGAGGGTGGATCAAGAGTTGCAATGGTTGATATACTTAATTACATTCAGGTTGGCTTTACTCATCTCTATTTGTATGATGTAAAGACCCTATTGCATAATCTCCTGTAATCTTTTTTATCAATAGAGCTAGTGAGCCTTCATTTTTCTTGAGTTTTGAGACTCATGAAATAATGTTATGTTGCCTTTTTGCATTTTTGTGGTATCATAAGAGTGGAAGCTTGGACAATTGGTCTCCTCTGTTTGTTTTCATCCATTGCATTGGGTCATTTTATGCCAAAATCTCTGTTAATTGATATTACTTTTTGAAGTTGCTTTTTCTCTCTCTTGATCAGAAATTTTTGTTGGTTTGTCAAGTGTAACATTGACTAAGATCCTGTTCAGTTTGTTTTTGCAGATAAGAGAGCTTAGTGCTTTGAATCAATCTGGGGAGAAGTTCAATGATGAAGGTATAACTACCATTGAACAGGCACTTAAGGTATGATTACAGGGTTTTAAAACTTGAATATTCCTGCTCTCCCTTTGGTTTGTTTTCCTCCTTGAATTATGGTCAATTGCTATTGTCATTGAGTTGGTGGCCTGTCAGAAGTATGTATTGTTGACATGATGGGAATTCCCATGCGAAGGACAGAGTTTGAATATTGACTTTTGATCTCTTATTCGTGAGATTAAAATTTAATTTCCTTTCCAATGTCTTTTGACTACAAGAATTTTAAAAATTATCTGCTTGTCTTGGGTGAATTTTCTCTAGTTATAGGTTTTCTTCCTATCAGTCTTTATAGAATGATTTAATGTATTGATATGGTTGGTTAAATCTTCTTTTCTCCCTCATATGTAACTCCTCGTGAGAAAGAAAAGAAGATACTGATATTACTAAGTTGACAGAGCTGAGGTATCTACTTGAACTCTTGTTTTACTATGTTAGAGCCTAAAAGTTGTTCAAAATCCCTTTTCCACACCACTTGAAATCAAGTAGTCGTCTGCAGGCATCACAGATTCGTGAATCCAATTGAAATAGACGGCAGAACTTGTAAATTTGACCTTATATTATTAAGTAATTTTCTGTTTGCGCAGTAATGTAATCTCAACTTTTCAGTACCTCCTTTCAGGTGGAGAGGACAGACTGTGGAAACTGCCTCGTATGGGCTAAAAGTGACAGTTTAGCAAGGGACGTGATCAAACTGTCATCAGATATCACAGTAAGAAGTAATTTGCCTTATTTACATTATTTTCCCCAAAAACTAGGGAAAATTCTAATGGGAGTCTTTGCCTCTTTGGTTATCTTCTGAGATGGCTGTTTTGTATTATTTCTTCTTGATTCACTTTTGGATCTCACTTGGCATGGGAAAAGGAATGTTAGGCGTTTCCTATCAAATTATTTATGATTGATAGGGTTACATAAACATGAAAGATTAGTCATGAGATTCTTGATTGCCCCTTTTGCCATCTATAAATTTTATCATCAATTTATAAAAACAGAAGGACAAGGTCCATCGCTTATTTCAGCTAAGCCTTCAAAATCATCAGAAGCATTATGGTTGATCACTTCACTAAGGCATGCTGGTTTTCTGTTTTCGTATTGGTCACTTTAATGATAGGGATAAATAAAATCCTGGAAGCAGTCTCTCTGATTGCAGTGGTAAGGTTACGTACTTCTAACCCTCTCAAGGAGTCTTGTGGATTGGGTTGGATTGGGCTGCCTTTTTGAGATGAAGACAAAATTAGACCAGATAGAACTTATTAGAGATTAAATGATATTGGGTGTGTGAATTTTACCTCTTTGGTCCTTCACTATAATTTCCTCGCATGTTGTTCTGTCATAATGCAGGTAGGCTACATTGTTATGAGAGACCCATCTACTGGGGCTCGAACAAATTTGTTGAGGATTAAAGATGCTGAGGTAAATGAATTCAATGTTTGGATGCAGAGAAAAGTGAGTAGAAAATAGGAGGGAGGTGATACTACAAAGGAAAACTCTAAAAAATAGTACTCGTAGTATTCTTTCCTTCCTAACTTTCTTCCCATCCAAACATAGGGAAAGTGGGCATGTGTAATGATCAAGTTTTGCTTGATGGTTGACAGGAGAAAAAAGCTGAGTATATGCCTGGACAGTTGATGATGAAGAATCCATGCAAAGGATGTTGTCTGAGCATGTTGAAGCTATTGTTACGAGCAATCGGAGTTTACTTCAACGTGTGATGCAAGATACTAGAACTCGATGTCTCGTAGAAGGTTATTCATTATCAAAATAACATTTAACTCAACAAGCTTATATCCAAAAATTCCCAGTTTCTGTTGCAAATATCTATGTAACATCCATTCTTCTTTAATTTGGCTGCCTTATGTGGATCTAACCGAAGGAAACAGAAGAATATACCTTGTGTTGGATTATTAGCAAATTACTTCAGTATTAAACATCAGATGCTATTGGTCAATAAAGTACTAGCTGCACCATGGAGTATACCAAAGGTTCTAGTATATGATCAAGCAACAACTCTCCATTTATAAGAACTTTGGTTAACTTCCACCTCAGCAATTTGCGGTATGTGAGCGTCCTATCATGAATAGGGGTGTTTTCGGCGTTTGGAAGTTTTGTACTTTTCCTCTTTGTATGGATTCAAAATGACTAGTTTGTTTGGATTCCTTCAAGGAATTTTTCTTACATGATGGAGTGGTTATTTAATACAAAGAGACACCTCGGTTAACAACTATGGGATACTTCCCATTACAATCGACATAAAATAGCTTGCAGCTCCGTAGATGGATGATAGATCTCTTGATGCCCTAAACCTGCTGCAAGACCCTTCTTAGCTAAGAAATCCGCCGCGGAATTACTCAACCGAGGGGTATGGGTAATCTTCGTACTCCAATCCATTTGAAGCATCACTTGAGCTTCATGAATAACACCTGCATCCCTGTGACCGCCACCACCCTTGAGAAGCAGAAGGTCAAGGCATTCTGACGAGTCTGTTTCTAGCCATACTTGTTTAACACCCAAAGACCATGCTATCTTTAATCCTAAGAGACACGCCCAGAAGGTGTATGAAGCCCTTAATGAATTTCCCACAGAGTCACGAATCAAGCCTCCACATGCACTTTTGTTAGAAGTTCTAGAATAAGCTCCATCTACGTTTACCTTCACCCATCCCTCCTCGGGCCGCGCCGACTCTCGAGAAGGGGCCAAGGTAACACCTTGGAGTTTGAGACCGATAAGGCGATCATTAGTAGTGTTCATACGAGTCCATCATGGCACTTGTGCTAGCAGGATATTCTCATTCAAAGTTGGTTTTCCTTCAAAAATAAGTAGATTCCTCCGTCGCCAGATCCACCAACATAAGATGACAAATCGAGAGGCCCACTCGCTACTTGCCTCTTTGTGCCCTCTAACATTCCACCAAACCCATTCAGTCAAGTTCATACCACAGAACCTCCGCCACTTATCACTAGGCACCACCTTCCTCCATAATGCTCTTGAGTGAGGACAATCACGAAAGACATGCATGTGATCCTCAAAACCTGCACCACATAGACTACAACTCGGGTTTGTCGCCAATGTTCGCTGCACTCGTTTCGCATTCGTAAGAAGCCCTTGTCGCGCCACTAGCCAGAGCAAGGTTTTACAGCGAGCGGGGGCTCGAACCTTCCACAATCGTCCCCAATCCCTTCCTTGATCCCTTACGTTTCCTGACAGTACCCCATATGCAGATCTCACAGAGAATTCACCACTTCTTTCCCATTTCCATTTCACTCCCAATGCATCATTAGTAACATCAATTCCTCCAGACACTTTATCCCAGGTCTTCTTAATGCCCGTCCAAACATTGGAGCCAGACCGAGATACATCAATGTGAGGGAGGAGATCATCCCCACATTTATACTTATCCCGAACGACTTTGACCCAGAGATCCTCCCTATGTGTGACCATTCGCCATCCCAACTTCATGATAAGGGCCACGTCGCTCTCAGTACTCCCCCACAAGAATGATCTATTCTGTTTATCCAATGTCTCCCAATCCGGAGCCCGGAGATAAGACGTTTGCATGGTATATGCCGGAATGGCCGACGACACCGGGATATAAGAGTTGCCCTTCCAACTAGAGAGAAAGAGCTAGCTTTCCACCCATTCAAGCGTTTCTTCACCTTATCAATTACCCCGGAAAGAATCCTTCCCAATTCGCTTATGATGAAGAGGTACCCCAAGGTACTTCCCGAGATCGGCCGTGAGGGAAAAACCAAGGGTCGAACTAAGCTCCAAGCTCCTGTGAAAATTAACATTTTTGGAGAAGAAAACTCGTGTTTTAGCTGCATTCACCTTAAGACCTGAGCAAGCGCAGAAGTGCCCCAAACAATCACGAACCATCTCTGCTTGTTGTAAGGAAGCCTCCGTAAATAAGATGATGTCATCTGCAAAAAACAAATGAGAAATCGGTGGACCCTTCTTTGTAAGGTGAATTGGCTTCCATTTCCTGGCTTCCATCCGTTCCTGAATCATGTGAGCTAACTTTTCCATACATACAACAAATAAGTAAGGCGAAAGTGGATCACCCTGCCTGACCCCTCTTGATGTTTTGAAAGACTCGGCCTTATTTCCATTCCATAGTAATTGAATATTTGTTGTAGTAACACACTTCCCAACAACCTGGAGGATAGAGTCCGGGAGATGCAGTTTAGATAAACACCAAGAAGAAAGCGCCAATTCACCCTGTCGTATGCCTTCTCAAGATCAATCTTGATAGCCATGAATCCCTTCTTTCCCCCCATAGTCCTCATAGAATGGATCACCTCCTGGGCCACAATGATGTTATCTGAGCTATGCCGGCCAGGAACAAAGCTACACTGATTAGGGGAAATTACATGAGGCATAAACCTTTTCATGCGGTTTGCCACTATTTTTGTGACCACCTTGTATATGATATTACAAAGGCTAATCGGCCTCGAGTCCCTACACGTCTCTGGGTTATCATTCTTCGGAATAAGGACTAAAAGAGTGCCGTTTACAGCACCTATTGTCTCAGGAGAGTTAAACACCTGCTTCACAAACTGCACAATAGAATCCCGGACTGTGTCCCATTGGTGTTGAAAGAACAAAGCATTAAACCCATCCGGTCCCGGAGACTTAAGTCCACCCATACTAAACAGAGCTTCCTTAATTTCGGCTTCCTCAACTTCCTTTTGACAAATGCGGACATGTTCCTCCAACGAGACTAGGATATGTGACACTACACTCTAATTTCGATCTGTCCTCGGCTTCCTCTGTGAACAAATTAGAGAAGTACTCGCCACATGCCGTTTAATGATCTCGGATCAAAACACCATTCCCCTTCCGTAAGACAAAGTGCATCAATGCTATCTCGCTTACGCCGACCGCTTGCAGTGCATGGAACAATTTAGTGTTCCGATCACCATCCGTAACCCATTAATCTTAGCCGGGCCCATAACAAAGCTTCTGCGTTAGGGTCTCATCCACTCCAACCAAAGTTTCTTCGTACCTCATCGTAGTACGAGGACCCACCACTACTAGCAATCGCACGGCTAATCCCATCCATCCTACGGAGGAGGAGATTCTTCCTGCTCGGATATTCCCAAAGACCTCTCGATTCCACTCGATGGCAAGCATTCGCAAGATTCTCAATATTGCTCACCCATTCATTCGACCGGTCCCACTGTCTGTCAACCAACGTACTTCTCCCGATGAGACGGCCTTTCCACCCTCAACAATAGAGGCCGATGATCAGATTTAAACTGAGGTAAGTGAAGTACCTGAGCATCGACGTATTTAGCACACCACGCCTCATTAGCAAAAATGCGATCCAACCTGTTGCCGTGCTTCCTCGTTTCCAAGTAAAGCGTGGTCCATCAAATCCGAGGTCTGCCAACTCCATATCCTCTCGCCCATCTACAAAATTCTCGGTCTCGCAGAAGACTAGTCGCCGCACAAGATTGCCGCTCCTGGGAAAATATAGTAGCATTAAAGTCTCCCCCAATGCACCATGGTCCATGAACAGTTTCCTTAATGCGAAAGAGCTCAGTCCACAAAATACGACGATACACCTGATTTGGACTTGCATACACTACTGTTAAGTACCAGCATTGCCTTGAAGAATTAACTAGTCTGAGATGCATAAATTGTTTATGCTGCTCTACCACCTCGATCTTGAGCGACGCTTCCTCCCGAGACACCATATACCCCCACTATACCCTTCGCAGCCGTGGCGTGATTATTAAAACCCAGTGTCCGGATTCGCCTCTCAGTCCTGCGCTCGTCCGAACGGGTTTCCACAATGGCCATGAAATCCAACTTATAATGAGATTTAAGATCACGTACCAGGCTAGGAAATGACTTCGCGCCTGTACCTCTTGAATTCCATATCATAAAATTCATTAAGAATGATTAGAAGAGGTGGGCTTCAAACCATTGCCCAAGTACTTATCCCCAATATTCTTTTCAAAGAGTGAGTCCGCGGGCCCCACAAGAACATCTTCCATTATTATATTTCCATTACTTGTGTCTTTCTTTTCAAAAAGTGAGTCCGCGGGCCCCACAAGAACATCTTCCATTATATTTCCATTACTTGTGTCTTCATGCGTCAATTCCTTTTGACCAAGCAAGTGGGCCCCATTCGTAGCATTTGATTCGAATTCATTCATAACACCATCACCGTGGGAGTGCAACGCTGGAGAGATGAAAATGAATTATTCATTTCCACCTTATGGGCTTCGACATTGCTTAATATAGTTCTTTTAGGTTTGGGCCTTAGTCTATTTTCCTTACCAAACAACCTAGGCCCATCCTCTTTTTTCCTCTTAGACCCTACAACCATCCACTCGACTTTTCCTCCCTTTAATACCAACAACTTTATTTGATATTCCCAAAATCTCATCCGCTAATTTATCGCCGCTTGCAACGATGAAGCCGAACCCCGTGAAATCGCCTTATTCCCTCATTAATCTTAACTCCATGCTCTTTACCCAAGATCCCTTGTATCTCGCCTCCATTCTTCTAATATCCCCCATTTCGCCTTCTCCTTAAATCCAGTCAATCCAACGGTTGGGCGGCGCAAATCTCGGCTAAATACCATATGCGGCCCAAGGTGGTTACTACCGCCGGAATCACAGAGGTAGTGATAGACGCTGATCCACCGCCGTTCGGAGATTACCGGTGACTGCTCGCTCCCGAATACTCGCATTCTACTCCGGCCTTCATCTTCCTTCAAACCACCTTGGCGTCATTCTCGCTCTCAAATACTCTCGTCGCTTTTTTCGGCTTTCTTTCCTTGTGGGTCTTGGGATTAAAATTTGGCCTCCACCGTTGACTAACAGGTAATGGTCATCAATCATCCAAGGCCCCTCATAATAAGCATAGTCCCAATCTTCCTTACTGGAAAAGAGAGAGTGTAGTATTCCTGACTCAAAGGTACGACTTTTAGAGGTTGTTTTGGCTTCCACATTCTACGAACTCTATCAATAAGTACATGCTTCAGCACTGACAAACCCAGGACCTTGATGATCAGAGAATTCATCCAAGGTTTACACCATGACGTATACTGGTCAGAAGTCACTTTCAGGACCGGATATTTGCTACCGGCGACGCCCATATCATCATCACTCACCGCCTCCTCAAACCCCTCTACCTCAGACTCTGTTCCAACATGTTTTTTGGCAAAAAACCCCTTCCAGCCACTAACAATGTCATCAGCTTCCTCATGACTCACCAAAAACCCCAAGCCACCTGGGGCCAAAAGCTTCTCTCTATATGAGATAGATACTGGTCTCCGATCACCCTCTTGACTCCCCTGATGATGCTCACTGCTGCGCGCTGGCATACCTCCGCTTCCAAAGACAAACTCTCGCCACCAGGAGTATTGCTTTGCGTCCGACCCGGTCCTCCCCCGTCACCGTCACCGCGCCCCCGCCCATCGCCGTCCGACCGCTCACCTTTCGCTCTCTCGCTTGCTCTCATCTTTTCTACTTAGAGTAGTTAGTATATTCTAATCCAAAGTTATTGATGGACTGGTTATTTAACTCGATGCTTTTTATTTTTGTCAATACTTTATCACCAATAAAATCTAAAAAATTAAAGTCAATTTTTAACTCAAATTATGATTGTACCTTCTCTTCCTTAGCCCCTGTTAACTTATATATTCCTATCTTATGGTATTTATTAATATATGATATAAATATTATTAAAACAGTAAATGATATTTTTAATTTTTCATTATTTATTTGTATATATTAAAATTATCTTAATTATAAAATTTATTAATATAAATAAAATTGTTATGAATATTATATTTGTAGATGTCCATATCTCCTATTATTTCCTATTCTCCATAGTTTCCTATTCTTACTCATTAATTATTATGATTATGGAATGACATTAATTGTATATTAAAGAGTTATACCTATAAATAGAACATATGTTATCTATTTGAGATAACACTAAATAGTGAATAAGAATAACTATTTCTTACTTTCTATTCATTCTTCCTTTCTTTTCTCCTCTTTCCCTTTATTTTATAACACGTTATCGGCACGAAAGTTTTAAAGAAGATATCATTTCTTTCATAGCCTCTTTGACGATTTCATCTAACTTCTTTAATGATATATTTATTTTATCTATCGGAATAATTTAAGCCACTATATGAAATTAAAGAAATACTTTTACCAATTTTTTTAAACATCGGATTCCATGGCTAAGATTAAAGATTGTTACTGTTTTGATCTCCTTTAAGAGTTCTTTTATATTATTGTTATTGTTATTTTAGTATAGCCAAAAGCCATACACCTCTAATTTTAAATTTTAAAATTATATGGCGGAAGACATATAGCTTTACTTTCTTATTTAGAAAATATATGACCAAAAGTGATATTGATTTCCTATTATATGGCTAGAAGCCATATTTATTTTATTTCTATTTTGAAATTATATGACAAGAAGTCATATCACTTTGATTTCTTATTTTGATATAATATGACTAAAAGTCATATTTCTTTAATTCACTATTATATGTCCAAAAACCATATTACTTTAATTTCCTATTTTGAGATTAGAGATTATTATTATTATTTTCTTTTGGGTGAAGGTGCAATTTTACCAACAAACTATTAGAAGAAGAGCATCTGGCACAAACATTTATTATAGGTATCTTAAATACAAAAAAACAATTAAAGGGGTAAAAAACACAATAGCCGTTAGTTTATTTTTGACGGACGTTTAACTCTTGGGTTATGATGATGTGGCAAGGCGAGTCGAAAGCAAAAATAAATAGAAAAGCAAAACGCAGAGCAAGCTCGGGATTGGGTTTTATGCCGGATATACCATAGGTCCAAGCACGACACGTCATCGTTGTCTACCCCGGAGGCTTTGGTCACGGTGGGTGATCAAGCACGGGATCAACAGCAGCTTCTCAAGCAAGCCCTTTGCCGCATCAACCGGTAGTACCATGAATCCCCATGTTCCTCCGCATACCACCACGCCGGCGTCGAACAAGTCTCTGTCTTTCTCCAATCTGTTAGATGCCATGACTACTCTATGTTGAGCAGCTTCTTGTCTCGATCGAGCCATTCCGTCCCCACTGCTCCGGCCTGCATGCAGGACAGGTGTCGCCGGTGGCAATATTCGGATCACCACTTAACTGTGCCTTGACCCCAAACATGGAACACGGCAGGTCCAAACGATAGCTTCGACGTGGGCGAGGAAACCTTGTACGCATCCAAGAAATTCCAGCTCGGTTCTTGCGGCTTCCCGAAACCAACCATGGTCAATACCGAATAATAATCCACAATGGAATTTTCTCCATAAACGGCTAGTTGATGAATCGGCAATTACTTCGGGTCCTCATCTTCGATTTCAGGGATGATCATCCGAACTTGTCCAAGCTTCTCGAGACCAACCCGATGACCTTCGCAACCTTTCACTCCACCTCCAATACAACCTTGTTGCCGTCATCATCTGCCTCTGTTTTCTCGTTTCGAATCCAGTATACATCATGATGCTACCCAAATCCGTTTACCTCGTGGACTTATCCTGCTACCTCCCTCCTCCCCATCTCCAGTTTACCTCGTGGACTTCTCTAGCTACCTCCCTCCTCCTCGTCTACATCATGATGCAACCCAGATCCGATTTCATGGAACACTCGAGGCTCACCGGCGATTTCTAGAATTTACGGGTTGGGGAAGAAATGTGTGTTCCATAGGTGAGTCTCTCTGCTCCGAAAAGTCAATTTTTTTCTGTCACAGCATTTCCACATCTTCACCACATCATCAAATAAATCACCATTAAAACAGAAAAACTAATGGTCATTGTGTTTTTTACCCCCTTTAATTTTTTTTTGTATTGAAGATACCTTTAATAAATGTTTGTGCCAGATGCTCTTCTTCTAATAGTTTGTTAGTAAAATTGTACATTCACCCTTTTCTTTTCATTTCTTTATTTTATATTACTTTTTATACTAGTTCATTTTATTTTAGTTTTCTTTTGATATATATATATATTATTCATTTGCTTATTTATTTTATTTGTTCATCATTTAATTTAATTTATTTTCCATTTTACTTTTATTATTGTTTCTTTATGTTAAATTTTGCTATTTTATATTTGTTTACACTTAATCTTGTTTACATTTTATAACATTTTATTGTTATTTTATCTATAGTATTATAAATGATGTGATAAATATGATTGTGGATTTCTCATCTACGCATATATATATATATATATATATAGACACACACACACATCATTTAGATTCTACCTCCTCTTTCTACATTTCTTCTTTATATTTGTTATATGTTATTTATCTTCATATATGTATATTTATTCATGATTAATGGTAAAATATCTATTTATGAATATATGAAGATATTTTCAAGAAAATTTATTTATAATTATATATTGACTACTCATGAAAATTTTGCTCCATTTAGTTATATTTTTTTATTAAATATATTGATTTTGATTTATGAATTTTAATGTTTTAATTCATGACGATGCTTTATGTTTTATTAATCTTACCATGATTCCGATTGTTACCATTATTTTTAGTTTGAGTCACGGCCAAACTTACCAAAATCAAGTTTACTGCTCTTGATATCACATAAAAGAATTATCTATCATGGATCTTATATGCTTTGAGGTCCATCTAGATGGTAAGGGACTAGACAAAGCTATTTTACTAGGAAATTAAGAAACTAGTTAAGATAAGGCTAAAGCCATGATTTTCTTCGCCGCCATATTCATGAAGGACTGAAAGCTGAATATCTAATAATAAAAGATCCATTAGAATTGTGAACTAATTTGAAAGAAAGATATGATCACTAAAATTGGTGATCTTGCCTCAAGCTTGTTACGAATGGATACACCTTAGACTATAAGATTTTAAGATTGTAAATGAATATAATTCAGCGGTTTTCAAAATAAGTTATAAGTTGAAATTATGTGGTGAGAAAATAATTGATGAGGACTTATTAGAAAACTTTTCTACCTTTCATGCTTCAAATATGCTCTTGCAGTAGCAATATCGAGAGAAAGTTTTTAGAAAGTATTTTGAGTTAATCTCATGCCTATTGGTAGTCAAACAAAATAACGAGATGTTGATGAAAAATAATGAAAATCGTCCCATTGGGTATGCTCCACTCCTTGAAGCGAATGCAAGTGTATATAATAATTATCATGCTAACGTTCGCGGTTGTGGTCATGGATGTGGTCATGGTTGTGGTAGGGGACGTAGTAATTACCGTTATCATGGTAGTAGAAGTAATGATTATAATCCTAACACCCAGTGGTGGAGCTAGCATTCAATGTTTGTGAGTGCACAATTAATGGGGGATTCGAGGGCGCGCCCGAATTTTTTAGGAATTTTTAAATGCATTAAAAAACAAAAGAAAATAAACAAGAAAAGAAAAGAAAACTTCAACTTAACATAGAAAAATAATAATCAAGAGTCAACTAAGTGTTACAATAGAACAATTACAAAATCATTTTTCGATTCTTCATTCCTTGAAAATATTGCATTATATCTTCATTAGAGCGAGGACCTCTTTGTTAGACTAGACAAATAACGAACCACACCATTTAGAGAAGTTGTTATTAGGTTCCTTCAAAATATATATAGATTCTTAAACTTTGTGTCTGCACTGCATACGGATGCACCTAGGGGTGAGCTTATCAAAACCGAAACCGAAAATCGAACCGAATAATTCGGTGTTCGGTTTTTAAACTAGCTTAGTTCGGTTTTCGGTTCGGTTTTTGCAAATTTATTTTGGTTAAAACCAAAACCGATTTTTTTTAGAAATAACCGAAATTAATTAAAACGATGATGCATATGTATGAGTCAGACCCAACCTTATGAGTCATGACCCTTGACCCACCTCAACTGAAGACCAGTACCGAACGTCCAGACCCAATCCAATTCCTCTTTCTATCATTATTCTATGTTTTGATTTTAAAATCTGCAACCTATTGTCATACAAGTAAAAATCGATATATACTAGGTGCTTCATGTAAAGTATACTATAGCCAGGTTGCACTCAGTAGTCAATATTGTAGATTGATTCAGCAAAAAAAAAAAGTAGGTTGGCCATTTTACAGAATTAACGCAAACAAAAAGGCCCAACTTAAGCCCAAAAACCGAATTAACCGAAAAACCGAACTGAAATATTTCGGTTTTTTCGGTTCGATTTTTAAAATGTGTGTATTTCGGTTTTAACCGAAAACCGAATGATCACCCCTTTTTTCAAGTCGATAATGTTGAGGCACACAAGAATGATGATGTTAATGAGTTAGATGATATTAATGGCGGTAATGCTATGACATACTTGGAGGTGCACTGATTTTTATGATTAGATGAGTTTGGTTGGAAGAACAATAATTTTTTTAATGGTTTTTCAAACATAGTTTATGCTTTACTTTCATTTCGTTTTATATGCAATCAAGCCATTGTTGCTCATCATGTATTTTGAATTTGTTTTAATACATTTTTTTATATAAAAAAGTACTTGAGCTTTAATTTAAAGTGAAAGATATGTTATTGGCCTATTAGACACCGGCTTGTCTTTGAAATATAGATATAAAGGAAGTATGATTAAATGACTCACACTTGATGGGGAGATTGTTAGAATACAAATGTGAGCTAATTTTTGAAAAGTTATATTCATATATTTCCCACACAAAGCCTAATAGATCTCCCATAATAGATGTTAGATTATGATTTAAATTGATATATTGTTATGGAAATTGAAAAGTTTACGATTGGTTGAGATATATGTTATAGTAAACCAAAGTTTACTAATCCAAACAAATTTATTGTTGGCATGACTTGTTTGAGCATCCGAATCATATATATAATGCAACAAATTATAAATAAGATTCAGTATTGACATCCATTGAAGAACCGAAGATTCTTCATGAATAACAAACATATTATTCAAGAATTATTATGTGTTGCTTGTTCTCAAACAAAATTGACTATAGGAATATTATTGGTCATGATTAATAATTGATCTTTGCATTTTGGAAATACATCAAACATAATTATATGAACCCATTGAAATGGCATGTAAATCATATAGTTGTTGGATAAATTTGAAAGATGCATCTATAAGATGGTTACACGTGTGATTATTAGCTTGCAACTTGAAGTTTGCAATAATGTTTGAATAAATTAAGCGTGCAATTTTTAGATTATATGATCCATAAATCATGTATTAAAGCCTCCATAAATAGGCTGATTAATGCTTATGAGAACAAAATTTTTATGTCAATGTTGGCATATTTAGTTTTATATATTGTAGCACTCATATACATCAAACCAACATAATCCTCCCGGTAAAATTGGCTTTTGGTCAAGAGCCGGACAAATTCTATCTCAAAAGGTTTGGATGTGCACTACTTATTAATACACCACAATGCACATAGATGGATATAGAAAGAAAGTTGAGATAAATTTTGTGTAAGAATCTCCTTCTTCTTGTTTGTCTTTATATGAAACAAAATGACGTTTCTAAAGGAAACAAATGGATTTAAGAGACTTATCTTGCATGATTAGTCAATTGTCATTTAATATTGTTTTCCTAACATGAGGAGGAGAAATTGAATATTTGGAAAAGAGAGTACATAGAATGCATTATTACTATTTAATATCCTTGAATATATAAGTATGAACTAGAAGTTCATCGGGCTATGGATTCATGAAATACTATAAAGTATTTGCCGATGAAATTACTGACCTAAATGAGATTTACTAAATCTCATATTCCATAAAAATGCTCCAATCGGTATAAATACAAGTGAAACATGCTTGAAGCATGAGAAACTATTCGGTTCCAAATATAAATATTATGGATAAATTGAAGCATTTAATTAAGATGATCATATTAAGGAGACAAGTATTCTAGAATAGTGCCGAGACACAACTAATTGCAAAAACCTCAAGAGAGGTTTAGGTATCTCAAAAATAATATAGATCTTGTTAATTTATGTTACAATTGGAAAAATGGTATCGAAAAAATAAAATTGTTGACAACAATTTTAAAAATGACATCACGTGATTAAATGATGATATTATATAAAGGTATGTTATAAGAAATAGACATCAAGAAGATAAGCCAAAAAGGAAAAGTGATTTTTTTTTTTTTGAAAAAGACGCAAATATGATTAAGGACCTACAGTTTAATTTGGGATATATAAATGTTTATGTGAAAATAAGGATTTTCACAAAGTTTAATATTTTTTCAGAACTAAAATCTAATATGATTTTGTGGTGGATACAATAATTTTGTATATATTAATAGTCAAGCACGTTATGAAAGAAAAATATGCATCTATTAGATATTGTTATATATAGCCTATGTGTAATACCCCTGATTAATAATAGAAATAATAATAATAATAATAATAGATTAAAATAATAAGATAATAATAATATATAAAATATCTAGAAATTAATAATATTTTAGTATTAATTTATTAATTTGCAATAATTAAATAGCCCACCCAATCGCTAAAACCCTAGATGTTAATTATAAACTTAGGTTTAGCCTAAACCTAGAAAACGCTCGACTCTTTTTCTCTCGACTCTTTTCTCTGCTACGGCATCCTCGTCCCGCACTCTTATCAAAGCGTTTTTCTCGAAGGCTAGCAAAGACGGAGACCAGGTAATCCTAATTCCCATATAGTTTAGGTTAAGTTTATAGGGATCTTGATAGGTAATCCTAATTCCCATATAGCTTAGGTTAATTCATACTATAAGTAATCCTAATCCCTAGGTTAATAGAAATCAATTGTTGTTTGATTTCCGATACGGATATATATATGTAATTGCTTTGCTTCGATTCGCGTGATTAACCATTGAATATATACATACAATATTCTCAAAACCTTGCTTCAGCTTTATCCATTCCTTACGTAGGGCCCACGTCTGCTTACGTCTGCTTTGGTTTTGTTTTTCTCTCATGGCATACTATCTTTTGATAATCACATATACTATTATACATTATATAATACTTATATTATATGTTTGCTCTGGGTGCGTTTTGTTCTTTTTTTGTTTTTCCTTTTCTTTTCTTTTTTTATGAAACCTACAACCGCCTTTTTTTAATATAAATATTTATATATTTATATATATTGAGAAATACATTTTGTGTGTTGTTGAAATAATTAAAATCGTGGGAGGATAGCTTTGGGATGGTACCTCCCAAAGTGATGAACACAACTAGGCATTATGCCCCGATATGTTACCGAAGTGAACCGATTATATCCGTTCTTCCTAAAGTGGTGTCTGGTCGGGTTTCACGGACGCTAGTAGCAACTTTAGGAAGATGTATGCACATTAGGACGAAGTATTTTTGATGGCCAATCGATTGATTGTGGTAGTCGGGTTTCCGGTCACGAGCGAGGCTAGTCGGGTTTCCGGGTCTACCATGGTTCTCCTCCTACTAAGCAGGTGGCGGGGCTTCCGGGTCTAAATTAATAAAGAATTATATTTAGTGTAAATTATATAGGATTATTTTATGTGATTTATATAAAGTATTCGAGCCACTTAAATCTTTTTTTGTTTTTTTTTCTATTGGGATTACCAGCGTTTTTTGATTTTGTGTATTATGGGCTGCGACGATCCTTCTGGGGAGCAGATTTTGATGAAGCGAGTTCTCGAGTTGGGGCTAGCGGTGAGAAGTGAGGAAGAATATTCAACTATTTATGGCTAGGTTTATGTTATTTTGCTTTGAATAAAACTATTTATTTAAGTTTTGGACTTATGTCATTGTAATAAATTAGCCTTGCACTTGTCCCAGTACAAGTGCGGCGGTAACACTTCCCAACATTGTTTACTTTGGAATTCAGTAATTATTTATAAAAACCTCATTAGCTCGCTTTTGATACTAACTCGGGGATAAAAAATCCCGAGGTTAAAAAGAAAAAAAAAGATGTTAAAATTAAAATTAAATTTAAGTAATAATAATAGTAATAAATGAATAAATAAATTTTAAATGTGAGAGATGGGTAGTGAAGGGTTATTTCCTTTTTTTAAAATGATTTATTTTCTTTAAATTTCTAATAATTGTTTGTTGGAAATTATTTTGTGATTCGTTATGTGATTATTATTGACTTGTGAATTTTATTTAGAAGGAGATGTTGGAGAGGTAATTAGAATTTATTTTGTGAATTATTTTGAATAATGAAGAATGATGGAATTCTTATTTTTAAATGCAAGATGTCGGTTTGTCGTTTGAATTTATATTGGTTTATCGTTTGAATCTATATGGGGGGCCGGTAATCCTAATTCCCATATAGTTTAGGTTAAGTTTATAGGGATCTTGATAGGTAATCCTAATTCCCATATAGCTTAGGTTAATTCATACTATAAGTAATCCTAATCCCTAGGTTAATAGAAATCAATTGTTGTTTGATTTCCGTACGGATGTATATATGTAATTGCTTTGCTTCGATTCACGTGATTAACCATTGAATATATACATACAATATTCTCAAAACCTTGCTTGACTTTATCCATTCCTTACGTAGGGCCCACGTCTCGCTTACGTGCCGCTTTGGTTTTGTTTTTCTCTCATGGCATACTATCTTTTGATAATCATATATACTATTATACATTATATAATACTTATATTATATGTTTTCTCTGGGTGCGTTTTGTTCTTTTTTGTTTTTCCTTTTTTTTTTTTTCTTATGAAACCTACAACCGCCTTTTTTTAATATAAATATTTATATATTTATATATATTGAGAAATACATTTTGTGTGTTGTTGAAATAATTAAAATCGTGGGAGGATAGCTTTGGGATGGTACCTCCCAAAGTGATGAACACAACTAGGCATTATGCCCCGATATGTTACCGAAGTGAGCAGATTATATCCGTTCTTCCTAAAGTGGTGTCCGGTCGGGTTTCCGGGACGCTAGTAGCAACTTTAGGAAGAGGTGTGCACATTAGGACGAAGTATTTTGATGGCCAATCGATTGATTGTGACTAGTCGGGTTTCTGGGTCACGAGCAGATTGGTCGGGTTTCCTGGTCTACCATGGTTCTCCTCCTACTAAACAGTGGCGAGGGCTTCCTGGTCTAAATTAATAAAGAATTATATTTAGTGTAAATTATATAGGATTATTTTATGTGATTTATATAAAGTATTCGAGCCACTTAAATATTTTTTTTGTTTTTTTTTTCTATTGGGATTACCGAGTGTTTTCTTGATTTTGTGTATTATGGTGCGACGATCCTTCGGGGAGCAGATTTTCGATGAAGCGTGTTCTCGAGTTGGGGCTAGCGGTGAGAAGTGAGGAAGAATATTCAACTATTTATGGCTAGGTTTATGTTATTTTGCTTTGAATAAAACTATTTATTTAAGTTTTGGACTTATGTCATTGTAATAAATTAGCCTTGCACTTGTCCCAAGACAAGTGCGCGATAACACTTCCCAAGGTTTACTTTGGAATCAGTATTTATTTATAAAAAAAAAAAGTATGACAGTTTTATGTCATCATAATCATAAGAAATTGGGGGTGTTACACTATGCATATGGCTCACTAAATTACGAAACTTGCATAATAATCTTAAAAAGATACAAAATGCCAAAAGTATATCTAAAGATAATTTTTTGATTGCAAAATATATATTATTTGATATTCTAGAAGTACCTTATGATAATATTTAGAGATCATTCAATGGATAATGAAAAGAAGATCGAGTGATTTTCATAATAATTCTTTTATTGTTCCACAGTGGACAATATAATGTTTGACGACTAAGAGCAAAATATGCTCATAAGGACATTGGAAGTAATGTTGTCATCATGGGGAGTAAAGCGATGTTATCAAGAAGGGAAGTCAATACACACTTTAGTCTTTTCCTAATCTAGGTTTGTCTCACTGGGTTTTCCTAAAAATGTTTTTAATGAGGCAACACTTGGCGTGTATCAATAAATGTTATACTTTTTTTATTTAGTTAAGTTTTTATTCCACTGGGTTTTTTCTGGTTAAAGTTTTTAATGAAACACATTCAATAATGGATATCCAAGGGGGGTGTTATGATATTATATTTGTGGATTATTTCCTATTCTCTATAGTTTCCTATTCTCACCCATTAATTTCTATGATTATGAAATTACATTAATGGTAGATTAGAGAGTTGTGTCTATAAATAAAAGACATATGTTATGTATTTGAGACAACACCAAATAGTGAGTAAGAATCACTCTTTCTTACTTTCTATTCATTCGTATTTTTCTTCACATCTTTCCCTTTATTTTAGATCAAAAATTATATATTTTGAAATTTTTTGTTTTTGTTTTTAAAAAATGTTTTCATAACCGAGTTTTATCATCTGTTTTTTTTTTTTGAATAATCTCTGCGACAGATAAGAGAGAAACTGTGGGGAGATGTCTTTACGACGTCATTCTGAGCTGGAATCCTAGACCCTCATTCGGGCATCTTTAGTCAGCAATCAGCATCACTAGTCAGTCCCTCTCTCCGGCATTTTCTTCTTTTCCCTTTGACGGCTACCTACGAGTTAACGTTACTTTAGTTTACAGATAAACTACCCTCACGTATTTATCTCTTACACTTTTCACATTCCTGTTAATCGCACTACTTCGCTCTAGCACTGCGCCACCGTCTCTCTTCATTCTTTTCTCGTAAGCTTCGCCTTCGCATCTTATATTTGCAGTACCAAGCCACCACCATCGTCTGAGTTTGTCTCCCTCAGTTCCTTCCTTCGTTTTCCTGGTAAAATTTTCACTTTCTTATGCTCGTCGGTCTTTGTTGAAGTTTGAATTCTTGCAATTGCAATAAGAGGATTAATTATTGCTTTAAGCAGAAGATTTGATAGAGAATGCTTTTGGGATCTAATTGCTATCATATGACCATCCCCATATTACTTGGCCTGATAAAATGTCCCAGTAAACTCTGCGTAACGAATTTTTCTGAGGGACCTCCATGAAGCTTTCTGTTTATGTTCTAATGATGATCACTCTATTTGGATACAAAAAGTACTCTAAGGGGTGAACTTGATCACTCACTACCTTCTTTCTTTTTTATCTTTTACTTATTTTATTCGTGAGGATTTTCTTTGAAAATTGTGGCTGTATGTTAGATTTGGTAAGCGTTATATTGAGTTCTAAACTTCATTTCTAGTTTCCAACTCTCTTAAAGAACGAAAATTTGAAAAATAAATCAATAGGTTTGAACTTCTTAAGTTTAAATTTAAGCAGCAATTGGTAGTGTGTCATGTTTTCGGGCTGCTGAGGATACAGTCTAGACACAGTGAATGTCTGCCTTCAAATATATCATATTTTCTTCTAGTGTAGGGATTCGGGGCAGCGCCCATAATTTTTTTAAGGAAAGTTTTAGATGCTTTAAGATTGTATCGTTGACATTTTCGGAAGGAAAAGGTTTAACAAGATTAAAGAACATGTTACAACATATAAGAAATCAAAGAATGAAGAATTATAATAAGTAGAAGGTGGGCAAGCAAACCAAAATGCGGCCGTCTTCAATTCATTATAAACGAAAATCACAAGGTGGGGTATTACCTTCGATATTCATTTACATCGGTCTTCATCCGCTTAGCCTTGATTCTTTGCATCAACCTCCAAAAAGATTCGAGGATAAAGTTATTTCTTGAAGCAAATCAATTTGCAAAGAAAGCAAAAAGGAAGCTATGTCATGCCAATATTCAATACTGTGACCAAGAAAGTAGACAAGATGAGTTTTAAAGACCTTTAGATTAGGCATGGATGGATCCTGTAGCCTCATACTACGAGGAAATGCATTTTAAATAATATTTCGCATTTGTATGCACCTACTAGGAATAACATCACGAAGGTAAAATGATAAGCACACAAGAACTCGGGGAAGTCATGAAGTAGCACTAAGAGCACCCTAAGTGTGCCTTTATAGAGAAAATGAACTTGATGAACAAAAAGGAAAGAGAAAAAAGAAAATATATACAAATAAGACTTATTATCATACTTTCACCATAGAGCAAAGGAATAAGAGAAGGATAGTTACAAACCAAGACTCCAAGTTCAAAGATGCCTCAAAAAAGGCTATCCACTAGAGAGCACAACACTTTCAATAGGTTCAACACCAAACACCTACATAAAGGAGGAAGGAAAACAATGAGAACACAAATGCATTAACATAGAAAAATAATAATCAAGAGTCAACTAACCTTTACATCAGAAGGATTACAAAATCATTCTTCGATTCTTCATTCCTTGAAAATATTGCATTATATCCTCATCATTAATCGTATCAAATATATCACGCTCAACAAAAGTTAACATGCATGAGTTAAATCAATCATCACTTATCCGATTCATGCAACTTATTCTTAACAGCGCTCGAACTCGGGACCTTTAACATAGATTGAAGTAATTTTACCCGCAGAGCTAAAAGTCACGCTAATGCTCTCACCATTCAACCTTCTATCTTTGATGAGATCCTGCGCAAGCGTCTGATTCTTTGTTGCAAGGAATTAAGGAGAAGAAAAGCCAAGGAGAAGCTATAGACTTTGAGGTTGACGAAGGTGGCACAATGAAGTTCAAGGGTAGATTATGCGTGCCCGACAATGAAAGCATAAAGAGGAAGATTTTAGAGGAAGCTCACAATACGCCCTACTCAATTCACCGGGAGGAGTGAAAATGTACAAAGATCTCAAGAAGAGTTTTTGGTGGCCTAGGATGAGGAGAGAAATAGCTGAATTTGTGGCAAGGTGTCTCGACTTGTCAAAAGGTGAAGATCGAACACAAACGACTGCAGGAGTGTTACAACCACTGAAGTTCCGAGAGAGAAATGGGAGTCAATTTCTATGGATTTTGTCACTGGCTTACCTCGACTAGGGAGATAAGAATGCTATCTCGGGTCATAGTTGACAAAGTTGACTAAGACTGCAAGATTTATTGCGATGAAAAACACATGGGGTTTGAACCAGCTTGGCCGATGTCTATGTGCGAGAAATAGTGAGGTTGCATGGAGTCCAAAAAGACATAGTCTCTGATAGAGATACGATGTTTTTATCAAACTTCTGGATCAAGGTTCAGCAAGCTTTTGGAACCCAACTCAAATATAGTACAGCCTTTCATCCCGCGCTGAGATGGACAGACCGAGAGGACGATTCAAACTCTTGAGGACATGTTAAGAGCCCGTGCTCGGAATTCAATCACTCATGGGATAAGTGTTTACCTCTGGTCGAGTTCTCTTACAACAACAACTACCATGCGAGCATCGATATGGCACCTTATGAGGCATTGTACTGTAGGAAGTGCGTAAGCCCATTATGTTGGAATGACTTTCGAGAAGCGGCATTATGGGTCCAGATATGATTTATGAATCAATGGAACAAGTTAAGGTAATTCAAGAAAAGATGAAAGCAGCTCAGGATCGGCAAAAGTCTTATGCAGATCAACGACGACTTCACGTAGACTTCGAGACTGGAGAAGAAGTATTCTTAAGAGTATCACCGATGAAGGGGGTAATGAGATTTGGAAAGAAAGGCAAGCTGAGTGCAAAGTATATTGGCCCATATGAGATTATTGAACGAATTGGTGAAGTGTCGTACAGACTAGCTCTTCCAATGGAATTAGAGAATGTGCACGACGTTTTTCACGTATCTCAACTCCGGAAATATATACCAAATCCTTCACATGAGCTTCAACCCGAATCTATCAAGATAGATCGAATCTCACCTACGAAGAACGTCCCGTAAAGATTCTTGATAAAAGTGAAAGAATGTTGAGAAACAAGTCACCAAACTAGTTAAAGTTTTGTGGAGGAGTCAAAAGGTAGAAGAAGCAACATGGGAGGCAGAGGACGATATGCGCAATAAATATCCGTTTTTATTCGAAGAAGGTACGCAATTAAGTTTCGAGGACGAAACTTATTTTAAGGAGGGTAGTTTGTAATATCCCATATTATTATTAGTAATAATTTTATTTTTTTTTGGAATTTTCAGCTTATGCACTAAGAAAAAAAGGTTTTAGGTAACAAGTCCACTACTTGTCAACCGGTCACATTAAATTCACATCTCGATTGATTGATTGAATTTAATATGATGAATCATATTTATATCTTAATTGTTGGATTGATTGATTGAATTTAATATGATGAATCATATTTATATCTTAATTGTTGGATTGATTGATTGAATTTAATATGATGAATCATATTCATATCTTGATTGTTGGATTGATTGATTGAATTTATGATGATGGATCACATTTATTTCTCTATGGCCCATGTGGTTTAGAGATAAGTCTTGGATGTAGTAGTATATAAACCCACTCCCACCTCTTTGTGACATAGAGAAACATCCTCATGCTCTCTAGACTTCGGTATTTACCAAAGGTTTAGAGAGAAAAGGTGTCATCCATAAACAGAGATAACAAAAGAAGGCTTTCATCGAAACAAACCCTAGAGGCCTACCTAACCCAAGCTAACGCTCAATACTCTTCTTCTCTTCTACTACTCCCTCTATTCTTACTCTCGTCGATTATTCTTCTAAGAGGTTAGCAAAACGGAGACCAGGTAATCCTAATTCCCATATAGTTTAGGTAATATAAATTATATGTAATCCTAATACCCATATAGTTTAGGTTAATCCTATATCGATTTTGATAAGGTAATTATGATCCTAAATATATGATAAGGTTGTTTTGTATGAAATTTGGTATATGTAATCCTAATCCTTAGGTGATTGTAAGATGATTTTATACTTGTTAAATGTAATCTTAATCCTTAGGGAATTTTAAGATATTTTCATATATTATATGTAAACCTTAGGGTATTTATATTAAATTATTTTAACCCTAGAAAATAATAGGATTATTTATAAATTAATTATATTATTTGAGAACTTTATTGGGTTTTGACCTTACGAAATAATAGAATTAATTATATAATTATATATGAGTATTATTGGGAACTTTATTGAGTTTTAATTCCTAGAAAATAATCGTATTAATTATTGATAACAGATTGTAGCATAAACTTTACTTTCCATAAAATGATGGAAAATTGATTATGTGCGATATGTGTGCTATATTAGTATTATTGAATAATTGGGAAATTATGATATTGATACTGTGTAACTTATGATGATTGAAATGATAATTGGATTTGGACTTTACTCTGGATAGATATTTTAATAGAGTTAGATCTTATATCGAATATTTGAATTATTATACTCTTAAATAGTTTGGAAAGTTATGATACTCTTGAGCAACCGATATATTCATTGAAGAAATTTCTTAAATAAGATAATTGTGACAAGATTGAATTTTTCCCGATTATGTGTGATTGAAATGAATTAATCGTGGAGGATAGCTTTGGGATGGTACCTCCTAAAGTGATGAACACAACTTTTAGGCTCTATGCCTCCGATATGTTATTTGATGTGAATCGATTATATCCGTTCTTCCTAAAGTGGTGTCTGGTCACAGGGTTCCTAGACACTAGTAGCAACTTTGGGAAGAGGTGTGCATATTAGGATGAAATGTTTATGGCCAATTTGATTGATTGTGATCGGCGGTGGTTTCCTGTCACAAGGTAGATCTGTCACAGTGGTTTCCTGTCTACCATGGTTCTCTTCCCACTAAACAGACCGGCAGGTTTCCTGTCTAAATAAATTTTAAAAAGATGATAAATGATATTTGATGCAATTACTATATGATTATTTGTATTTGATTTGAGTAATATATTTGAGTTATTTAAATTGTGTTTTATTAGGATTACAAATTTTCTTTGATTTTTGTGTTATGGGTCGTGATGATCCTTCGCGGAGCGCATTTTCCGTGAAACAGTTCTAAAGGTTGGGGCTAGCAGGAGAAGTGAGGAAGAATGTTCAATTAATTCTAGCTAGTATTTATATTTCTTTTATGCTCCGAATAAAATATTTTTATTTAAGTTTTGGATTTATGTTATTGTAATAAGTATTTATATTTCTTTATGCTCCGAATAAAATATTTTTATTTAAGTTTTGGATTTATGTTATTGTAATAAGTTAGCTTTGCACTTGTCCCAATACAAGTGCGGCGGTAACACTTCCCAAGGTTGTTTATTTGGAATTTCGAGTAATTATTTATGAAAAGTATTGCGCTTTATGTTATTATAATTGTTAGAAATTGGGGTGTTATAACCACTGTGGCTCCTGTAAGTAAAAGTGCATTCGTTGATAAAATTAATTACATTATAAAATAATTAAAACTAGTGATTTTGCTAAATTGCTAATTAGTTCACTCATTACAGCTGAGTGGTGGAGGCTATATGGAGCATCTACTCAAAGTTTGCAAAAACTTGCCATCAAACTGTTAAGCTTGACTTGTAGTGCATCTGGATGTGAGCGTAATTGGAGTACTTTTGAGCATGTAAGTATTCATTTAAATGATTCCACTTTATAGAATTTCAAGTAGTGCTTGTGAAATAAACATTCTTTTGTTGTAAATTATACAACAGATTCATTCTAAGAAGAGAAGCAAGCTTGAGCATCAAAAGTTGCAAGACTTGGTTTTTGTCAAGTATAACCAAGCTCTTAAAGAACGCTTTGACTGTCGTGATGTGATTGATCCCATTCTCCTAAATGACATTGATGATAGTAATGAGTGGTTGGTGGGGGAAATGGGTGGAGATGAAGAAGTTGCTGAGGACGAGTTAGTTTTTGAGGATGACACTTTGACTTGGGGAGCCTTCTTTGAACTTGTAGTTGTGAAGGGTTTTCATATTTGGTCATCCCATGTCCTATTATTAAATTTTGGTAATTTAATGGGTCAATTAAAACTTATAAGCTATAGAATAGAATCAGAGTTGACACTTGATTAGGAAGGATCTATCTCATTTTATTTACATGATCTATATTACTTGTTACTCTTGGGAGATGGCTCGGAATGGAGATGACTTTTTTATTTTCTGTGATCCTTTTTCATGGAATCCACTCAAGTAATTGATTGACTCTATTGGTTTTAGCTGTTATTCATCTGATCTTTCCTTGTTGGCTGTTGCTTGGCCATTTATTTTGGATTTTATATTGTACATCAACCTCCTCAAATATATTTCAGTACACATATTTCATCCATCATGCAAAAATTTAAAATATTTGTTTGATTCATTTAACAAATTTGCATCAGAAAAACGTCTTTCCCAGTTTCACTAATCATCTCTTTCTTAGCAAACAGAGATTATATGGTTTCGTTGTATGCTTTGTTGCTGGCTTAAATTTTACACTATTTCTATGTTTACCCCATGCTTTTAGGCATGCATTACATTTGTGTGTGCAATGAGGAGAATTGGAAGACTAAGCTTTATTTATCTAAATATGAGGTAGATTATTGTACTTTTAGTTGGAGAATCCTTCCTTTCATACTCTCTAATACAGCTTATTACGTAAATATACAAAGTTCATCCTTGGAAAACAGAATAATATTCAATACTAAGATTTTGTTTCTCGTTTTTACACATCAGGCTCTTCCATTGACAAATAATTATAGTTGATTGACCTGTAAAAGGATAAAAAATTCAACATATAATTATAACTGATTTACTATCTGTCACACTTTAGTTTTCCTCCACATAGAAAGATAACTGATCATCAAAACTCAAGGAAATTGTTCTTGAGTTTATCGGTGTTGAAATCTGCTCCATGTAGGGAAAAAAAATCATAAATTGGAGTATAATTCCAAAATGCAATAGAAGATTCTGTGTCATGAAAGGGCTTTTCATTTTCTCCATCAGTGTCCTTGATAGTATTGATTTGGAGTTTGACTTGGAAAATCATATTTGTAATGTACTAATAATGTTTTGGTGAATGATATTTGTAAATGTCATGTATTTCTATGATATTGGCTTGTGAAATTGAATCAATTGACGTTTGAAAAAAATGGATTTCATCATCTTTTGTACATGGAAAATAATTAGATAATAAGAAATAGTCAATACAGAAAAAAAGAGGTGGGTTGGCTATGCCTAAACAATTTCAGTATTAAATTGCTAAGAAATTGTATTTTTCTTACTCTCTCTTTCTGTTGTGTGGATGGCATGTTTGGCTTGAACTTGTTTCTCTTTCTTGGGTTGTATCCTGACTTCAGATGATGACTTTTTGTTGCTAACTATTAGCATTGATTTCTTAGTAGTAGTTAATAGTGATGCTATCATCTACTAGGTTCTTTTCTAATCCATTGGACAAGTCAATTCCCTCACCAAGACTTTTATCCGTTTGATCTATGACTGCATATCTTGTGACAATCATAATTCGTAAGGCTGGAATTTTAGTTGACGTGGCTAACTTGTAATTACGATCTCTTTTGTTGATACTGGAACTTATCTCCATTTTTTCTTTATGTTCCCAGCCTTGCATACTGTTGTAACATCTATCAAGTTCATTTATAATTCCAAACCAATGGATGAGAGAGTCAGAAAGAAAGATCCAAGGTTAAGAGGAGCATGGACTTTATGGATATGCCAGCAAATGATGACAAAGATCTTCTGGGCCACAGTCTTAAGGTGGAGTCAGATATAGAAAAGAAATGGAAGTATAAGGATAAAAAGAACAAATGCTCAACTGATGAAGCGTTGAATTTGAACAAAGTCGTTGAGGAAAATTCTATAGGTATAGCAGCCAAAGGACAAGATTGTTCCAGTGAAGGGGATGCCATGAAAAATGGAGAAGAGAACAATAAAAGTAAGAGAAAGAAAAGGAAGAAGGGAAAAGATAAGGATGAAATAATCAGTGGTATCATTGATGGTGATAACGAAATGCAGTTCTTAGATGACAAGCAAGAAAGGAAAACAAAGAAAAGAAAAAATCGCTATGATTCAATCCCTGAAATGCAAGAAGGATTTGCTTTGGAATCGAGAAGTGAAAACAACGAAGGTGCTAATACTCATTCTGTTGTTACAAACAATGATGATCAAGGGAAGAAGATTAAGAAGAAGGAGAAGGCAAAGGCAAAGGAGAAGGAGAAACTAACCAGCAAAGGCGAAATAATAGAAGATAATGAACTCAGAAACAATGGTGGTGATCGAGCTTCAGCTGAAAGTCATGAAAGTGATCCCCATTTGACAGAAATCAATATGGGGGATGCCATTGAACATGCTAATTCCACCAAAAGTGATGATCAAGGCAAGAAGAAGAAGAAAATGAAAAATAAGAGCAAGGAAGATAAACGAGTAACATTTTCTGATCAAGTAGAGGTTTTCAATGATGGCTTAGTTCAAGGGAAAAGGTTTACAATAGAGGAAGATGAGAAGATTAAAGAGGCTATTTACAGCTATATAGATGCTCATGGGTTGGGTGATCATGATCAAGGCGTGGATATGATTCTCCATTGCTCATCTCATCCCAAGCTTAGAGGTTGTTGGAAGGAAATTGCATCGGCTTTACCTCACCGACCCCTAGAAAGTGTATATCATCGTGGTCATATTTTGTTTGAAAGGGATGATTCTCATAAATGGACCCCTGAAGAGTTAGAAATTATACGGAACTTCCATGAAAAACATGGACCTAACTGGAAAATGTTGGCTGATGCAATGGGGAAACATCGGTTTCACGTAAAGGATGCATGGCGTAGGATAAAATTAGGTGATGTAAAGAAAGGACATTGGTCACAAGATGAGTATCAAAAGTTATTTAATTTGGTAAATGCTGATCTAAGTATGAGGGCTTTAGAGGACACTAGGAAATATAAACATGGTATGTTGCGAGATAATATATGTTGGGAGGCAATTGGTAGCAAGGTGGCAACTAGAACCAGTCAACTTTGCTGTATGAAGTTGATACGTGAGAATACTAAGGAAAGGGGTAGTTTAGGAAATATACTTATTAGGGTTATAAATAGGGGTTTTGAGGGTTGTAATGGGTGTCAAGTGAATTAGTAATTTCTAGTTTTTACTCTCTTTTCTCTTATAATGATAACAAAGGTATCAGAGCTCGCCCTCGGCCGCCGTCACCGTCAGCGGAGGATCTCATTGCCATAAAAACTCTTTTGAGCTTTATCGGCTGAATCAGTGTCAACAAAGGCAAGAGTACGCACAACGATTTGAAGCGCTCATCCCTTACGCCCTAGTCGATGAGTCAACTGCCATTAGATTCTTCATCTATGGCCTTCAATCAAAGATTAAAGATGCCCTATGGTCTTTTGGTCCAACCACCCTTTCCTCTCGCCATTAACTATGCTTATCTTCAGGAGCAATGGAAGCAACAGGAATCGAATGAGAAAGATGAAGATGAATGTAGAAACAATCTGCATGAACAAGAAACTGATTCCTACAACAATGTAATAGCTGAAGAGAAACATGTAAGAATTGAGGAAGAATCTGGTGGGATTTTGGACCTCACCGTTGCGATTGCTGAGACAGAGGAGGTCAATTATCTGAAAGTAGAGGCTAGTGAGCATTTGGACCTCACCGTTGCTATTCCGGTTCTTGAGACAGAGGAGGTTAGTTCTCTGAAAGTAGAGGAGGATGTTTCAAACTGGAAGTCATCTGGAAATGATGGAGTAGCTACCGTCGTGATTCAAATTACCGAGGCAGTAGCTAAAGAAGAAAAACATAGATATGGCGAGAAGAAGATGATAGCACAGTCATCAATGCTTGCACACCGCTAACAAGGAATTTCACCACTATCCAATCTCTACACAAGAACGCACCTCCATCCTCTCTCGTACGCACGTCTCACACTATTTCACCGATTTCTTCTCCAACCGCTACTCGAATCGGCCAATGCAAGAACCGAATCAACTCTACAATTGTGGAGGCTACTCGCGATGCGCACAACGCTGATCCTATTGGGCCATTCTTCGGCGATGGCAATTCTGGTTTTCATGTCTACCACTTGCCGGAAGGAGGTACGGATCCGACACGAGAAGGCTTGTGATACCAAGGGAAAGGGAGAATACTCTACCAAGATGATGCTCGTATCCTCCGATTTTTCTTATTCCTTTTTGTCGCCAATCTTACTGGTGAAGGGACAGGGATGTGTGGGAGGACCGAGCTGTATTCCACTACATTCACTGGAGTGGGGTGCACCGATCATAAACCGTAGGGGTTTCGATCACAAGGTTGAAAGTGACACAATGATCGGCGGTGGAAGCCGTGAACGGCTAAACGAGAACAATATCGGCTTCACTCTTGGGTCGTAGGCAACCGTGAAGACGAATCGGGTGAAATATTTCAGTGGGTCATTGGATCTCTCTCGGTGCTTCGGAATTTTATTCGCCGAGAATGGGTGTGGAGATGACGCTCGAATATGGGTGCATCGCGTCTCAATTTTGGATACCCGTACTTGTTTAGTGGATATAGGCTTGGGCATTGTGGATTTCTCTCGAGTGTGCTCTAGGAATTTTTCACGTGACAGCCAACGAATCTCAAGTGGAAAATTGCATTATGGTCCAACAATTCGACGGTCTTTTGCTAATGAGTATGGCAAGGGAAGCATGGACTGGTTAAACAATTGTGGGCTTCCTACTTATTTGCTTTTTGAGACAAATCTGCGTGGGAGTGTGACAGTGGGCTTTGGGTCTGGAGAAATAATGCAGCAGCCTTGGATTTTGCTGACCATTCATGTTGTTTTCTATTAATATTTTCCCCCAAGTCCTAGTAGGCAGTAGCTTATGGCCTTTACGTTTTTATCCTATATCTTTAATTTTCTCGCTTTGTACTGATCCTTGAGGGCAAGGATCTTTTTGTTGGGGGGAATATTGATACGTGAGAATACTAAGGAAAGGGGTAGTTTAGGAAATATACTTATTAGGGTTATAAATAGGGGTTTTGAGGGTTGTAATGGGTGTCAAGTGAATTAGTAATTTCTAGTTTTTACTCTCTTTTCTCTTATAATGATAACAGAAGTGGTATGAAAAATTAACATCTCCTATGTTTGCTGAAGGTGAATGGGCTGATACTGATGACTATCGCCTGCTTAATGCTTTATATACATTGGATGACTGCTCAATGGAGGAGGTGGAATGGGATCATTTGCTTGAGCATAGGTCTGGTGATGTATGTAGAAAACGATGGAATCAAATGGTTCAGCATATTGGAGAGCATGGGATTAAGTCATTTTCTGAGCAAGTGGGGATTCTGTCTGAGAGATATTGTCCTGATTTGGTGGAAGCAAGAGAAGCCTTTGATAGCAAGCCTGTGGTCCCTTGAGGTTTTTGTCTTAATTGGGTTGTCTCCTTTAGATATGTTGATCTTGTATCACAGGGTAGAGTGTGGTTATGATTTTGTATGAGTTTCAAGCATTTTTTTAAAAAAAAAATCAATTGCTGGAATTTGTAACGTAGTATTTGGCATCTTATACCATGTTGTTTTTCATAGAATTTGAATCCTGTTCTTTTGTCCCTTTTTAGTCAAAAGTGCTTACTGTTTGGAAGGGGCTTTTATATCAACTGACACTGCTGAAAATAAAGTTAAAACGGATGAGCTCTTTCTCATTAGGATGTATCTGGCAAGTAGATCCATTTCAGTGTAACTTTAAAAAGTTCTTATTTGAAATCTTTTATTTATTAATCAGTAGCTGGGCAATTATTTACTAAGAAGGTTTGCAAGTTCGTTGGGTTGAACCTTATGTTGTTATACATCGTTGGGTTGAACTTTGTTTTTGGAAAAATATTGAGCCTTGATCAGAGGTGGTAAAATCATAATCTTACAACTGTCCAACAGATTCCTTAACAATAATTCTATTGTTTGTAACAACTGTCTTTCGGTTTGGGTTGTGGGAGGCAAAACTTACAGTGGAAGGAGAAAAAGCACAGTGAGATCAGATGAACCTGTTTGGGTTTGTAATTGAGTGAACAGGCTGTTAGCCAAAATAATGTTGTAAGTTTCCCTGAAGAAATTTCATTCACCATCGCCCATTGCGGTTGTGTAGGTCTTCATCGCCGTCGCCCACCATCGTACCCTTCTGCTGTCGCCCACCATCGTACCCTTCTGCTGTCGCCCACTGTCGTCCTCTTCACAGTCGCCTGACGCCGTATAGATCTACACCATCATTTAGAGAAGAGAGGTAAGGTTCCATTCTTCCATGCCGCCGATTTCTTAGTCTTTAAAACGCTTTAAATGTTTCCCTTTTGCCTCACAAATTAAGCCCCTCTATCTTATTTTCAGTCTCAGTTTATGCGAAATAGTTGGGAACAGTTCAAAAATTTAGCTTGACAAAAAGCTTTTGAAGGAACATTTAGAAAAATATCACCTGGTGACCTTCCATTTTGGTACGGTAAGGTCTTCAATTTTGTAAAAGGGGTAATGTTCATCGTGAATAATCTATTTGAATAGCTGCCATAAGTTTTTCTGTTTCACTTTTCCTACTGTCTCAATTATTGTCTACATTTTTCAGCCTGCAAAGAAGCTCCATCCAGACACAAACAAAGATGATCCTGAGGCTGGAAAGAAGTTCAAGAAGTTTCGATGGCATATGAGGTACCTTGTTATTACCCTGAACTCTAGTAGCTTATATCATCTTTAACTATTTATTTGATTTTTTATATGATTTTTTTTCTTTGGTCAACTTTGATGTAGGTTTTGATTTTATGGATTGTGGTACTAACTATGCTTTGGTATTCATACTTTAGGTGTGTGATCAGAATAAAGAAAACAACAGTAATGTTACATACTTTAATGGTAATGAATTGGATGCAGATGAGATGATATCGTAGTCTTTTAGAAAGACTGAATTTGATAAAATGTCGTGTTATCCCTGCTAATGTCTACCTTGATAAGTGGAATGAAACAAGCACTTCCAATATTGCATCTAGAGCGGGTAGCAATGCTGATTGTCCAGCTTCAACTCAATCTTTGAACCTGTCAATGCTGCATCATATGAAATTACTGGCTTTGTTTATAAATAGTAAGGAAGCATTATATGCCTTTATTCTACTGCTTTTTTTTTTTTTTTTGAATCCCAGTCCACAAACCTGACTGTTTTGTACTTGTTTTAGTTAGCTTTTGACATGAATTTCATATTTGGTTGCTTCAGATTTCAAGGTTCATTTGATCTTGTAGTTCTAGATGGGGTATCTTTTGTGAACAATGATTCTCTGCAATGACTGAACGACTTAGTAAAGTATAGACAATGAGACGTATATTGGACATGTGAGTTTTGGCACTCTGTTTCTTTTTAATGGGACTGTGTAGTTATTATTAGGCGGAGTCTCTTGAGCTGTTAAATAAAGTCTTGCTTGTAGCTTGACTTGACCTCAATGTAACAGTATTTTAGTTGAACGAAAAACCAACCTTTTGATTCACATTTCAGAGATTAATTTTGATACTATTGGAAGATGGAGTGCAAGCTCTTGTGTTCATTGATGTATAATAATTTAATTTTAACTTCAAAGCGTGCCAAAATGCTAATATGATAGGATGATTGGCATATTTTATTAGGTTGGGTTATGGGTTGATCTCTGATGGCAAAAAGAAATTTGTTATGAATTGGAATTGATAATATGCATAAAAAGGGACTTTTCTTGTTTCATATATTTTGCGCTTTTGTCTTAATACATTGTGGTAGATAATTACAATAGCTATCCACTGTGAAAATTTATAATTGCAGTCCAAAAAGAAAGTAGCAGGTGGAATCAACCAATGACACTATGAACAGAATGAGCTACATGACAAAAAGAGAAGCTCAAGTGTATCCACCAGAAGCTGGGGTTGGAACAAGTGCAGCAGTGGTTCGCACAAAAGGAAGCAAAAGGAGTTGGAATGCAAAGAGCTTAACTGGATGACTTCATTTAGGAGGATCTAAGTTCATTTATGAACCTGTATCTGTAACATGTTGTAACATAGTTTATAAGCAGACAATGTAATACAATTCTATTGTGATAAAAGTTCCTTTATTTTAAAACAATTGTTTCAATGTTTTTTACATATTTTCATATGGTGATATGATTTACCTTTTGTAAATACTTGACTAAATTGTAATGCTTCAAATGACTTGACATCATAATCCAATGGAGCCAACAAGCACAAACAATAAAATGACAATAACATGATATATTTTAAATAAACAGCTCAAGGACTTGAAAAAAAGTAGCCTCACAATCATTAATCTTGTGAATGGCATTTGACTTGGTTCATGTATATTTGAGATTAGTGTCCCATGTTGCAATGGCATTGGTCTAGTTGACATAGGGAGACCATATTGCTTTGGCCCTTGTGTATTTGACACTTAGGGACCATATTGCATTGGCACAGGTGTACCTGGCATAGCGGGACTACACAGCACTGGTACTGGGATAGTGGGATATTTGACTTTGGGGGCCTGTGTTGCAATGATGTAAGTGTATCACATTGCCCCAGAGCTGATGAGCCAGCTAGTTCCAATGTATTTTGGGTTTCCTGCATAATATCAATAAAATCTCATTAGAAAAACACAGTGCCACTTATAAATATCAATGTAAAAAATCTATACCTTTGAACTTTATGACGTCTTGTTTGTAGGTTTATTTTTATTTTTAACTTCTCTTGTTTTACTAGGGTTGCCAACCCAACTTTTACTCATCTCTTTTCGCTCTCTCTTTTTGAATCCAATGCCTTCACCATCATTCTTACCATCATCATCAACACCACCTTCACTATCAACGCCATTTGACTAGTCTTTAATAAGAAGTTTAGACACTTTCTTACTGAGTTCTAGTACCATAGAGAATGCCTCTGGATACTTGGATGCATCACTGGCTAATTTTATTAGCATTGGGCATAATTGCTTATATTGATTCGAGCATTCTAGTTTAGGATCAACCTCAATTTCCTTTCCCTTGTTATCATACACTACACCGCACCTTGCTTCTCTTGTCCATCTTTTTAAAATATATTTTTGTGGAAGTAGCTTGACATCATGGTCGCATAATATCCTTAATGCATGACAACATAATATTCCCCATTTATCAAACTTCTTACAACTACAAGTAATGGTAGCCTCCTTCTCTTCTCTTGATGGTTCAAATGTCAATCTCCACTCTCCCTTCTTATCAACTCTTGTGATGACATAATCGAATACAAAAGAATCATCATCTTCATTTTTCTTTCTTTCTTTTCTCTCTTTCAATACATGTAGCATTACGTAAGTCATACTCTTGTTGGAACAAGTCAAAACCAGCTTCTAATGTCAGAAATAACGGATGAAGAAGTGAAGCACGCTGTATTTGAGCTGGGAGGAATGAAGGCTCCAAGTCAGGATGGTTTCACTGGCCTCTTTTATCAAAAGGAGTGGCATGTTATTGGAGACCAAATTCGTAAATTTTTCTCTGATGGTTTTCAGTTACACGATACAAATCATATTGTTCTTGTCTTGATCCCGAAGAGAGGTTGTCCTGAAAATGTTAGTGATTACAGGCCCATAAGTTTATGTAACTTTTCATATAAAGATTTTCCCCAAAGTAATTGCTAACAGGTTGAAGCCGATGCTTAATATGCTTATTTCTGAAAGCCAGCGAGCTTTTTTTCCTGGCAGGCTTATTCAGGACAATATAATTATTGTGCATGAAGCGTTTCATCATTCGAAAAGTAAGAGAAGCAAAGGTGAATTGGCCCTTAAGCTTGATATAAACAAAGCTTATGATTGAGTAGAATGGGACTTTCTTGTTGCATTACTTCTAAAAATGGGCTTTTGTAAGGATTGGGTAGATTTACCCGAAAGAATAATTGAAAAGTTTACTGAAGCAATGCACTAAGCATTTCTATCTACCGAAATCAGTTCATAGGTTGCGCCTGGTTTACGACAAGGAGATCCATTGTCTCCCTATCTTTTCATTATAGTTAGCAATGTTCTATCAAATCTTATTGACGAATGGGAAAGTCAAGGGTATCTTTGTGGTCTCAAGTTGGCAAGAGATTCTCCTGAGTTGACTCACTACCTTTTCGCTGATGATTCTGTATTTTTCTTGAAAGCTGAAATGGAAGATTGCAAAAACTTGAGATACAAATTAGATTTGTGTTGTGCTGCATCTGGGCAACTTATCAATGTTAACAAGTCCTGCCTCTACTTCTCTAGCAATGTACCAAATCTATCAAAAGAGGAGTTTGGCCATTGTTAGGAAATATATTAGGGATTACGGTTAGATCCATATAATTAGGAATTACGGTAGATCCATATAATTAGGAATTATGGTTAGCTTATTAGTTGGCTTATATAAAGGTCTCCTTATACCCTCTTTTATTTTGAATAATTAATAATATTCAAATTATTCAATTACATGGTATCAAAGCCTTAGGGTTTGTTCTAGGCTAGTTTGATTTTTTCGGTAGCCATTGTCACTGTAGCGTGAACACTAATGAGTTTGGTACTGTTTCGTGAACAATGACAGTGGCTGAACAAGGGAGAAAGAGAGGAGGAGACAGCTTGAGGTTCGAACCAGAGAAATCGCATCACAGCCCCCCCTTGTGGCCTTCTTCGTCGCGAATCTAATTTTCCTCCTCCGTCGAGAGCTGTTGTTCTTTCCTCGGCTTTGCCTCTGTCTTCACTTCGTCACAGCATCGAAGCTTCTTCTGGGTTTCAATCTTCGACATCACAGCGCCGTAGGTCAAGTTTGAAAATGTCAAACGTTTGAAGTATTGTTTGGTCTCAGGTGAAGCCGTTTGGTGTTTGTCTCTGGTGAGACGTTTGGAGTATTGCTTGGTCTCAGGTGAGACCGTTTGGTGTTTGTCTCTGTGAGACGTTTGGAGTATTGTTTGGTCTCAGGTGAGACCGTTTGGTATTAGTCTCTGGTGAGACGTTTGGAGTATTGTTTGGTCTCAGGTGAGGCCGTTTGGTGTTTGTCTCTAGTGAGACGTTTGGAATATTGTTTGGTCCTTTGTGAGACTGTTCGGTGTTTGTCTCTGGTGAGATGTTTGGAGTATTGTTTGGTCTCTTGAGAAACCTTTCGTTGTGGCAGCTTCTACTCTGGTTTGGTTTTCTCTTTATTGTTCGATTGGTGGATTATTACTTTGTTTGAGTTATAGGCTATGGATAATTATTTTCTTGAAAATCAGTTGCTACATGTGCAAGCTACTTCCAGCTTGAGGGAAAGTGTTAGAAAATATATTAGGGATTGCGGTTAGATTCATATAATTAGGGATTATGGTAGATCCATATAATTAGGAATTATAGTTGGCTTATTGGTTGGCTTATATAAAAGCCTCCTTGTACCCTCTTTTATTCTGAATGATTAATAATATTCAGATTATTCAATTACAGCCATGTTTTTCAGGTTGCTGCTGTTGACATACCTGGCAACTATTTGGGACTTCCAACAATCTGGAGAAGATCCAAGATTCAGGCGTTGAATTTTGTGGTTGATAAAGTAAAAAAGCGAGTTCAGAGGTGACGATTTTTTTTTTTAAAAATCAAAAGCAGGAAGAGAGGTGTTAATTAAATCTATTGCGGATTCTATTCCAGTTTATCCTATGTCATGCTTTCTTTTTCCAAAAGCTACTCTCAGGAATCATAACTGCTTTGTGGTGGAAGGGCTCAGAGGAGAAAAGAAAAATTCATTGGGTTTCAAATAGAAAGATAAAGTTTAATAAGGAGGAAGGGGTTTGAGCTTCAAAGATTTTAAAGCTTTTAATCTTGCTCTGCTTGCTAAACTTGGTTGGAGAATTTTGCAGGATTCTGATCAGTTACAGGTTCGACTTTTGAAGAGCAAATATTTCTCCAAATTCACCTTCCTAGATGAAAAGAAAGGGCCGGAGGAACTCATCATGGTTGTGCACAAGTATACTGACAGGAAGAGATGTTATTCAAGGAAATATTATTTCCAGTATTGGGGATGGAACAAGCACTAGAATGTGGCATGACCCATGGCTTCAAGAGTTATCAGGTAAGAAACTTGTTTCACCATGTCCATTTCTGTCCTTTTCCAGTATGTGTGTGGCTGATCTTAGAAATGGTGAAGGTTGGGATGTGTCTATTATTAGTAGTTTCTTAAATGAATCTGAGGTGAATGTTGTTATCAGCACAAGATGCGCATTGTCTGGAAGGCCAGATAAATGGTTGTGGACTTGGGGTAAAAAGAGTTATTATTTGGTTAAGGAAGGTTATAGAGTTGCCAAGAATATTGCAGAATAATATTTTGGGAGGCGCATGGTTGGTTCCCTTCTCAGCAAAGCAATAATATTTTAAGTAACCATGCTGATACAAGAAAAGGAGAAATGGTTTCCTTCTCAAGGTAATGATTTAAAAGTTAATGTTGATTGTTCCTATTCTGCTGATCAAGAGGAAGCCGCCATTGCAAGGGTGGTGAGGGATGTGAATTGTTGGCCCCTTTATGGTGGTGTACTAAGTTTTTATGTGAATGTTTGGCCTTGTTGGAGTCTGTTCAGTTTGCTTGTGGTAATTGGAAAGATTTTTGCCGTGTCTCCCAAAATAAACCAAGTTCGATTAATGATTTGCAGAATTAGGGAACCTGGGTCGTTTCCCAACGAACTTGCAGCGGGTTTGATTAACAACAATAGTGAATGGTAAAATTGGGGGTTTTAGGGTTTTACGATTCAGCAGATTAAAACGAAATAAATTGAAATAAACAGAACTATGTAGAAACAGATAGAAAAACGTTGATAGACTTAAACAGATTAAAAACGACCAACCCAACGTTCAGATTCCAGAATCATGCATCATTGAACGAAATATAACTAATCACGTTTTTTAGGATGAATCGAAATCTGCATTCATCCGGAGAATCCTCACCTAGGCGATCGTCTAGAATTTATTCGAAGAGTGGCGTATCACGTGCAATCGCACAGCAACACTAAAACCTAGTCCGATTCGGTCCTTGGGATGAACCAAACCGAATATTAAATCTAATATTCGAACTATTTCAATTCGAATCCGATAAGATGAAAACAGAATTGATTAAGTTACCGATTAGGCACAAGTTCTCGGACGAATCATGGAATCCTCATCGTTGGGTCAATCACAGGGGGTTTAGCCGAGCATGGCTAGAAAAACTGAAGAAAAGATGAAGAACGCGAAGAACCCTAAGAACATGCGAAGAACAGTTGAGAGAATTCGAAAACTTCTATTCTGATCCACTCTAATGTCAAAAACGTGAATGCATAATGTTTTTGGCGGCTGCCTTACTTAAAAATAACCTAAAACGAAAATGGGCTCTAATGGTTTTAGCCCAAAACAGAAATAAAATAAAGCTGGGTTTAAATTACAAAATTCGGATCCAAATAAAATCTAGAATTGTATATCCGACTTTGGCTCCAAAATTGACCGCCCTCTTGACCGAATTGGCTCTTGATGTCTTCATAACAATTGTAGCTCTCTGAATCATCTGAAATATGAGACAAAAATGAGGTAAATCCGATGTCTGGTTCAAGAGTTATGGTAGAAATAGTGAAGCAACACAAAACTGAGATTTTATTATAAAAAATGGTTAAAAGCTAATCAAAGGCCCAAAGCCCAAATAAACATAAAAGCCATTATTTATTAGCTAAAGGGTCCTAAATTATTATTCAAGAGACAAAAATAAGTGTATAAAATATTCAACTATCAGTAATCAACTAGAGGATGTTAAATTTGAATCCGATTGTAAGTTACTGATTGATTGCCTAAACAAGAGCTCTCCTTCTCCTAAATGGAATTGCGATTTTATTGTTGAGAATATTCTTTTCTTAGGAAATTTGATCAGAAACCACTCTATCTTGTGGATTTCTAGGTAGACGAATTTAGCGGCTGATTGGCTCGCCAAAACTTCTTTCAAGAGGTCATACCTAGTGGGTTAGCTCTAAAGACCTCTGTCGCATCTATTGATTTTTTTAGAGAAAGATAAATATAATAGTCACTCATACAATATAGATAATTGATGTTTGCTCTTTTAACCTATGCAGCAGTGATTCACCCTAATATATTTAGAGAAAATTTCAGAAAAATATCTTCAAAATATCAAAATCCCAAATCAATTTTGTTTCGATTATACTTGATTCACAATTTACAACTCATTTTAGTAGGAAATCACTGGGTTGTGATTTTTAAATTTTGAAAGTATTTTTCTGAAATTTTTGCATATATTTTACTAAGAATAAATCCATTAGGCGACAATTTGTTACTAGCATCTATGTAAAATAAAACACCATTTAATTGTTTAGATCATTAGATAAGTGAAAAATTAAATAAATCAATTATTTTTAAAATTATAGAAAATAAATAGGGTTAAATACCAAATTTACCACGGAAGTTTTGCTAAGGGAGCACCCAGCACCCGGAAGTATTTTTGGTATCATTTTTACCCCGGAAGTTTACAAACATAGCAATTTTGCCCATCAGTGTATCTTGACTGTTGGATTGATATCATTTTTGCCCCGGAAGTTGTTTGATAATATTTGATAATTATTAATTAATAGTTGTTTGCAGGGTCATCAAACTCGGACCGGACTGGCCGCATTAGACCGAAAACCGACGACCTGGCTATGAAAACGGCGTGGGTAGGTCCCTAACCCGAGTTTCTGTGCAACCTGAGGTGACCCGTTGCAACCTGGGTGAGTTGTTGTGTTGACTTGGTTGCCTGTTTTTAAAAAATCATTTTTATGGGGTAGATGACAATATAATCGAAGTTAATGATAATTTTTATGTTAATAACTATTAGTTAATGATTAAAGGAATGTAGGTAGGTATATTTTGTTATTATCTATCTATTTTGATAATTTTCTAGGAATAATATTTATAATTATATATTTAGGACCGAAGGTAGTACTAACTACTAAGTAAATTATTTTGGCTAATCTTAGATTTTTTTATAGTTTGTAATATATTTTGGGCCTCGTGAATCTCTTATCCAGCCCAATATGCAGTTTCGTTAATGTATTATAGTGAAGCCCAGTACTATTCTTGGGTTAGCAACTCAGCATCAATGCTTGCCAATTGCCATGAATTATAAGGTTCCTTGGCATGGCCCAAATGAAATATTTTATAAAATCATAAATGTAAAAACTGAATAATTAATTTATAGAAATTAAGGAAATGATTTATTTAATTTATAATTTTTTTTTCTCTAAATAAAATTAAAAATAAAAAATAAAAAAAAATAAAAATAATTAAATAAATTACGTACTTTACAATTTTGTGGTTAAGTCATGATTTGTGATTTAGCATCTTGAAATATATTTTCATTAACACTTATTGTCCTATAATGCATTAAGAGGGTGCTGAACGAATCTCAAATCAGTTTTGGATGTTGAATCATGAATGGAAGTGGCTTCCCTCCTTTGTTTTTGAGGTTATGACGCCTTCCTTTTCTTTAAAATTGCACCGTATTTTGGTGCAAAATACTGATGGCGATTACTTCTTTATGAAAAATACCATTTAGTATCATAAAATATTTTTTTAGTATCATTTAGTACTTCAAAAAAGCAAATGATAGAAGCTACATCCATCACGAATCAGGGTTTAAACACAAATTGTGACGCAATTTATTTTATTATAAAGACGTGAAACGATAAGGACTAATGAATTGATTAATATCTAAAATTATAAACAAGAGGAGGAAACAAACCGAACATCATATTATATCAAATCTTTTTCTCTCTTTGTGTCCAAAGGAGCAGTTCCAAAAATGAAAAAAGAACATGATCTAACATGATCTATGCATCACATGTGAATTGTGATGTGCAATATTATGACTTGTGAGGCTTCAATGGGACAAGGATTACAAACAAGTTTGGAGCGCCCTTGTCAAAGTCAAGTACAAAAAAGGGCCCTGCATGCAAAACCCCATTTTGAGAAATTAATGACCCCCTTATTATTAATTCATCAAGCCAAGCACACAGTTTTTAATTTATTTATTAATTTTTTAAATCATTACAAATAGTTATGTAAGTTATGGGTAAAATTTTACGTTAAAAAAATAAAATAAAATACACATTTATTTTCTTAAAATTCTATTTTTTTTAAAAAAGAAATTTGCGTGTGAATTGAATTTTATTTAAATGGGACCAAATTTAAAAATAAATGCCATATATTATATGAAGTTTGAAACATGAAATGTACGACTTGCTATAAAAAAATAATATTGATGTTTAGTTTATAGGGTAATTTGCACTACAAACTAAGTCATGCATTTAAGGCAGGAGGTAGTAGTAGAAATTTTTCCTTTTGTCAAGATTTTAAGAAAATAATCAATTAATTAATCATCAACTTTATACCAGAAATATTGTAATACCCGCCTTCAAAACCCGTTTCACTACAAACTGGGTTGGATAATCACACTATTAAATTAGTCCACATGTAATTATACTCACAATCATTCAGTTAATACCTATTAAAATAATTTTTGTTAGACCAATACTTTCACCTTAGAGGGGTGAATTGGGTGATAATTAAAATATTACACTTCAATACAAAATGTAAAGAAAATATGATAGAGTCGAAGAAATATCACCACACAAGATTTATACTACTACGTCCAGTCCTCAGAAGCCTTCTGGAATTTTCACTATACTCTAAGATTCATCGGACTCTTGGTGCCTCAGAAAAAACTAGTTCTTTTTCAAGAACAATTGCTCCCCCTTACACTTTACAATTTAATCCTGCTTAAGAGATTCTACAATTTTGAGTCTCTCAAATAATAAATGATTCAATAAATATCTCTCACAAGAGTAGATATATAAAAATGAAGAACAAAATCAAGCTTAAGAGTTTTAAGGCTTTGCAATAAATGTCATAAAGGCTTTTCACAGTAGTTCATTGAAGTTTGGCACGTTTTCCTTCAATGCTTTGGGTATTTATAGTCTGGATGAATTAATGACTATTGTCTTGTTAAATATATTTGTTGAGGTTTCCTCGGTCTTTAATATCTATCCGTTAAGACTCTGAACATTCGTTATGTTTCGGGAATTAGTCATTGGAGCAGAGAGAATATTCAAACGTTTGAATATCTTTGCATTTAATGCTTTTAACATAAAAGTGTTTTTTTTCCCATTTTTTGAATTAAATCTTGTTCAATCACTTGAAAAACACTTAAGTACTACTATAGTAAATGTTTAGAATGATTAGAAGTAAATAGAACAAATTTCATAATCATTCCAGTGCTTTAACAAATTTCGAAGTGGTGCTCTATCTTCTAGGAAAGCATCACTTGAGTGATCTTCTCTTAGATTTTGAAAATATTTCATAGCACTGGATGGGTCACTGAAGTGATGTGCTAGTGATGCACAAAAATGGATCACTCGGGTGGTAACCCGAGTGATCTCCTCAAATCACTTGAAGCATCACTCGAGTGATCAACTAGTGATGCAAAATTACAGGGTCACTCGAGTGATCTTTTTTTGAAAACATATCACTTGATCACATCACTAGAGTGTTCTGCTAGTGATGAATTGTAACACATCACTCAAGTGGTCACTTGAGTGATTTCATACTTAGAAAATTTGATTTCATAACACTTTCAAGATCATTGCAGTGTTGTGCTAGTGATGCGCTTTATCTCATCACTCGAGTGGCCACTCAAGTTATCTCAATTAATCACTTGAGTGATTACTTGAGTGAAGTTTTTTTCAAAATATTTCAGAGTAGTATCACTGGGATAAATCACTTGAGTGGTGTGTTGGTGACAAATTTTATCTCATCACTCGAGTGGTAACTCGAGTGAAGTTGGAAGATCACTCGTGTGATTTCCTCTTCGAAAGTTTTTGCAGCCACTGATCATTGGATGAATCACTATATATGGTGATACAATACATCACTCAAGGGATTACTCGAGTGATCTTATTTTGTGAAACCATTTTATTAAAGAGATCACCATGATGATTTATCTAGGATATATCACATCATTCGAGTGATCCAACAATTTTGCAAAATATGGGTCTTTTCTTGTTCAAATTACTTTATTCATTATCTAAATCCCATGCAAAACCTTTTTATGATTTATCATCATCAAAACATAGGATCTAACATTTTTATTTTTTAAAAAACAAATACAAACTATTCCCTAACATAGACAACTTCTTTTTACTCCAGAAATTTTGACCTCTTCAATAATAACTGGGGGCTACAATTACACATTTTGTTTCCAAGTTATTTGAATTTATTGGAATATTATTCCCATTTAATTTACAATTTTTATTATTGTGGTTTAGACAATTTCCCTTTACTCCAAAAAGTTTGAATTTGACCTCTTCAATAATAATTGTGAACTATAATTATGCATTTCTTTTTCAAGCTATTCGAATTAATTGTGATATTGTTCCCATTTTGAAGATAAGATAATAAAATAAATTTAAATTGAAAATAGACATTAAATCATGAATCATAATCATAATCAAGTAATAGGAATTTCCCAAAAATAACCAAAAACTCCATTTTCCATTACTATAAGGATCTCTAATCCATTTTTGAAGAACTAATGTTGGGATTTGGTTAACAATTAATATGGTAGTATTAATTTAATATTCAAGAGAAAAAAACACATGTTTTATAATTTTACACATAGACTCCTGTTCTGTTGTAGAACATAAGTGTCTAGCCCTAGATGGACTAGTATGTTGATATAGGATCAAATAGATCTCCCCCAAGTATCCATAGATGAGATACCTAAGAGGATTGGAGATCACAGAGCACAAACATAAGGGTTTTCACCCAATGGAGTGGGGTGTGTGCTCTGTTTGGCTGAATAGTAAAGGAGAGTGCTTCGAAGATGTGTACCTTTTAGGTTAACCAACTATAAACAGAGGCTACCTTAGGGTTAGGGTTTGGACTTGTTGGGCCTCTTGTGCCTCCAAGCCCAAATGTACTAGATGTCTCCTGTTGGGCCACACCTATGATGAGCATAATATTTGATTCCATAACAGTTGCCCCCAAGCTTGGTAGTTCAGGTCTCTGAGCTGCCGAGATTAATTGACTGCTTCGAGATCCCCTGAATCCGAATTTGCTTTCGTAGCAATTTTCCCTGGCTAATTGTCTGGTTTGTATTCCTGCATTTAATAACATGTAAGCAAATCACAATAAATGGAAAATACTTACTGTTTGTGCAAATCGTTCAACGTGCTCATTTCGGATACTTGTCTGAGCTTGCATTAAACGTTCTACTTTGCATTGATGCCGGTTTCTGATAACACGCTTTTCCACTTAACAAATTGTTCTCCACTCTGTTGCCCCCCAGCCTGGAGTTCAGGTTTCTGAGCTGTCAGGATGTGTTACTTTCCAAACCCGGACTAGGTGTTCACGACTGTTGGGATTCCGTGTGTGTTGACCCGAGATTCCAGGTTTATATACTTTAATCCTCGAGATTTCGGGTTTATAAATTGTAACCTCGAGATTCCGGGTTATATATTCTAATACCGAGATTTCGGTTTATATACTTTAACCCCGAGATTCCGGGTTATACACTATAACCCTGAGATTTCGGGTTTATATACTTTAACCTCGAGATTCCGGGTTAATTACTTTGACCTCGAGATTCTGGGTTATACACTGTAACCCCAAGATTCCGGGTTATACATTGTAACCCCGAGATTTCGGGTTTATATACTTTAACTCCGAGATTCCGGGTTAACATACTCTATCACTGGGATTCTGGGTTAACATACTCTATCACCGAGATTCCGGGTTTATATACTTTAACCCCGAGATTCCGGGTTATTTACTTTAACCTCAAGATTCCGGGTTTATGATTCATGAAAACGGGTTTGTTTACCCAAATTCAATCAAATAAACTTGGCGGCATTGCTGTCGCCAAAATGATTCCAATAAAGGAATCTAAAATAGACTTGCCACCTCAATGCGGGCCCCGAAGTTTAACTAGATTCAGTTAAAATCGGGTCCAACTTCTTAACTTTACACAGATCCCTGATTTAAACTAGATTCGGCTTAAATTGGGTCCGCCTTTTTACCTTTACACGGATCCCTGGTTTAAACTAGATTCAGTTTAAATAAGGTCCGCCGCCACGTCATTCGACGTGTACTCATTTCGGATACTTGTCCGAGTTTGCTTTCCATTTTGTTTTGCAATAATCCCGGTTACTGACAATCATGTTTTCCACTAACCACTCGTTATCCACTCTGTTGCCCCCAGCCTGGTAGTTCAGGTTTCTGAGCTGCCAGGATGTGTTATTTTCCAACCTTGGACCAGGTGTTCGCCATTGTTGGGATTCCTTACATGTTTACCCGAGATTCCGGGTTTATGATTTCTGAAAACGGGTTTGTTTACCCAGAACTCAATCATTCAAATAAATTTGGCGACATTGTCGTCGCAAATAAAGGACTTTCAAGACTTGGCAGCATCACCGCCTTTACACAGAGCTCGATTTTAACCAGATTTGGTTTAAATGGGATCTACACACAGAACTCAGATTTAAACCAGATTCAGTTAAACTAAGTCCTCCTTCGAAACCCTTCGAAACTTTACACGGATCCCGGACTTTAACCAAATTCGGTATAACCGTGGTCTGCCTTCTGTTTTTGTTTCCTACAAAACTTGAAACAGAACTTAACTCAGCTTTACCGTGTCCCAAAGGTAGCACGTTTTAACCGTTATCTCCACAGAGCCCGGACTTTAACCAGATTCGGTATAACCGGGGTTCGCCTTCATTCCTTTTGTAGGGACGGAACTCCACAATTTATCTGGGGTCCAATTAAGGAACACAGATTTCACTGTATAAAATAGACTTGGATGATTCATGAAAACGAGTTTGTGTACCTCAAATTCACGCATGTATATAAACTTGACATGATTCATGAAAACGGGTTTGTGTACCCCAGATTCCCGCATGTTTAACTGGACATGATTTTCGAAGACGGGTTTCTTTACCCAGAATTCATACATGTTTAACTTGAACGTGATTTTCAGAAACGGGTTTATATACCTCAGATTCCTACATGTTTTCCTTCGACATGATTTTCGGAAACAGGTTTATGTACCTCAGATTCCTACATGTTTAGCTTTGACATGATTTTCGAAGACTGGTTTATTTACCATGACTTCATACATGTTTAGCTTAGACACGATTTTCAAAAACGAGTTTCTTTACTCAGAATTCATACATGTTAAGACTGGACATGATTTTCGAAAACGAGTTTCTTTACTCAGAATTCATACATGTTAAGACTGGACATGATTTTCGGAAACGAGTTTCTTTACTCAGAATTCATACATGTTTAGACTGGACATGATTTTCGGAAACGAGTTTCTTTACTCAGAATTCATACATGTTTAGACTGGACATGATTTTCGAAAACGAGTTTCTTTACTCAGAATTCATACGTGTTTAGACTGGACATGATTTTCAAAAACGAGTTTCTTTACTCAGAATTCATAGTGTTTAGACTGGACATGATTTTCGAAAACGAGTTTCTTTACTCAGAATTCATACGTGTTTAGACTGGACATGATTTTCGAAAACGAGTTTCTTTACTCATAATTCATACGTGTTTAGACTGGACATGATTTTCGAAAACGAGTTTCTTTACTCAGAATTCATACATGTTTATAGACTTAGCGGCTGTAGGCGTCGTTACACGGAGCCCGGATTTTAACTAGATTCAGTTTAAATCGGGTCCGCCTTTAAAAATCATATACTTTTCAAGCATTGAAATATCCACTGGAAACATCATATTTTTGGACATTGGAACTCTATCAATAATTTGCCTAGATTTTTTTATTTTTACTAGTGCAGCAGTTATCATTGAACAAAATCGAATGGCTACTATCCACTAACTATCCAACACTAGGCAGATTATGAGATAGAGGAGGAACATGTACTACATCATGTACAATTTTACCATTACCTTGACTTATAAAACGCTAGCAGTACCTTTACTTGCACTTGGATATGCTTGTTGTCACCAAGAGTTACATCTGATTTTTGGGACTCATCAAGCTCCTTAAATAAAGATTTTTCTCTTCCAGCATCTTTGTCAATGAGAGAATGCATCAAAGTCATAGGCTTTAATTTATCCATTGAAATTGAAGCTTTGCAATTGTTCCTGGAGTCGAACATTTGGCCTGTCTTCGAAAAATGATTCCAATAAAGGAATCTAAAATAGACTTGCACCATTGCATAATACAACCATGTCCGTCTTCAAATTTACACGAAGTCCCTTATTTAAACTAGATTCAGTTTAAATCGGGTCTTCCTTCAAAACTTTACACGGATCCCGGACTTAAGCCAGATTCGGTATAACCGTGGTCCGTTTTCAAAACTTCACACGGATCCCGATTTTTAACTAGATTCGGTTTAAACCGGGTCCATTTTTAAAACTTTACCGGGATTCCTGATTTAAACTAGATTCAACTTAAAACCGGGTCCTCTTTCAAAACTTTTCGGGGCCTCACCAAGGAAAGTTTATTTTAATAAGTCAGCTGAAGCAGCTAAGAATTATTAAGGCAGGCTTCAATAGTGTCTCAGGTCCAACACCACTACATATTTATACCAAAACTTTCTATTTGGGGAGATTCCCCCAGAAATTTGAAATATCAGTGAGCAAGAATTACTTGCTTTGGCATAACAGAATTATGTGTTGTTTAAATGACTATACATTCTGAAGTAGCCGTCATGTTTGCTGGCGTCTGAGAAATTTTTATCACATAAAAATGCATAATGTTGTAGCAAGATATTCATGAGATAACAACTAGCATCAGATGCTTCGAGACGATATAGAGCGTCAGAAGAAAAAATCAACCTTCCAAATAAGCAATACGCTTTCCAAAGTGCAGTTATCCCCCCACAAAAAGTTTGAAAATTCGCACTTTAGTCCCTCAATGAAACTTTTCGAATTTACAGAAAGATCCCTGGTCAAAACTTGCATTTTGACCAGGTTTCTTAGGTCATTTTCAGGAGCTACGACACGAGACAGAGAACTGATAGATACCTTGCATCGGACCTTCAACCTTCCTCTTCCTCTATCATCGACGGCGCACCTTTACTGAGAGGGAGAAAGCTTGAGCAGAAGACGTAGACAGCACTACCGCAAGATATGGAACGAACGGAGGCAGATCAGATCGCCGCGGGGGTTCAGATTGGACTCTTCTCCACCAGTTTCCAGGCGATGTTTTCTCTTCGCGATCTCGCCGTTGTTCCGTCCTGCCTTAGTCAACATCCGATTTCGGCCTTGGTCTACCGTTAGATGCACCTACAGTGGATAGAAATCAATGGTGTCTGAGTTTCAGTTTGTTTCTTGCGTTCTTGTCATCGTTCATCTGGATTTCTATTACAGATATGCTCTTCTTGCTTTTTGATCTCGGTCATACACACACAGGGAATCCCAGCGCTGGATCCTGGGGTATCCCGGCGTTAGGTATATCGGTACTGTGCTTATCTGGTGGACCTCGGTTTAAATAGCCTGCCACTCGAAGCATCTCGGTACTAACCCAGGACCTTCACAAACCAGACTTCAAGTGAATATCCAGGCCTACCAACTTCACAAGCCGGTCATCCACTAGATATCTCGACCCATCAATGTTGTAGAGAACACCATTTACAGCTCATGCATGTCAGCAATTCCATTCAAGCCAGACTTCCAATAAGTATCTCGGCATTGGTAAGCTTGGTTCAATCCAAGCCCAGAGGATGTTTGAGATATCCCGGCATCCAACCATCTTGGTGCTCTCAAGACCGTACCGGATATGTATTCCTCTGTATTCATCCCTCTCCGATAATTTCCCATCTCGGTTACACCAAACGTATGAGCAGAAGAAACTTGAATGCAACGCCGATCTCGGAGTAATGTGAGGTTTGATGCTCGGTATATGCCAAGACTCAGATAAGCCTGGTACGCAACCTGCAAAGCTGAAGGCAGAGTAGTGTTGAATCTAATGAAACACTATACCCATCATGGGAAGAAGAAGAAGCGAAGTTATTTCTGCTGATATCAGTTACATGGCAGCCCTGGCTACATGTTATGCATTAATTACGCTGTTTTCTGGTTGGGCATGTCAAAGAAAATCAAGGAATAAACTTCGAAGGCTCGCCCTTAATGAAGTTCACGAGGTTGATCAACCTTGTCATACTTGCACTGAATAGACTCAACAAACGGCCTCGACTTAGAATCTCCTTCACAACGAGATTGCAGGTAAAAGGTAGGCTATGGAGATAACGCTTTGAAGATGAGACTTGCGTTTGTGCAACAACGTCATCTATTTTAACTCATAGTCCTATCCCTCCCTCCTGGCTTGCATTGATGGCGTAATCTGAATAAAAATACATTCGGGTGATTTGGGGATTGAAATCTTTTTCCATCTTGGTTGCGGGAATCAAGAATTTATCGAATCCCCACAGACGGCGCCAATGTTCTGTTATAGAACATAAGTGTCTAGCCCTAGATGGACTAGTATGTTGATATAGGATCAAATAGCTCTCCCCCAAGTATCCATAGATGAGATACCTAAGAGGATTGAAGATCACAGAGCACAAACATGAGGGTTTTCACCCAATGGAGTGGGGTGTGTGCTCTGTGTGGCTGAATAGTAAAGGAGAGAACTTCGAAGATGTGTACCTTTTAGGTTAACCAACTATAAATAGAGGCTACCTTAGGGTTAGGGTTTGGACTTGTTGGGCCTCTTATGCCTCCAAGCCCAAATGTACTAGATGTCTCCTGTTGGGCCACACCTATGATGAACATAATATTTGATTCCATAACAACTTCGATTTTGAAGATAAAATCTAAAATGAAACTATACATAAAATCAAGAATCATAAATCATAACCCCGAAGGGACATTTGGAGGCAATAAAAGCAACGTACGTACATTCACATACATGTATAGCTCAACCTAAACCACGTCATATATATCATAGGAAATATTTCTTGATTGCTCAATCAATCATACTTGGAAATAATTTGATAATTCTTAAATTCCCTAATTTCATTTATTTCATAATTTCCTGAAAAGGGAATATATGCGGTGAAAATCATGTCTCCATCAATGGTATTACATCCCCATAAATAATGATACCCCCTTTTTTTTGGCCAAAATTATGTCTTAATGATAATGATTTGATTTTGAAATAATGATTCCGGTTTTTCCTTCTTCAGAAATATTCATGGAGTTGATTCCATTTTTCTTTTACCCACAACTCAATTATATATAACATCTGTATTCACGCACTGAAGGGTGCATGTGACATTAGAGTTAGAAGAATTTGGTTGCTAAATTCATTCCTGGCTAAGGAGAAAAATTTAGGGATATAGGTTTGTTGCTACAAATCAACAGTATCTCACAACAGGATTGGAACGTAGAGGTGCAAATCATTTGGCCAAGGCATCTCTTGAAGAAGCCTTGGGATTCCATTCTTTGATGGCTACGTTAAGCATTTTGTAAAGATTTTTGTAACTCTTTTAATTTTGCAATCTATTTCTAAATTATCGAAAAAACCCATGTTCATTAACATTTGTGATCAATTGAAAAAATTTGGTTATTTTATTTTATTTTTAACTATGTTCAAATGGAAACTCTTTCCTCTATTCCTCTTTATACTAGGCATATTCTGATTATACTAAGCTTGTAGAAGAAGAAGATCGAATTGTTGTTATTGGTCTGCAATGAGTAAAGATGAAAAGGATACATAGTCTAATTATATTTAAATACACTAACATTGATGTCTTATCGTTTCAACTTTTAATAATATGATTTGTTAATGTCTATGATTTGTTAGGTTTGACTATTTTCAAAAGCTTTTGTGATGGTACTTTGACTTTGCACAATTACAAGCATCCTAATATTCATTTATTTAAACATAACATTAGACGTAAGTGTATTGTTGATAGTACGATTCATGGTAGATTTCTCATGAATATCGTGCTTACAAGCAATGGCGGAGCCGAAATTTAAGTTTGTGGGTGTACAATTAATGATGGGATTTGGGGTTCGGAGGCAAAATGCCCCGATTTTTTTTTTTTTTTTTTACGGAGGATAAAAGGCAACCCACTTCTTCGTAAAGTTTAGGACTAGAAATGGGGTTCGATTGAAAAGTATTTTTAGGAAATCAATTTAAACAACAATATACTCTAATCTCATGACATACGAATACCCGACATGTTACACAATCAAATTCCAAAGCAACATGTAAGGAAAAATTATTATGGTTTGTCATATGTGATAGGATATTAAAAAGTTAACTATCAACGAAGGAGTAAAGGAGCATAACAAATGCTAAAAAAGTCTAATAATATTTATATTTAATTTAATCAGATGCTCATATTAAAAAAAACGTCATACTAAAAAAGTAAAACGTTGGTTTTGACAGCGAGTAGTAAAGTTTGGGGCCAATAAAAATAAAACCACCAATGGGCCTCATAGCACTATATAATAATGTCTCATGTTTTGATGGGGATTATGGGTGTTTATGCTAAAATATGTAGTAACTCAGAAGCCAAGAAAAAAAAAAAAACTCAACAGCCACAATTTTATGGGTGCACTTGCACCCACATAGAACAACGTGGCTCCGCCACTGCTTACAAGTAACCTTCCTTTACCTATCCATGTTTGGCTTTGCCAATCTTTTTGTAGGGGCATAGACATCTTATGAAAGTTTAGTTTTTTGGAATTTACCTTTTATATTTTTGTAATGATCATTGGTCATATCAGAATTCGACTTTGATTTCCGTAATCTACAAGATTTTGTTGTTGTTTATATATGTTTAACACTCAAATTCATGTGTGTTGTTTCAATCTTCTAATCCAAAATGCATTTTGAAACATCCTCCATAGTTGCTTGGTAAAAGATGATAAATATGATTGGATATGGTAATGTTTATTTTTTTAGTATATTCACATGTATAACAAAATATTTTATAAATAATGAATTTATGAATTATTATACACACACACACACTCCAAACTATTATTGTCAACTTTAAAAATAATTTTTTTATTTATTTTCATGAATGATAATAATAACCCCATGGGCAACCAATTTCACTTGAAAAAAAAATCATTATTCTTCATATCGGAAATATAATACCACAATAATTACAATTAGGGTATTAATCGAGATATTAAAAATATTTCAAAATAATATTGTTGACTTTAAAAATAGGGGATAAGGGTCTTAAATGCCATGGAAGTTTTCGCTGAGGAGCACTGGGTGGATGAAAGTTTTTTTGGGAAAATTACACTCGTGTCCCAAGGAAGGAAAAATAATTACAAAAAAATCCCTTCAAATCACAAAATTACAAAAAGTCCCAAGAGAATTTTTGTTGTAAATATATACATTCCTATTGTAAATGGTTTGAGACTTTTTTGATATTATTTGTACGAAATTAAAATCCAGGTTTTTAAATGTTGTTGTAAATACATACATTTTTTGGATGATCCTCTCTAGGACTCACTCCCCTTACAAGTTGTAATCGTACACCTTCACTTAAGGTTCCACAACCTTAAGATTTTACAACAAAGGAATCTAAATAAGTGTTTGATAACTCCTCACGGGTAGATAAAGATTAAACACTGAAGTTCACTAAATATCCGAAGATATGAATGAAACAAAGAAAGTTGTAATAAATCGAAATGAATGCTCAGTGTTTCGGTAGGTGACGACTTTAATGCTTCTGGTATTTATAGTTGAAACATTTATGACCGTTGGAGAAACTTGAAGATCGACCGTTGAGAGTCTTAAATATTTTCGTTAGACTCACGACGTTTCGGATGATATTCTTCATCGTTCAAATATTCCAATGGATTTGCGCTCCAACATTCTTTCACTCCTTTTGTTTTCTCGTTGTAGAAATGGCATTTAATATGATGGAGAATGTTTGTAATCGTTTTACGTTTGCTCAGAGTTGATTACCGAGAATATCAACACTTTTAGCAATTTGCATTTAATGCTTCGGTATTTATAGTTGAAACATTTATAACCGTTGGAGAAGCTTGAAGATCGACCGTTGAGAGTCTTAAATATTTCCGTTAGACTCACGACGTTTCGGGTGATATTCTTCATTGTTCAAATATTCCAGCTGGATTTGCAGTTCCAACATTCTTTCATTCCTTTTGTTTTTCTCGTTATGAAATGGCATTTAATGTGATGGAGAATGTTTGTAACGCTTTACATTTGCTCGGGAGTTGATTAAGAGAATATCAATGCTTTTAGCAATTTACATTTAATGCTTCTGTCAGAGTTCATGCTTTTCTGTTAAGACAATGGTTAATATCCTGAAACACACTCAAACGATGATTATTGTTATGTTTAAATATCATTCAAGTATTAAACAAGTGATTAGAGAATAACCCATGAGATTTGAATTGGAATCTATATCGTTTTTCAAAACAGAGGGTAATCATGCTCGGGCATGATTCAAACTTGCTCGGGCATTGCTCAAGAAAACATGTTAGAAAGTGAAAGCAATGAGCTATGCTCTAGTACGGTTGAGCTTCGCTGAAAGCAACGTGCTCGAGCACTTAAAAAGCTACTCGGCAAAGTGGTTGTGAATCACAGAAAGATTCATGAGTCGATGATACTGAAAATTACTTATAATGCTCGGGCATGATATCGCTGATGCTCGGGCATGGTGATAGCGATACTCGGGCAAAGGTCAGGCAGAGCATCTGAATACAGAGCGACGAGCTTGCTCTAGCATGTTTTTATGTCTACTCGAGAAAGAAAATTTCTTGCTCGCACGTGAGCACACGAGAGCGAGAAGTGAAAAGGCACGATCTTGCTCGGCATACTTTTGCCCTTGCTCGAGCATGCTAACTCTATGCTCGAGGCAAGCTTCTTCCAAAGAGGAATGTAAAGAAGGCAAGAGACGCCGCCGAGCAACCTTTATCCTCGCTCGAGCATGCTGCTCGAGCATGACTATTTCATGCTCGGACAACATCCATCCGGAGACGAATGTTAAGACGCCGAGTAACGTTGCTCGCAGCAACACTTTTCTCCCGCTCGAGCATGCGCTCGGGCATGAGACGAGCAATTCTAAAAATGCTTAACAACTTGGTTGTCTACTCGAGCAATCTTCTACCCATGCTCGAGCACTATGCTCAGCATCACTTATCTTTGCTCGGGCATAACATACATATAAAACTTATACTTGTGGACGCCGGGCAACATTATTACTTTGCTCTGGGCATAGTACAAATATCTTTAATCTTTCGGATTCTCGGCTTGATGATGCTTGGGCATCACTATTACATTACTCGGGCATATCACATAGTTTCATATTTTGTCTCGATGATGCTCGTGCATACCTAAATCCTACTCGAGCATGATTTACCATTAAATTTCTTCTAACACTTTGAACCGATTATTTAATTTAGAAGAATCTTTGTTTGTCATCATCAAAACACATGAGAGCTAACACATTTTCGTTGTTAATACAAATAATATCAAAAAGTCCCTTGGGACTTTGATTTACAACAGGAAATGTATATATTTACAACAACATTTAAACACCTGACCATTTACAACAGGAAATGTATGTATTTACAACAGAAAATGTATGTATTTACAAGAACATTTAAAACACGGATTTTAATTCCGTACAAATAATATCAAAAAGTCTCAAACCATTTACAACAGAAATGTGTGTATTTACAATGTAAATGTATGTAACATCCCGTTTTTAATCAGAGTAGAGCATTGGAGCGAAAGAGTAACTGACTTGCATTCAAACAGAACAACACAAGTATACGGACAACGTATATTCTAGACCAACAAGATATCGAAGACATAAGCATACGACGAGATGCATGATCAATATGACGACGTAACATAAGCACGAGCAATATGCAAAGCCTTATAAGGTAAACAATAACAACAACAACCTGTACATAAACCAAGGCCACGATACCCACTCGTGTCCTCGGCGCTAGGAAAACATAACCCGCATTATTATGACTATAACTCGTGTAAACTACGTCGTATATCGGTCTACGAACGTATCTATCACATATATGCATTTAGCAAAGACAGATTAGTGTTACATAAGATGCATCCGTACCTTCGTTGACGCGTAGGTACTTCGACGAAATCGTACTTTTACAAAAATCGTGAAACGTCCAACAATGGCGACGTGGCGGCGTAACGACAGCAGATTAGAGTTTCGATGTCCTATAATAGTAATATCACTTTTATTAGTGATTTGACATTATAATCGCATTTTAGGTAAAAATTACCATTTTGCCCCTATACCCCTAATTGCGCATTTTCGCCAGCACTTCGTTACTTTGACAAATTTTCTTCCCAAAATTTTGCCAGAACTTCGACCCAATCATAATTTTCGAAATTCTAGACTAAAATACCTCTATCATATGATATATAATCATACTTGGAAGATTAAAAACTAATCTAACATTTCTACTCTAACTATCGAAAAAACTACGAAAGCTTAAAACTCCTGTGCACCGAAAAACTTACCTAGAGCTTCGCTGCAAAATTCCCCGGCTTTCTCCTTCTCTCTTCCTCTCTCTAAATTTCGGTTCTCACTTGGGAGAATGGTGTGAGAATTCAATGAAGGGGGTGGGGTATTTATAGGAGAATTTGGGGACATAATGGGCATTTTCCAATTTGATCATAACCATTGGATTCAACTTGCAAGGAAAGGCAAAATCTTGACTCTTAAAGCCTCTTAGTCGACATGCATGACTAATGTGGCAGCCAATGCTTGTTCAATGCAATGACTTACTTCTAGATGTTGAGTTATAATTTATTTTCTACAGGTTTTCATTTGGGACTATCTGCCCTTTTTACAGATAACCCTATTTCGTCTTATTACCTACGTATTCTTCCGACTTCGGAAATGACTTCTGAGACAGTCCAGTCCGAGATAAAAATTCACTTATTTATTTTCTTCTCTGACTTTAAAAATCTTGTTCATGGTTCACTGTGTAGGATTTTATTTCTATCCGTGGTCATTTATCCTATTTTCTTTTTCACATAAATTATATTAATACTATTAATACAACTTGCACAATTACATTGATTACAAATATTATCCTCTTCCCATTCAAGATTTTCGTCCAGCGTCATCTGATCCCCTCTTTTTTTCTGTTTTTATTTTATTTATTTAACTAATTATTTAATTAAATTTTCTTGTAAATTTTCCAAAATTCTCTTATTGGTCCATTCTTGCATTTAGGCTTAAAAATACCTAATCTCATCAATTTTTCTTCAAAATTTCCAATTAATTAGGAAATATATTTATGCTAATATTTTAGCCATTACCACTAGTTTTAGGGTTTTACATAATTATGTTGACGGGGCATTTTGGTCATTATAAAACTTTTGATTCCCTTCTTCTAATTTTTCCGAGGTGATAATTTATTAAATTACTAAAATTAGAGACAACATTCTCTCTTAATTTTAATAATTATTTTACTGTCTCCTAGGATTTTTTTCACAATTTCCTAGGCTATCTAAGCATTCCAGGGTATTTTGGTCATTTTGACCCTTTATTCTTTTCCTTAAATTTCTAGGAGATTTTCCTTATAAATACCATAAAGTCAATATAGAAATTGATATCACATATTCACTTATCAAAAATAGCCATTTTATTTATCCGTGTATTACAATGTATGTATTTACAACAAAAATTTTCTTGGGACTTCGGGTAATTTTGTGATTTCAAGGACTTTTGTAATTTTTTTCCTTCCTTGGGACCTGAATGTAATTTTCCCAAGTTTTTTTGAATCAAAATTGCCATGGAAGTTCACAAAACGTAGCAATTTTTTCCTCGCTAATTTTGACCGTTAAGTTTAATTGATTGCACACGTGGCATACCACCTCATCAATCAAGTATCATTTTGCCACAAAGTTTTACGAGGAGCAATTTTCCTAAGTTTACAAACGTAGCAATTTTGCCCTTCTGTCCCCAATATTAAATTCTGACTATTAAATCATCAAATAACACACATGTCATGCCTTGAAAAGGTCAAACTTGGAGTCGAGAGAGGAGATCCTTGAAATGTTGAGCTCAAGGTGGTGAATTTGTGAAGTCGAACCGGTTAAAGGGATTGAAAGGTCTGCCGCAAAGCCTTGAGGAAGCATTACTTATGATCTAAGCGAATGAAACGCAAAACGAGAGATGAATCTAAAAATTGGTTTTGTAAGACAAATCAATAATGATAGTATTTACCTTTGTATAGATTGATCTAGGCCACCCACCCCGCCGCACAAGGTAAATCTATACCGCTCCTAAAAATTCTAGCGATTTTAAGTGATATTTACTAAACCAATATTTGGGACAATTCATTATTAATTTGTCCCAAATATTGGTTTGATCTCGACAAATGATTTCTCGTTTTGTATTTCATTCGCTAGATCATAAGTGATGCTTCCTTCGGGTTTTGCGACGACATCTTTCACCTTTGACCCGCCGGACTTCACAAATTCCGGTCACCTTAAGCTCAACGTCTCAAGAATCTCCCTCTCTGATTTCAAGTTTGACATTTTCAAGGCATGACATATGTGTTCTTTGACTGATTTAATAGTCAAATTTAATATTGGGGGACAGAAGGGCAAAATTGCTATGTTTTGTAAACTTCTGAGGCAAAATTACTCCTCGGCGACATCTTCCATGGCAAAAATGATACTTGATTGATGAGGTGGCATGCCACGTGTGTTGAGGTGGCATGCCACGTGTGCACTCGCTTAAACTTAACGGTCAAAATTAATTCGAATGGCAAAATTGCTACGCTTTGTGAACTTCCATGGCAATTTTGGTCCAAAACAAACTTCCGTCCACCCAAAGGCTTTTCAACGAAAACTTCCATGGCATTTAAGACTCTTATCCCTTAAAAATAAGTTGGCTTTTGACTTTCATGAATGATAATAATTATCGTATGAGCAACCAATTAGACCTAAAAATAATAATTCATTTTTCGAAGGCATTATAGATTTTTGGAAATATATAAAAGGAGGTTTATGGAATATTATCAATTAGTATATTAATTAGGATACTAATATAACAATAACTCTTATTTCTTCTTTTCATGATAATTAGATATTAATTGAGATATTAATAACTTTAAAATTAAATTTTCTTTTGTTTTTCAAGAATGAGAGTAATTAACTTCATAAACAACCAATCGGATTTCTAAGGAATAAATTCATAATTTTCCAAATGAATGGAGATTCCAACTAAATTTTGTTCTTATACGTCTAAATCAAACCAACAATGTTTTGATATGTCTCACCTCTAGCAACACTCCTCGTCCAACACACGGGAAAGTATAACTTGTTTTTGCTTTAAGCCTCATGTTTAAAATGTGAGACTCGTGGCACCTATGTCAGCGAGTTTGCCCATCAAATTAATTCATCATATAGCTTTCTCATAATTGATGAGTATTCAAATAATATAATTAAAAAGTTCCATAAAGAATTTTAAAAGTAAATATAGCTAAATTGACAAGTTAGATTAAAGTTTTAATGGGTCATTTCTTGTTGTAACAAGTAAGTCTATCGCATTTAAGATTTTTTACATTGTATAGTTAAAAGGGTCTAATAGATATATATGGCTTGGTGGTCATAAATCTTTTAAATGAGCCAAGGGTATAAAATTTGTTCTTGAAAAACACCATCATAATAGGCATGTGCATGCAGTAGAAAAATTACGCCAATCCATTGAGATATAGTATACTAAAAGTGAATATTTGAATCAAAAAATGAATCTTAATTTTAGGATGACTAACAAATTCTATTTAGCCTGACTCATAGTGATCATTTATCAAATAATGACTCTAGTTGGTAAATGATTGAACAACCAGGAGCAATTTACTTAACGGCCTCACCAGATAGGTATACTTTATTTTTTATTTTTTAAATGAAGGAATGACATTTGGGTCATATACCATTAAAACATAATTTAAATTTTATCCTTTAATATTTAAATAAATTCTCCTAATTATTATCCACATGTCTTTGCAGTATCCCCCGAGAAAATTAATACCTTTTGGCAAACCAAAATGGGTTGAGAATTTCCCTTGTAACAACATATTCAAGATCTATGCCATTTTAGTTCTCTATGTGTTTTGATGATAACTGACAATTGTAAACTGAAGTTAAAGTTTGTCTTTGTTAAAGTTGAAAAACTTACTATCAAAGACAAACTCGAGTTTTGTTTTGAAAACTCGAGTTTGTGCTAAACAGAGAGTTCTCTAAGTTTCCAAGTTTTGATGGAAACTCGAGTTTACAGAGATATAGAGAACTATGCTCCATTCTCAACTTGTGAAAACTCCAATTTGCATATGACAAAGTTTTTCAAAGTTTTCTCTTATGAGGAAACTCGAGTTTAGTTTTGGAAACTCGAGTTTAGGACTTCTGAGAACAACTCAAAATTTCTAAACATTTGAAAACTCCAGCTTTCGATTGCAAACTCGAGTTTAGACCATGCAGAGAGTTTTCCATTTTGCAAAGATTTATGGTAACTCGAGTTTAGGTCAACTATATTTGAACTTTTTTAAAACTCCAGAGCTGGCTATATTTGAACCTTAATTTATGTTCTTTTTAAATCCGTTTTTTTGTTCCTGGATCCAGAAAAGATTCTCTATTTTGAGCGGATCAACTTTTGACTTAAACTTGTTTTCATCATAAAAGTCCAAAACTCGAGTTTTGAACCTACCTCAAAACTTGCTTCAAAACCAAATCTCGACATTCTTCTCTAGGGATGAAGAAAACTCGAGTTTAGTTTTGGAAACTCGAGTTTAGGCTTTTAATGATCTCAAAAAAAATGAATACAGTTTTAACCTTTTTTTAATGATTTAGTTTGAATGAACAAATTCGAGTTTGTGTCGCAGTTTTGAAATTCAAACTAGACAAATTTGTAAAATCTTCATGTTTGAGTTTAATACTTCTTATCATCACTCATTACTATTCCTAACTATGTTTAATCAGTTTGTTTGTGAGTTTCAAATGATTTAAAGAGAATTAAATGAAGCATTAACATAAAGCAAAAAGTGATGTCAGCTCATTAAATGCAAAGTCCAGAAAACTTGCATTCTTTTGGACAATCATTCTACACACATTGCAAAGGGATTAATGTCTCCTTTCTACATCCAGTAGCTGCTCTTCCAACGGACTAAAAGTCAAGAAGTCAACCATAAACTTCTGTGCAGCTGGATTAACCAAAGAGTAGAGAGAGAAGAAGACAAAACCTTCAGCTAATCCATTCTTAATGTTGGCAACGGTCACATTGAAGATTACAACGGTCATTTAATGCTCTCTTTGTATAAATAGAGTTGCATTCAATTCTTCTCAACAACTAATCTGCAGAAAACGAAAATCATTCAAGTTTCCAACTACTCTTTGAGTTTTCTTGTGTACAGTATCTTTTGATACATTGTACTTCAGTGATTATCTGTATCCACTCTTAGAGAGAGTTCATTTATTGAAATTCATTCATTGTAAGAATCTCAAGTCAGGGGACTTGGAGATTGGGATATTGATTACTTGTAAGGGGGAGTAAGTTCTACTGAGAGAATTACTCTTGAGTTACAGAGTGTGTAATCAATTGAGATAGCGAAAAATCCCAGAGAATTTGGGGACTGGACGTAGGTCAAGAGGTTGGACCGAACCAGTATAAATTCCTTGTGTCTTGCTTCTCTTCCTTATACTCTGTCTAGCTCTGTTTTTAGTGTTAAAAAACAGAGCAATTCGAAAAGAATTTTCAAAATGCCCAATTCACCCCCTCTTGGTGATTTAGCTCCACATTCATAGATATGTGTGTGTATAAATAAATTATTATTGACATCTTTTTATCTAATGTTCTCTTTTTAGTCAAACAAACAATGCCTAGGCAGCATTAATTACTCTCTTTTGTTATTATCGATGAGGCCATACATTCTTGGGTTCAAAGGAAACCGCATGAAGAGGGTAAGAACACAACTTGTAGTCTCATCAACTTCATACCTTATATATTACATTTGATTGTTTTCTTTATAACTATTATGGATTTTGTTTTTCTTTGTATGTCCTAAGAGTCAATTCTACAAATAATGAAGAGCAAGATTACAAACATCAAGCCTGGAGCTCACTTGTCAAAATCATATTATCTCTCTGGTCCTATACACTGGACTTTTTTTTATTCGCTGAAAAAGTAATATTGTTTTAGAAGTTTTATTTGAAATCAAGATTGCCTATAAAATTTTAAAATGGAATAATGTTATTCCTTATCGTTAAAAATATTAATAGTCTACATCAATTTTTTAATTATCAATATTAATATTTTAACAGGGTGAGACACCACTACTACATTTTAAAACTTCTAAAGTGACATTGAACCTACAAGAACTTTTAAAACAATATTACTTCTAAGTAAAGCTTTCAGAATAGATTTACAACTTCACTGTTGATCATTCTTACAAGGAATTTGATAGTTTTCATAAAATCACACACACACGTATACTCATATACTCAAGAAAAATAATGAGAAATAATAAAAATTAATATGATGTTAGAGCTTATATAATCCATAACAGTAATATTAAAAGTCATTTGAGTTTGATAATGAATTTAATGCTTTTAACTATTTTTATATATTAATTTGTGTAAATTAGTTAAAACCGAAAAAGTATAAATTTAAAGGGGTGAATATAAAATCCTTTTTCAGTATAATAATAGTATTGGATTCCTGGGTCTTCTTTCGAATCATAAGTGGTCAAAGGTCATATCCATAACATCAATCACAGTCCACGCTGCTCATTTAGTCACATGGTCAAAATTTACGGCTTGTTAAGAGTCAGGTAGAAATATTTTATGGCTTTTAGGAAAATAAAAAGGCCTCATTTCCCAAAAAATGGTCTTTTCTTGGATTTTTAGAATTTTGGTGAGTTGTCAACGGGCCGATATAGTTGTTAACGGGTAGGTTTTAACAACTAAAAGTAAAAATTCTAAATAAACTCCGTTGACAACTCTCCAAGATTCGAAAACTGAAAAGGCATATTTTTGCAAATATCATATCTTGAGGCATATCTCAAATTCCAAAATAAAATCATCGCGAAAATGAATATACAAATATTACCCCTATCGATCATTTACGGATATTCCCATGTTTTTATTTTAAAAAAGTAAAAATTCTAAATAAACGCCCCTAAAACTTGCAAATTGCAAATGAATATGCCGATATCTCAAATTCCAAAATTCAATCATCGCAAAAAAGAATATACAAATATTACCCCTATCGATCACCAGTGAACTTTATAATCATGAAATCAATTCAATCATTATATTATAATTTATAAGTTCAAAATCCTAGCCTATCTCCGTTGCTCCATCCCCGTCGGCAGCCACCTTGGGCCTTGGCCAATGGCTGAGATTTTTTTGGCACATTTTGGATGCCAAAAGGATAAATGATCATTAAGCCACTTAGCCCCTTTTTTTATTTTTAAAATAGTGTAAAATAATATATAAAATAAATATTAAACCTTAAACATATTCTATAGAAACGAGAAAAGAGGATATATATATATATATATATATATGGCAAATCACACCTAGGCCCTAAATAAAGAAAATAATATTAAAAAAATTCATAAATTATTAATGATGGCTCTTTTTTTATTTTTCTTGTTTGGATCCTTGTTGTAATTTCTGCATAAAAACTTATGGTGTAGTTGTTTAAAAATATGTACACACACTTTAGATCACAACTAACTCTGAAAGTTCTAAGAATCAATATGTTACACTATCGATGCACAATTAAATTAACACAATTGAGACCACAATTAAAAAGTCATTTCAAATTACCTTTTACACCGATTGTTGAGAATTTCAGTATAGAAATTTATTACTTTTTTTAAAAAAATAAATAACTTAAATTAATATCTATGCAGTTATTTTTATTACCCAGTGCGTAACAAAAATTTATATACTAGTACCTTGAAAGCTAGAGAGAGATATGACAACAGCACTATTTGTACATGGGAGAGACGAAGAAGAACACAGAAGAGGAAGCAAAATGTAATGTAGAGAAGGCAATAGAGAGTAGAGATTTAAGGTAGAGTATACTAATATAAATTTGGACATATATAACGCTTAATAAATAATGGACAACTAATAAACGTCATGTATGTTAGGGCGGATGTCACACAAGAATATATAAAGCTAAAACCTAAGGGTTAAATATACGCACTATCATGTATTGAGACGTGGAATCCGCAAAAGAGGGAAAAAAAACGGTTGTAGTTAATAACCGTCATTTAGTTAGTACAAATATGATAGTTCTTACGAAACAACCGTTATGTAACATTTACAAATGATTCGTTTTCCAACCTCTTATATTAGTGAAGACAAAACATAATAGTCTTCAGAACCAACCGTCATCGGACCTTCATAAGTCATAATTCATAACCCTTCGTAATCTATTAGACCTTCATAAGTCATAAGTCATAACCCTTCGTAATCAGTTAAACCTCTATTTAAATTCATATATTCCTTGTGGTTTTGACTACTTTTCTTTATCGGTCTCCTTATTCTTTCCTTCATCATGTTAAGTTCCCAGGAAACTCCTCTGGCACCACCACCCCCTCCTCTACCACCACAACCTCCTCCTGAAATGGAGGCTCTGATGCAATTGTTGGTAGGCCTTGACCACCATAGAAGGCATCTCGCGGAATACACCAACAAGCTGCACAGAAAGTTGAACCACATGCTTCATCATAATGATGTTGAATATGATTTGTAGTTAGACTTTTCATCTCCCTCCTTCGAAGATGGGAAAGAGGATGAGGATGAGGAAAAGAACGAGGAAAAGGAGGATGAAGACGACAGTGGGTGGTTGATGACTGAACATCATCATTGTTTTTTTTTTTAAATATTAAAAAGAAGTTAACAAAAAACAACTTAATTATTCAGGGTTGTACTGTAAAGTATTCTTACCTGCCATCCTCATCCTCATCCTCATCCTCCTATTCCTCTTCCTCATTTTCATCCTCATTTTCATCATTAGAAGAGCGAGATGAAGTTAAGAAAAAAAAAATAACTTCATAATTCACGGTTACTAATTAAGAACCATAAAGTATTCTTGCTAACATACTTAACAGTTTTAACTTAATAGACATTAAGTTAATAATAAAGTTAACAAAAAAAAACTTAATAATTCACGATTATTAATTAAAAACCGTAAAGTATTTTTACAAACATACTTAACGGTTCTAACTTAATAAACGTTAATTAAAACTTTCGAAATATTTCCTCCTCCCAATACTTGTTGACTGTGGGTGCCTCCTTGTTATCTAATGAACGTTAAGAGAACCAAGTATCTTTTCATTATGCCTTGTTCAACTTCCAACGCGTGCAATGATTGTTTTTTCACGTCCCTTCCAGATGTCTATTATTTAAACTCCACATTTTCATTTATTTTTCTTACGTTTTCTTTATCATCCTCTTCTTTGTTCTCTAGGTCAATCACCAAGATGAAACACCGTGAGGAAGACATGCTAGAAAGTGTGTACCTTTTAGGTTAACCACCTATTTATAGGGGTTACCTTTAGGGTTTGGACCTTAGGATTTGTGCGCCTCCTAACCCATGCTCAGCCACTTGACCTGCACATTTCATGATTATAGGCCAATTAGTGTTTTACCTATTTTATGGAGGGATTCAGGTACAAGCTGTCCTTGTTAGGCCACACAACCAATGAGCCTCTTGTATGAGTCCATAACAGTTGGCCCCCAGCCCGGTAGTTCAGGTTCTTGAGTTGCCGGGATGTATCGATTATTTAACTTGGACTTTGTATTCGAGTTGTTCAGCTTGACTTCCTTGATCTCCACTCGGCTGTTATCCAAGTTTCACCTAACTTTGGATTCACTTTTGACTTGTCCCCAGGCATGCACGTCGAGCTTAGTTTTACTTTAATGATGGCTAGGATACTCATGCCGATTTAATTCATATTGAGGACTCTTTCACTTTCATGATAGCTAGGATTTCATTTGTAAATGTATGTTGAATTGTCGAGTTTGCATATTTCGGCCATAGACTGACGACGCCAATGTTCTGTTGTGTAGAACACATATGTCTAGCCTCAACGGACTAAGATATTTATATTGGATCGGTGACTCTTTCCAAGATATCTATAAGCAGATACCAAAGAGAGGATGGTTGCTCTTGCGATGTCTATAAGGAAGACTCCCAAGAATAGTCAGTGGATCACTGAGCTACAAAAGTATGACGTTTAGCCAAGAGGAGGTGGGGTGTTTGCTCAGTGTGACTGTATAGTAAATAGTGTGAATAGAGAGTTTGTACCTTTTAGGTTAACCACCTATTTATAGGGATTACCATTAGGGTTTGGACCTTGGGTTTTGTGTGCCTCTTGGCCCATGCTCAGCCACTTTAATTGATACATCCCGGCAGCTCAGAAACCTGAACTACCGGGCTGGGGGGTAACTGTTATAGACTCATACAAGAGGCTCATTAGCTTTGTAGCTTAACAAGGATAGCTTGTACCAGAATCCCTCCATAAATCACGTAAAACACTAATTGGCCTATAATAAAGGCTATAATAATGAAATGTGTAGGTTAAGTGGCTGAGCATGGGTCAGGGGTGCACAAAGCCCAAGGTTCAAACCCTAAAGGTAATCCCTATAAATAGGCGGTTAACCTAAAAGGTTCACACTCTCTATTCACACTATTTACTATACAGTCACATTGAGCACACACCCCACCCCCTTTTGTCTAAACGTTGTACTTGTGTAGCTCAGTGATCCACCGATTATTATTGGGAGTCTTCCTTATAGACATCACAAGTTCAGAGTTGAAATATCATAAGCTTGAAAAGATGGCATTTGCCTTGATCACCACGGAAAGACGTCTCCACCAATATTTCCAAGGTCACCCAATCGTGGTAAGGACGAATCAACCACTTCGGTAGGTGCTCCACAAACCAGATTTCGTCGGAAGAATGATTAGTTGGGCTATCGAACTATCTGAATTTGACATTACCTACGAAGCCCGGCACGCCATTAAGTCACAAGCCTTGGCAGATTTTGTGATGGAGCTCACCCTATCTGATGGAGGGGAGATGGGAGAGGCGGAAACATGGAATGTGTTTGTTGACGCCAATCTCATGTGAAGAGTGTCAGATTCATTGAATCTTAAATGTGTTTAAGATTTAATGAATACTTATTAATTTAGGATGTAGTGTGTGTATGGTATATATATATATATATATGCATATATAAATATATTAAATTCGAAAATAATAATGATATTATTTATTGACAATAATATTATTATATATAGTATTTAATTTATTTGATAAATTAAATAACTATAATAAATTGAGATATTGTATCTCGATTTAATTTTCGAATAAAGATATTGATATCGATTTAATTTGAACCGAGATATCGGATCTCATTTTAAATTAAATATAACGATATCATATCTTGATTTAATATATAATAAATTGAAAATAATAATATTATTATTTATTGATAATAATATTATTATATATAGTATTTAATTTATTTGATAAATTAAATAACTATAATAAATTGAGATATTGTATCTCGATTTAATTTTCGAATAAAGATATTGATATCGATTTAATTTGAACCGAGATATCAGATCTCATTTTAAATTAAATATAACGATATCATATCTTGATTTAATTTATAAATATAAATTAAATCTGGGCTTTAATTCGGATTAAATAAATAAATTTGATTAGATCTATCAGATAGATTTAATTAATATATTTTTTAATCCATATTCAAAAATTGGTTTTGAATTTAATACGTCTCGCTAGGTTTAGAAAAACCTACGGTACATTTTGTCGAGCGTATTAGAAAGCCGCGAGAAACCCTAGATAGAAAAATAAAGAGACGCACAGTTCTCGAGGCGCTAGCACGCTCCGTTCGTGTTTCTCAAGGCCGTTCGTGTGGATACCGTAGAGGAAGGCGATTCTAAAGAGTCGGCTCGCGATCGAGAAGGTAGCCCACCGGTTCAAACAGTTCCGCAAAGGTACGATTCGAAACCCTAAACCTTGATTTAAACGCCGTTGAGCGATCCGCCTAAGGGATCCGTAATTTTTTTTACTCCACGCGTGTACGGAATCCCAACAAAGGCATCGAGCCAACTCAACGTGTGCGTTTAAATTAGGTTTTACGCGTGTTTATATATATGATATATATGCTAAAACCGATCTTTGTATGCGTTTGAATTACAAAACTCGTTAGGGTTTCTACGGATAGCTAGCTGGATATTGCGCGGCCTCTCAATTGTTGAGATCGGACGTGTAGCCGATTCGCGTGGATCTCAACGTTAGGGTTTGAAATTTTCGGGAAAAAAAAACACGTTTTTTTTTTTTGGAAATTATTTTCAAAAAAATCACGTTTTTTGGGAAATTATTTTCGAAAATAATATTTTATTTTGAAATTTCTAACGAGACCGCCGTAAGGATCCCTATAACTGATTGTCGTAGCGTGAGAATTTAAATCATGATATTATATTGTATTTATAATATAATATAAATTAGAGAATTAAATCATGATATTATATTATATATAGTATATAATATAATTTAAATTAGAGAATTTAAATCATGATATTATATTATATTTATAATATAATATAAATTAGAAAATTTAAATCATGATATTATATTATATATTGTATATAATATAATGTAAATTAGTAATTTAAATCATGATATTATATTATATATAGTATATAATATAATATAAATTAGAGAATTAAATCATGATATTATATTATATATAGTATATAATATAATTTAAATTAGAGAATTTAAATCATGATATTATATTATATTTATAATATAATATAAATTAGAAAATTTAAATCATGATAAGATTGATCATAATATTTTATTTCATAATTGTATGATTTAATATATGTTGTGATTTACCTTTCAAAAGTTGTTTGGGTATGGTGAACAACATGGCTCTAGAGTTTTACAATTGTTGTAAATTTTAAATATGGCCTCATAAGCCATGCCTCTTTCTTAAAATACTCCTGATGTACTTCTTTTTGTTTTAGAGAAGTCCTCTCATTGGCTTGAGAGGATTTTAGGTTAAGGTTGAGCCATGTTGTGTCACAATTTTAATTATGTCTTGATTTGATCATTGCATGATTAATTTAGAATTTTAATTATGATTTGATTAGATCACTCATAATTAATTTAGAATTTAAATTATGATTTGATTAGATCACTCATAATCAATTTAAAGTTTTAATTATGTTTTGATTAGATCACTCATAATTAATTTAGATATTATATGAGATACAATAGTGATTGCATTCATATAAGTAGAATTAATAGGATTAATTAAATTATACCCTCTAAATAAAATCTTAAGTCATAATGCCATCAATAAATGAATACTTGTCAAAACCTAGATCGCCCATTTGTATGTTCCACCAAAGTGGATGCATCTGAGTTATCTTGGTGAGACAAGAGTGAGTAATGGTGATACTCAATATTCATTATTGTCCTGACTTAATTGAGATTATCAAAACGGTTTTGGATCTCAAGGCATTAGATGGGATTAAACATGCCACGTCATATGATGATCGAATCCCATAAAGATCTAAGAGTTACATATGATGTAATTGGCAAGGGGTTTGCCTACCTAAATAACTTAAATTTAAGCGTCCTGCCAAAGCGGACTTAATTTTAAGCCAAATATGGGTCTTAGCCCACTAATTATAATGAGGGTTATTAATTCAGTGGGAGGTTACTACTTAAACTTTGCATATCTTTAGTTGTAGAATCATGTAGTCTAGTAACACTTCAACACCATCAATGCGATCAGTCCTTGAGAAGGACGAACTTGATGAGACAAACTTTCTTGACATGTTTGGGAACTTAAGCGTTGATCCTAAACACGAAAGAAAAGAATATCTCATCAATCAACCCATTCTGACGAGCTCTAGGTGCTGATCCAAGAGCTCGACTAATGCTTATACGAAGCATAAGGATGACTCGTGGATACAGGATGCTCGATGCTTGCCACTATGCTTCTAGACCTCAATAGAGATCTAGAACATGTGGAGGCCTCAGGATGATTGTTCATCCTACGGAAATGTTCCAAGAATGTGCAAGGCAAGAGAGGTATGAGACTACAAAGGCCTTTCATTCCTGCAAGTGGCCGAGGGTGCCAGATTAGTCCTCATGTTTGAAGATAAGGCTACATTGATCACCTTGAGAGGCTTGATTCCCATGTCCCAGAGTTAGCTACGGATGTGATCTTGAACTCACTCCCGTGAAGTTATGATAACTTTGTCATGGATTACAACATGAACAACATGGAGGAATCAATTTCGAACCGCATGAGATGCTCAAAACTGCTAAGTGCGAGCCTTGGAGAGGCCGCCTGCTTTTGTCCGTTCAAAAAGGAAGGGATATGAAACGGAAAGCCAAGAAGGCAAAACCTCGAAGGATAGAGTCCGCTTCTTTTACAATGAACTTGGTCATTTGAAAAGCAATTGCAAACTCTACCTCGAAGATCTGGAGAAGAACAAGAAGGATAGCGGGGCTATCGCTTCAAGTATCTATGTCATAGATATTCACTTTTCTACTTCCTCAACATGGGTATTGGATACTACATGTGGATCTCACATTTGAATAAATGTAGGATCTCAAGGACAGTAGAAAATTGAATGGACATATCTATGACATAACTACTAAAAGGTTCAAGTCAAATGATTTGAATCCGACCTATCTATGGCATTGTCGCTTAGGCCATATAAATGAGAAACGCATTTCGAAACTCCATAAAGATGGATTTCTTAACTCATTTGATTTTGAATCATTTGATACATGCGAGTCTTGTTTATTGGGAAAGATGACAAAGACACCTTTTATGGACACGTGAGAGAGCCATCGATTTATTGGGCCTCATACATACCGATGTGTGTGGACCAATGAATACATCTGCCGAGGAGGTCATTTGTACTTCATTACATTTATAGACGATTTCAGTAGATATGGATATATCTATTTAATGAAACATAAGTCGGAATCTTTTGAAATGTTCAAAATATTCCAAAATGAAGTGCAAAATCAACTTGGCAAAACAATTAAGACACTTCGATCGATCGGGGTGGTGAATATTTGAGCCAAGAGTTCATTGACCATCTTAGGAGTTGTGGGATCGTCTCGCAACTTACTCCTCCAGAACACCTCAATGGAATGGTGTTTCTGAGCGGAGGAATCGAACTCTATTAGATATGGTTCAATCTATGATGAGTCAAACAGATCTTCCACCTTCCTTTTGGGGCCATGCCCTAGAAATAGCTGCGTTTACACTGAATCGTATTCCGTCAAAGGCGCTTGAAAAGACACCATATGAGATATGGACCGGGAAGAAACCCGTTTGTCATTTCTTAAAATTTGGGGATGTGAGGTTTATGTCAAACATCAAGCCTCCGATAAATTATCATCCCAGATCCTCAAAATGCCTTTTTGTGGGGTATCCTAAGGAAACTAAAGGATACTATGTCTACAATCCCACCGATCACAAAGTGTTTGTTATTCGAAATGGTGTCTTTTTGGAAAAGGAGTTTATCTCTAAAAGAGCCAGTGGGAGTAAGGTGAAACCTCGAAGAAGTTCGAGAGTCACCAGACAATGTAGAACCACAGATGGAAACCGGAGAAGACTCACAACAAGTTGTCGAGCCTACGCTAGTAACACAAGGCCCACGAAGGTCCGATAGAACACGGCTAAACCTCGAGATATGGATTTCTGATTACTAGAAGCCTTGATGTTTTGCTCATTGAGCACAATGAGCCAACTACCTATCGCGAGGCCATGGTGGGACCCAACTCCGAAAGATGGCTTAGTGCCATGAAGTCCGAAATGCAATCCATGTATGACAATGAGGTATGGGCCTTAGTCGATCCACCCAAGGTGTAAAAACCATTGGGTGCAAGTGGGTTTTCAAAGAGAAAACTGACATGGATAGCAAAGTAAATATCTTCAAGGCACGCAGGTTGCAAAAGGATTCACTCAAACTCATGGTGTGGACTATGATGAAACCTTTTCCCAATTGCAATGGCCAAATCAATCGAATCCTTCTTGCCATTGCATCATATTATGACTATGAAATATGGCGAGATGGACGCCAAAACAACATTCCTTAACTAAAGCTCCTTGAGGATGTGTACATGACACAACCCGAGGGTTTTGTGCGTCCGAGGACTCTCGTAAAGTTTGCAAGCTTCAAAGATCCATTTATGGATTGAAGCAAGCATCTCGGAGTCTGGAATCATCGTTTTGATGAAGTAGTCAAAGAGTTTGGATTCATTCAAAACATAGATGAACCTTGTGTTTACAAGAAGGTTAGTGAGGAGCACATTTGTATTTCTAGTGCTTTATGTTGATGACATCCTACTCATTGGGAATGACATTCCTACCTTGCGAGTGTCAAGTCTTGGTTAGGAAAGTCTTTCTCAATGAAAGATTTAGGCTAAGCCACTTACATCCTTGGGATTAGGATCTATAGAGATAGATCTAAGAGGTCGATAGGCCTAAGTCGAAAGCACATACATAGACAAGATATCGCATAGATTCAGTATGCAGGATTCAAAAAGGGGTAATAAGCCCATGTCTCATGGCATCCATCTCCGTAAGAATCTGTGTCCTAGTACACAAGATCAAAGAGACCGCATGAGTAAGATTCCATATGCCTCCGCCATTGGATCTATCATGTATGCCATGTTATGTACTCGACCGATGTGTCATTTGCCTTGAGTATGACCAGCAGATATCAAAAAGATCCCGGTGAGGGTCACTGGACTGCTGTCAAGAATATCCTTGAGTATTTAAGAAGGACTAAGGACTTATTCTTGGTATATGGTGGTTTGGAACATGAGCTCTGTGTAACTGGTTACACAGATGCGAGTTTCCAAACTAACCAAGATGATTCAAGATCGCAATCAGGATATGTATTCCTGTTGAATGGTGGTACGGTGAGCTGGAAGAGCTCGTAGCAGAGCACTGTAGTTGATTCTGCAATAGAAGGCTTGAGTATATAGCAAAGATCGGATGCAATTGAGGAGGCCTTTTGGATTAGTAAGTTCATTAATGAACTAGGGGTGGTTCCTACCATCTCAAATCCAATAGACTTGTTTTCAGTGACAATAGCGGCGCTATTCGCGCACCAAGGAGCCTAGGTCACATCAAAGGACCAACCATATACTCAAGCGATTTCATCTTATCGAGAAATCAATGATAGAGGTGATACAAAAAAAGGAAATATTATGCAAAGTACCAGAGAAAGCAAATCATTATACTTTAAACGTTAATGTTATTTAAAGTATTCTCCTTTAGTTATCATTTCATTTGCATGTTTATAGTGATAATCGTATCCTCGGATATATCTAATAGATTATCCTAAATGTCCTCGGTCGGTCATCTACGCGGAGCAAAGATGAAATAAGACCGGTGTGACTTTGATGAGTATGGGGATACGAGTCAAAGTCATAGGCACTTGTAAGAGTACAAGGTGCCGGACCGACCCACTATGAGAAAGCCGCATGGAATAAGTCATAAGCTTTTCTCATGTATAACCGCGTCACAACGCCCTTTGACTGAGATCATCATGGATTCCTACATGATGAGTCGCTGAGTCTTTGACCTAGTCAAAAGTCACCTTTGACCGGGTGATGATAAAGGCTAGGATCGGATCGGTGGTTTCATGCGGAGGAATGTGAGTGGTCAAGATGGGATTTGTCCCTCACATTTGTAGAGAGATAATCTCTGGGCCCCTCGATGGAGTGAGTCCGAGAAATGTATGGCCATACTACGATGGAAATGAGTTTCCATCTCAATTGTTAGACTACTCAAGAATCGAAAGTAATGGTCAAGAACAGAAGTTGACATTTTCCATGCCTCATCCTTGACCAAATTATCGCGTGACAAAAGGGACGTGACATGGTTGTACGATAGGTTATATCGCATAAACAATGACGTTGATCCTCTTACTAAGCCGCTTGCACAAGTAAAACATGAGCGTCATGTTAGGGCAATGAGAATTAAGGTAATTAATGATTGCACCTAGTGCAAGTGGGATTCTGTTGGAAATTATGCCCTAGGGGCAAGTCATTGTACTTATCAACGATCCCCATATGAATTGGGTAGTCGCAATGTCTTGCTAGAGGCCGCTTGCGACTTGCCAATGGGTGTCGATGATGGCCGTTGCCAATCTCATGTGGGCCTACGGTTGTCGCACACAAGAATGGCCTAACACGAGCAAGAGTGTCCAGATTCATTGAATCTTAAATGTGTTTAAGATTTAATGAATACTTATTAATCTAGGATGTGTGTGTGTATATATATATATATATATGCATATATAAATATATTAAATTCGAAAATAATAATGATATTATTTATTGACAATAATATTATTATATATAGTATTTAATTTATTTGATAAATTAAATAACTATAATAAATTGAGATATTGTATCTCAGATTTAATTTTCGAATAAAGATATTGCATATCGATTTAATTTGAACTCGAGATATCGGATCTCATTTTAAATTAAATATAATGATATCATATCTTGATTTAATATATAATAAATTCGAAAATAATAATGATATTATTTATTGATAATAATATTATTATATATAGTATTTAATTTATTTGATAAATTAAATAACTATAATAAATTGAGATATTGTATCTCAGATTTAATTTTCGAATAAAGATATTGATATCGATTTAATTTGAACCGAGATATCGGATCTCATTTTAAATTAAATATAACGATATCATATCTTGATTTAATTTATAAATATAAATTAAATCGGTGGGCTTTTAATTCGGATTAAATAAATAGATTTGATTAGATCTATCAGATAGATTTAATTAATATATTTTTAATCCATATTCAAAATTGGTTTTGAATTTAATACGTCTGCTAGGTTTAGAAAAACCTACTGACATTTTGTCGAGCGTATTAGAAAGCCGCGAGAAACCCTAGATAGAAAATAGAGAGACGCACAAGTTCGAGGCGCTAGCACGCTTCCGTTCGTGTTTACGAAGAGGCCGTTCGTGTGGATACCGGTAGAGGAAGGCGATTCTAAAGAGTCGGCCTTGCCGATCGAGAAGGTAGCCCACCCGGTTCAAACAGTTCTGCAAAGGTACGATTCGGAAACCCTAAACCTTGATTTAAACGCCGTTGAGCGATCCTCCGATGGGATTCGTAATTTTTTTTTACTCCGTCGTGTGTACGGATTCCCAACAACGACTCCTCAAACGCGAAAGGGAGTGGAGCCGGGATTATAGTAGAAAGTTCTGAAGGAGTGCCAATGGAACATTCCCTCTGCCTTAACTTCCCAACCTCTAACAATCAAGTCGAGTATGAAGCTCTTCTGGCCGGGTTGCTTCAGGCCAAGGAAAATGGAGCCAAGAAAGTGCATGTTTCCACCGATTCCCAGCTTGTCATAGCACAGATAGAGGGGACATATTAGGCTAAGGGTCCCTTGATGGTAAAATATTTGGGCAAGGTGAAAGAAGTCATCGTCGACTTTGACAAGGTAACTATCGTCCACATCCCAAGGGGAGAAAATACCCGGGATGATATCATGTCCAAATTGGCAAGTATGAAGAGCCCGGGTAATCATCAGACTGTAATCCAACAAATCATGTCAAAGCTGAGCTGTGTGGTGGCAATCTCGGCAGACTTTGATTGGAGAAAGCCAATCATTGACTACCTGAAGAGAGGCATTCTGCCTGATGACTCGGTTGAAGCAAATAAATTGATAGCATGCAGTAGTGGATGATCAGTTATACTGTAAAGGTCTAAACTTCCCAATGCTAAAGTGCCTAAATTCGGAGGAGGCCGAGTATGTATTTGCCGAGATCCACTAGGGAATCAATGGGCAGCATATGGGTGCGAAGGCTCTAGCTCGGAAAGCCTTACGGGCCGAGTATTACTGGCCTACGATGGCGGGCATGTACAGAAATATGATAGCTATCAAAAACATGCCAGAATAATACGGTCCCCTTCAATAGAATTAAAATCCATTTCGGCTCCTTGGCTATTCTTTAAATGAGGCATATATTTGTTGGGACCGTTTAAAGCTGCTCTGGGACAGTTACGGTGTCTTGTAGTGGCTGTTGATTATTTCACCAAATGGATAGAAGTCGAACCAATGGCGACTATCACCTCGGCTCGAGTGCAAAGATTCTTCGAAAGGAACATTATATCCCGATTCGGGGTCCTGGCTAAGGTAGTCACTGACAATGGAACCCAATTTATTGATAAGCGGTTTCGAGAAATGATGTCCAACTTCAAGATCAAGCAACGCTTCGTCTTCATCGAACATCTGCAATCCAATGGACAAGTTGAGGCACCTAATAAAGTTGTCATTGACGGCTTAAGGAAGCGCATGGAGGAGGCAAAGTCTGATTGGGTAGAGCAGCTATATTTTGTTCTATGGGGTCATCGAACTAGCATTCAAACGTCTACAGGGGAAACTCCCTTCCGATTGACATATGGATTTGAGGCTATGGTCCCGATAGAAATTGATGAACCTTCATGGAGGAGAGTTAAGGCCTTGCAGGAGGAGGAAGAAAACAATGAAGCGATAGTAGTAGAGTTGGACCTTATTGACGAAGTAAGAATCAAGGTGCATTGTCGTGATATGGCTGCCAAACAACTCATTGCGGCTAGGTAAAATAAGAAGGTCAAGCCCCGGCCATTCGAGAAAGGTGATCGGGTGCTTCGAAGAGCCAACATAGGCAATAAAAATACTGGGGATGGAAAGCTTACGGCAAACTGAGAAGGCCCTTACCGGGTTAGAGAAAAGCTCGATAAAGGAGCTTATATGTTGGAAACTCTAGAAAAGAAGGCAATCAAGAAAACATGGAATGCAGACAAGTTGAAAGCATACTACAGTTGAGGCCGAGTTCTATGAAGAGGTGACAATGTCGCGAGTCTATAGTCTATGTAAAATTCCTTTATTGGAATTATAAAGAGGCAACAATATCGCGAGTCTATGTAAAATTTCTTTATTGGAATTATAAAGAGGCGACAATGTCACGAGTCTATTGTAAAATCCCTTTTGGGAGAGACGGCTATGTCGCCAAGTCTATTTAAATGAATGAATTCAGGGTAAAGAAACCTGTTTTCAGAAATCATGTTGCGATGGCTATGCTACTAAGTCTATTATTAAATCCCTTTTGGGAGAAACGATTATGTCGTCAAGCCTATTTAAATGAATGAATTCAAGGTAAAGAAACCTATTTTCAGTTGAAAGAAGTTGCATTAAAAAGCCCGCGTGGCTGTGATGCATCAAATTTATTTTCCTAGGGAAAGGAAGCGAACCGTCTTGATGACCTTGATCAAGTCGAAATGTTTAAAGTTTGGTTAAAGAAAACTGAATTTAAACACATGACGGACCACTTTTACTCTGGGTTAAGTCTTGGTCATATGAGCCAGAATATAAATTAATGCGTAGTTATAATGTCGAATGAATATTCAAGCCGATTCTGCGCAATTACTTTTTACTTTGGCCAAGTTATTTAGTAGAACTTTGAAAATGAATTCAAGTAAATTTTTTGCTCCTTGGCCTCCAAGGTGATCCGTTGTAACTCGGCCGCCTGTGAAGCATACTCGGTATTCATAGTAACCAGAGTTTGGGTCAAGCCGACAAATTGCAAGGCATTTCGTTTTAATTCTGCTATCTTTGGTAACTCAGTCAAGCCATATTTTCTGGGCTCGAAGAAGCGTTCTAGGGGACAGATAGCGTGGTTGAGCTAAGTAAGGACATCATGACTCCAGACAACTCCACGGGGGAACTCTGGGGTTGGCGGAGGAGGAGGAGGAGGAAAACTTGTAAAAGGAGAAGCGACGGGAATGTTTGGGATAGGATTAGACATCTCGGTGGCCGGCATTTTGGCGTTGGCAGCTTTTTTGGATTTTTAGGACGAGTTGGGTGGGCCGGTCTTTGATTTTTTAGCCAGATTCACTTGGCTACTCTTACTCGTACCACCTGCCCCAGATGTTGGCGCAGTCTGTTTCTTGCCAGCACCAGTTCCCACAAGACCAATGTTGGCCAGGGCATCAGCAAAAGAGAGCCTTTGTGCCATCTCGGATCTATAAAAGACAAAAATGACGGGTTAGATATTCATTTAGCAGGAAAAAAAACCTGAGTATGACACAATAAAAAGAGATATCCCTACTCGCCGTAGGTTGTCTCTTGGCCTGGGATTGTGGAATATAGTCGGCCGAGTTCAGCGGGCTAAATTCCGCGATCTGATGCTGTAGAAAGGATATCATCTTGTTCTCGTCATCAGAAAGGGTATGAGCTGGAAAGTCGAAGGCGGAAGGAAAGAGTTTATGGTGACCCTGAGTCCAGTACAGAGGAAATCTCTCCTCCACTCTACCGGACTCAAGCGCCTGGAAGAACCAAGGCACTTGCCTGGGCTCGACTACCACCTTAAAAAAGGTGGATTTAAAGTTTTTGAACGAATCCATAAAAGGTATGAAAAGTCAGCGATCGCGGACACTTAGTAGCAAGGTCCAACCTTTCTTACATGGGGCATCATCGCTGGCACCTTTACCAGAATGAGCCTCGTGGGTGGAATAAAAATAAAAGAAAACGGGAAGGGTGCAAGCTAAATTCTTAGCTTTGCAAAAATGTTCAAAGGCAACGGCGAAGGCCTAGCTGTTAAGATGAAGTTGGGTGGGAGCAAGATGGAGGTGATTGAGAAGGTTGATTTGGAACGCAGTAAACAGGAAGTGAATACCGAGCCGGGAAACCAAGTCCCGATAGAAGTAGAGGAAGTGAAGATCATCATCTGTCTCCTGGTAGAAGCACACTAACTCATTAATAAGGGGCAATCGGATGGTATAGCCCTCTCCCTGATAGCCGAGGCCTAGATTGACGAGTTCTTCCGCGATCATCGTGCTCTTCATACGTACCACCTCCGCGATAACCCATTGGTCCAAAGCCTTTAAATTTTTTGAGGATGGTGAAAGACTGGCGGAACTCGACTCCCCAGTCGCGAAACACTTAGTTTGATATGAAGGTGAAACCATTTATACCTATAATAAAAAAGGTAAGAGTCAAAAGTAGGACATATACCTTAGCCAAAAGAGACATCATGTGATAATGCGAGTGAGGCAACGCCGGGATGATTCGTGTTGGGGAAGGCCGTGATGGTTGTGGAAATAAGTTTATGACATATACCTGAGCCAAAAGAGACATCATGTGATAATGCGAGTGAGGCAACGCCGGGATGATTCGTGTTGGGGAAGGTCGTGATGGTTGTGGAAATAAGTTTATGACGGCAAGAGGCCAAGAGTGATTTGGATTATGAGTCATGGCCAAGATTGACAAGAGTGATGTGCTCATAACAACAGTTATCATAGGGGTCGACGATGTTCCCCAGATTTGATCCGAGTGTAGTTCGTGATACATTCTGTGGTCGGGCAATTTGGGAAGTCGGGGCAAATGAGGAACAATCTCGGCTGGGAAATGTAGGTGGAATAGGAAGGGATTCCAAATTAGACGCATTCGGGTTTTGAATCGGGTGTGGTTGCATCGGATTTCTTACTCGCCTCCCACTACCCTGTGGTTTACGAAGTAAGACTTCTTTTTTCTCTTCTTCGGTATGAGGAAGTGCCCAAAACCAGTATTTTGCTCCAAAAGAAAGTACTTTAACCACTTCCCTAGCCTCTTCTAGAATTGGTGTACCGTAAATCGTTAAAGGCAAAGGAGCATCGTGATCCATGGATGCCCTAGAGGAGAGTTTTGAAAGCTCCATTTGAATTTCTAGGCTGTTGTGGTCATGGATGAGGAATATAGCCGTTGGGTCATAATGTTTCTTGAATATCGATGATTGCTCCGCATTGAAGATTATGACTTGTTTGCATATCCATTCGATTTGACTCCATTCAAAATTCTAGCCGTTTGGGAACAATTAAACTTAAATATTTGAATGTTGATTCTTCAAAATTTGATCACCCGATATTCAGGTGCTTTTCTGTCCATTTGAAGATAATTATCCACCTTCCAGCAAGTTGCCCATTTTGCTTCGTTTTTGAATGAATATTAGAATAGTGACCTGTCATGAACATTAAATTCGAATGCTGAATCTGTTTGGCTTATGTCCGTTGGAGTATTTCATCATCTGAATGATTTAATCCTTTGGAGAAGCATTACAATTGAGTATTCAACTTCATTTACGCAAGTTATCTGTGTTCTTTCCCATTTACGAAATTCCGACGCAAGGTTCTTCACAAATCAAGTCACTTTGAGATTTGCTTCTAATCCTTCATTTTAATCACAAACTTATACATAAATGATATAAATAATGTTAAGAAGAAGTATAAGTTATTGGGTAATCATCTGGATGAGAAATGAGACTTTCGGAATGGTGTTTTAAAATGCGGGAGCGTGAACTCGAGTTTGCATAAGTAGGCTCGAGTTTGCAAAGCTTTTGAATGTCCTGGTTCGGGTGCCAACCCGGAGGTTTAGAGACAAACTCTAGAGTTTGTAAGATCCAGGCTCGAGTCTGTCACTTATAGGCTCGAGGTTTGGATGATTTTCGCGACTTGGTAGCTCTCAGAACCCGCGAACTCGAGCTTGTTTACTAATAGGCTCGAGTTTGCTTCTCAACAAATTGTGCAACACCCAGAACAGACTGTCTATTTTCGGGGCCATATCTCCCTGGTCTGAACTCCGTTTTTGTTGGTTCAACTATCGATTTTAAAGCCCTTTGAGTCTACTTTCCAATGCCACCGATTTCAGCTCAATTGGATTCTCCGTTTGTGAGATACACTCAAAACATTGAAGGTTGGTCATTTGTGTGACGTGAATATCACTGTCATCTCATAAATTCATAGCTCCTTCATCTTGACTCCGTTTGGCTTAAATTATATATCCAAATGACGCATTGGGAGTCTAGTTTCATATGCCACTGGTTTCACTTCAATCCGATCTGTATTTTAGGAGATATCATCAAATGACCAGACGTCGCCAGAGTGAAACGCTGAACAGAGTTGCTTGAAATACTGAAGATCGCTACGGAGCTGAGTTTGTCAACTAATAGGCTCGAGTTTGGAGTTCCAAACTGAGGTTTGAGTTACAGCTCGAGTTTGACTTGCATCAGGCGCCGGAGTTCTGTCGAGGGCATTACGGGCTCGAGTTTGCTAATGATGGGCTCGAGTTTGCTCATCTTGGAACATATTATTGCTTGGTTTAACTCTTAATTGATCCGTTCCATTCCCATATGATCTTGGAGACTTCTAGCATCAGTAAAACTTATTAGGAAGGCTCATATCAACTTTTTCAGACTATTGATAGTTCAGGGGAATTTTCTAAGAAATCATCACCGCCTTCAAATATAAGGGGGTTTGGTTGAAGAAAGGGGAGCAAGGGACGAAAATGATACTGGAAACCCAGAAACTCAAAGAAATTACTCAGGAATCCCAGGAACCCTAGATGCAAACCCAGAAAACTAGAAAATAGGTTTCGACGAGTATGGTCAAAGAAGCAAGAATGAAAATAGATGAAGCAAAAACAAACGAAGAGAGGGAACAGTAAGAGTACCTGATTTTGAAAAGATGGAAGAAGATGAAGAAATGCAAGTTGGAGTATTGTGAGAAAAGAAATTTGCAGAAGTGATTGGTTTCTCTGAGCAGGCAAGGAAGGCTTAAAAAGAGAAGTGGAGAGAAGAGGTGAGAAATTTGAATATATAAACATTTTGAATCCGAAGAGTCAGGGGCAGCAAAGTCAATTCCCACTAAAAAGTAGATTTCCCCCAAAAAAAAAGTGTAATGATGATTGATACGAGGTGACGTGGGCATTAAATGCGAACGGATATCAAAGGCGGCAGAAGTAACCACTGTGCATGAAAAGGCGGTTATACGTCATGATGTTGGCAAGCATACAACTGTCAGCAATATAGGCGAATGGAGTCCGTTCCTATGCTAGTATCTTTACATGATATCCCGAATAGGGGGCAATCTATGGCCGAAATATGCAAACTCGGCAATTCAACATACATTTACAAATGAAATCCTAGCTATCATGAAAGTGAAGGAGTTCACGATATGAATTAAATCAGCATGAGTATCCCAGCCATCATTAAAGTAAAACTAAGCCCGATGTGCATGCCTGGGGATAAGTCAAAAGCGAATCCGGAGTTCGGTGAAACTCGAATAGCGGCCGAGTAGAGATCAAGGAAGTCAAGTTGAACAACACGGATACAAAATTTAGGTTAAATAATCGATACATCCCGGCAACTCAGAAACCTGAACTACTGGGTTGGGGGCAACTGTTATGGACTCATACAAGAGGCCCATTGGCTGTGTGGCCCAACAAGGATAGCTTGTACCAGAATCCCTCCATAAATCAGGTAAAACACTAATTGGCCTATAATCATGGAATGAGCAGGTTAAGTGGCTGAGCATGGGCTAGGAGGCGCACAAAGCCCAAGGTCCAAACCCTAAAGGTAATCCCTATAAATATGTGGTTAACCTAAAAGGTACACACTCTCGATTCACACTATTTACTATACAGTCACACTGAGCAAACACCCCACCCCCTCTTGGCTAAACGCCATACTTTTGTAGCTCAGTGATCCACTGACTATTCTTGGGAGTCTTCCTTATAGACATCGCAAGAGCAATCATCCTCTCTTTGGTATCTGCTTATAGATATCTTGGAGAGAGTCATCGATCCAATATAAACATTCTAGTCTGTTGAGGCTAGACATCTATGTTCTATACAACAGAACAATATTATTGATAATTATATAAATATAATACGAGTATTCAGTTGTAAATTTATACTTTGTATGTTGTAAATAGCCTCACGGAAGTCAAAATGGAAAAAACGGTGGTTTTCAAATTTGTTGTAAATCTATACTTTTCGGTTGTAAATTTATACTTTGTGTGTTGTAAATAGCCTCTCGAAGTCAAAATGGAAACGGTGGTTTTCAAATTTGTTGTAAATATATACTTTTCGGTTGTAAATTTATACTTTGTGTGTTGTAAATAGCTCTGGAAGTCAAAATGGAAAAAAAACGATGGTTTTAAAATTTGTTGTAAATCTATACTTTTAGGTTGTAAATTTATACTTTATGTGTTCTAAATAGCCTCACGGAAGTCAAAATGGAAAAAACGATGGTTTTAAAATTTGTTGTAAATCTATACTTTTCGGTTGTAAATTTATACTTTGTGTGTTGTAAATAGCCTCGGAAGTCAAAATGGAACGGTGGTTTTAAAATTTGTTGTAAATCTATACTTTTCGGTTGTAAATTTATACTTTGTGGTTGTAAATTTATACTTTGTGTGTTGTAAATAGCCTCTGGAAGTCAAAATGGAAAAAACGGTGGTTTTCAAATTTGTTGTAAATATATACTTTTTTCGATTGTAAATTTATACTTTGTGTTGTTGTAAATAGCCTCACGGAAGTCAAAATGGAAAAAAAAAACGATGGTTTTAAAATTTGTTTAAATCTATACTTTTCGTTGTAAATTTATACTTTATGTGTTGTAAATAATTTCTGCGGAAGTCAAAATGGAAAAAGCGATGGTTTTAAAATTTGTTGTAAATCTATACTTTTCGGGTATTGTAAATTTATACTTTGTGTGTTGTAAATAGCCTCTGAAGTCAAAATGGAAAAAAAAATAAAAAAAAAAAAAGGATGGTTTAAAAATTTGTTGTAAATCTATACTTTTAGGTTGTAAATTTATACTTTATGCATTTGTAAATAGCCTGCGGAAGTCAAAATGGAAAAAACGGTGGTTTTCAAATTTGTTGTAAATCTATACTTTTCGGTTGTAAATTTATACTTTGTGTGTTGTAAATAGCCTCTCAAGTCAAAATGGAAAAAACGGTGGTTTTCAAATTTGTTGTAAATATATACTTTTCGATTGTGAAATTTATACTTTGTGTGTTGTAAATAGCCTCTGAAGTCAAAATGGAAAAACGATGGTTTAAAATTTGTTGTAAATCTATACTTTTTTCAATTGTAAATTTATACTTTGTTAATGTTGTAAATAAGCTTACGGAAGTCAAAATTGAAAAAAAAAAAAACGATGGTTTTTAAATTTATTTGTAAATCTATACTTTTCGATTTGTAAATTTATACTTTGTAATGCGTTGTAAATAGCCTGTCTGGAAGTCAAAATGGAAAAAACTTGATAGTTTTAAAATTTGTTGTAAATTCTATACTTTTTGAGCTTGTAAATTTATGGCTTTGTGTATTGTTAATAGCCTCCGGAAGTCAAAATGGAAAAAAAAAACGATGGTTTTAAAATTGTTGTAAGTCTATACTTTTCAGTTGTAAATTTATACTTTGTGTGTTGTAAATAGCCTCTGGAAGTCAAAATGGAAAAAAAAAAAAAAAAAACGATGGTTTAAAATTTGTTGTAAATCTATACTTTTTCGTTGTAAATTTATACTTTGTATCATTTGTAAATAAAATATTAGCTAAGCTATCACCTCCTGTCTTAAAATAAGACATCAACATCTAGCTCATACAGATCAATTAAAATAATTACAGTTATTACATAATTAAAGTATTTTATACATTGTCAAATCACTGTATTTTTAATTAGTTCTCCTTTTTAAATATTATACGTTAATTTTCATAATCACAATTCATAACGTTAATATTATTCAGGATTCACAAATTAATGTTAAAAATAAATATATAATTCCCAGTTGGTACTATAAAAAAGATGGGAGGTAGAAGAGGTAGTGGTGGTGGAAATGATTTATTTGCTTAGATGTAGCAGTAATTAGTCTTTTTTCATATCTATTTGCTAACCTATTTCTTCTTCATATTGTCCTGATAATCTCCTTTAACTCATTTTATTAATCTCATTTGGAATTTTTATCGAAAAAGAATACATCCATTAGGCCACAATTTATTACTAGCATCTATTGGAAAAGAAAAACCACCATCACTATTTGATTGTTCCACAAGATCCTTAAATATATAAGTCGACAATTTTGAGGGTTTTTTACTAATATTGCTGTCATTTTTTTTTTTCGTGAGCAATATTGTCACCGTTTAATATATCTTTAATAAAAATATTCTTAAGAATTATAAATAAAAATAATACTACTACCTAATTTCCTTTTATAAAAAAATAACCAACTAAAAAAATTCAAATTAGCAAGCACCTAATATTTTTCTTATTTCAATTTTTGTTCATTTTGTTAATTTTGAAAATTACTAATTTCATAAATATTTTAAAATCATTTGGGTGTGATTAATTTAGTTTTAAATAACATCAAATCTTTGATTTCCTTGAAATAAAATATTGATAAGATTGGCAAAAGCAAAAAAAAAAAAAAATAATAAAATACTGAACCAACAAGATAATAGTTGAGATGGTAAATGGCTTCACCCCTAAATATGAGAACACAAATTCGAATCCCTTAGAGGATACTTGATGGGAGAGGGCTAAGAGTGATTTAATATAGTTTTGTAAGTTATAAACATAAAAACGAAAAATTTAGTGTGTAAACTTGCGAGTTTATATAAGTTTATAACTAATACAAGTTTACTATTGACTTGACTCAATTTTATAAGGTAAAAATGTAAAAAGGGTAAACTTGTAGAGTCAATTCTTGAGTTTAACAACAATAGTGAAAACCCTTTATATTATAAACATCAAATAAATTATGCCCTTTATTAAATAAAAATAAATAAAATATTGATAAGGATGAATGGTTTGTTTTGTTCCTAAATAAAGAAATTGTCTCATAAAATCATGGAAAAAGTATTATGCAAATTCTTATAGCCTACCTCAATTTTAATTTTAATTTCAGTTCCTGTAATTTATTTTGTTTCAATTGATCTCTAATTATTTTTATTAATTTTAATATATATTTTATCTAAAATTAGATTTATAAAAATGCACGAGGAAAAACTAAGTAAAATGAAATGAAAGATTTTATTGAGTCCATGAACTTATATAAATTTTTGGCAAAAAAATAACTTCTGTAAAATAAAATTAATATCTTTAAACTCAAAGATTGAAAGTTGGGCACCTATAAGTTCATTAGGATCAACTTATAAGGGTATAATTTAATTAAAATAAATAATATAAATATAAACTAAAATTAAGATAAATTATACAAAGGCTTGCATATTATTTTTTTTAAATCATTTAAAATAATGTTAGCATCTTCCCAATCAGTCAACGGGAACATCATATTACCTTCACATCAGACACTATTGAGTGATGACTAATCGGAAATTTGAATAAAAGGCAAAACACTGTTCATTTACCTCTCCCAAGTAAAAAAAAATATTAAAGCACTTTTATTTACAGTTAACTTGGTGTGCTGCCAAAAGACCAAAGAAAACAAAGAACCCAATGTAAATGAGATATGCTCTTTTTTTTTTTTTTTCCATGGAAAGAGCACTTTTTAATAAATTAAAAATTGAACCATAAATTGATTTGTAAATGGATCCTTTATTAATTTAAAAATTATATATAAATCTTCTACTTTATAATGAAAGTGTATTTGAAAATTTTAAATTAATATATAATCAAATATTTCTAAGCAAAATTATTTTTATGAAAAATTAAATAAATAGATAATAATCTTCATTAAAAAAAATTAGATTTCAATATATGTATTTTCTCATAGGATTAAAATTAATTTATTTTATGAAATATATAAGAAGGTTTTAGTGATAATACATTTTTTTGATTTGGAGAAAATGTAGCAAAAGTTTTACTTAAAAAAAGAAAGAAGTGTATAATGTTGGCATGTTTAAAAAGATGTGTAATTTGTCCTAAAGTAGATATATAAACTTGGCACCTCATATGGGTTATGAGTTATATTTGAGGAGTGTATCATAATTAGAGAGACAAAAGTGAGACCTTTTGTTTTTATTTTTTGGTTGTGTTGGCCATGAATGATGGCGTCAAGCTCAAAGCATATTAATGGAAGCAAGTGGCCATAAATTTGGCTTATTTCTCGTGTGCTTTGGGTACCTTTATGTCACATGCCCTTTCCCTCTTTTCCATTAATTAATTAATATTTTTTTGAGAAAAAAAATTGTTTATTTCATTCATTAATTACTCTTTCTTTACTTCAAAGCAGGATATCTTAGAAATTTGTAACAATCCAACATGAAAATCAACCATAATTAAGTGCATGGAACTGTAGTTCATTTAGTGACTTTTAAATCTATTAAATAGAAGTAAGGTACATACAAAGTTTGGCAAAGTTTTCATTAGAAAATTTTGTTATTTAACTAATCTATCATGCAAATTCCTTTTTCCCCCCTTTTTGTTTTTGTTTTAGCTATCCAGACAATAGTATTTAAACCAAAAACTAAAATCGGCTGATCATATATGTTTTTTTTTTATATATATATAAAAGTTTAGGTGGGGTAGACACCGCTACCCCATCAAGGTCAGAGTATGCCTTCAGGTTCAAAGAGCGCTTACAGATATACTTATAGTTCGTCCACCAACGAGGCTGTCACATTGGTCAGCACAGAGGCGGACCCACATTATATACAAGGAGGGCAAGTGCCCCACCCCTTGAATTTGAGATTTTCTTTACACACACACACACATTTGAATGATTGCCTACCCTTAATATATCAAGACTGCACTTTGTAATCAGATGGTGGATTAATGGTTGAATGATTGTTTAATGCCTTATATTGAAAAAGATGTATTTGATAACATTGATAATAAGACATTGTACTAGCAGAAGGATGACATTGTAATTATTTTTATTGTAATATACTTTTATTATTAAAATATATGTACTTAAACTTATTGAATGTCCACCCTTTATTATAATTTATGTAGTTGTATTTCTAACAGCATTTAGCCTTGCTTTTCTAAATGACAGGTTTGTAAAATAACTGTCTCTCTTATTACATCATCAGTATTAACTTGATTTCATGAATATTTGTTTGATATTCTTTTCTTTTATTGTTTATATTCTTTTGTTTTTTAATGCATTTAAAACTTTCCTTAAAAAAAAAAAAATTTCGGAGCGCTGCCCCCGAACCCCCATATTCCCCCGCCACTGGTGCCCACCCTTCATAAATTTTCTGGATCCGCCCCTGCTTTTGAGGTGAAAATCGACGTCTTAATCAATTGTACCAACGACTGATCATATATGTGAAGTGATGAACTTTGGCCTCCTTGCCAATTTGGTTTAGAGTTTTGGGTACGTCTATCTTTTTTTTTTTTTTGATTATTTTTTCTCCTGTTGTTCAGCATAAAACGATTTCGTTTAAGTTTTCTTAAAAAAAAAAAAAATCAATACGTTAGATTTGTACTTTATTAACTTTGTTTTGTTAGGTTATATATAGTTTATACATGAATGTTTAAATTTAATTGTACGTTAGTGCCTTTTTATTGAAATAAAACTCTTTTCGCAGTTACAACGTTTTCTGTATTTTTATTAGATATATTGATCTAATTATGATTAGATTAGCCTCAGTTCAACCATAATTAGAGCACCATTAGTTTTTCATCACTATCTCAATCTGGTTTTACATTGATTTAAGCCAATATTATATATTTGTACCTTGACACATGCACACCCTTAAAAATTGCACCTACAATCCACAATATAAGTCAATTTTAGAAAAATATCTTTATTTATAATATAAGTCACTTAGGCTTTGTTTGAGAGTTTGGAAGGAAGGGGAAGGAAATGAATGCAAGGGGAATGGAGGGGAGGGGATGGAAGGGAAATGAAGGATATTTCCTTCCCTTATTTGGGAGTTAAAAAAATAGTAAGGAAGGAAGATGGAGGATTAATGAGTTATTTTTACCATTTTGTCATTTTCTTTAATAATTAATATAATTATTATATTTTTCAAATAAATTTAAATTTTTTTAAAAACTTATTTATGTAATTTTTATATTCAAAAAATTATTTATGTGGTGGCGGCGGTGACGGTGGTGGTAGTGGGGTGGCGGTGGTGGGGTGGTGGTGGCGGCGGTGGCGGCGGCAGTGGTGGGGTGGTGGTGGTGGTGGTGGCGGTGGCGGTAGTGGGTGGTGGTAGTGGTGGTGAATAAGGGTAACAAAGTAATTATTCTATTTCCCCTTTTAAAACCCCCCATATTGGGGGAACTTTATTTTTTAGAAAAAGAAGGGTTGGGGGATTTGTAAAAATCCCTGATTCCCTCCCCTCCTATTTTTAAAACTTGCAAACAATGGAAGAGACTACCAAAACTCTCCCTTCCTTTTCATTTCCTTCCAAAATGGAACTCCCAAACAAAGCCTTAGAGAGTAATTATTACTTATTTGTCAATTTTGCCTATATAATAAATTCTTGATTATGACTTTTTGTATTTTTCTCTCATGTAATCATATTTAATATGGGTAAAATTGAAAAAAAAAAAAAAAGTCAATTTAAGTCATATTCAACGAGTTCCGTTAACTATCATTTATTGTTCTAATAAATAAGTTGAAGTAACTTTGTGAATTGGAGGAAGCATTAAGATATAGATTAGTTATAAATGACGTAAAATTAAATAAATTATTTGTGTATAACTTTGAAATACTAGATTAATAAATAATTATTTTTCTATTTGAGTTATTGATGAAAAAAGTGGAGGATGTATTGGAAATTAAAATTCAATGTTCTATACTATTTATTACTTAATAATCTTTTTTTTTTTGTCAACTCATAGTAGATCAAATGGCATTACAACAAATTTGGACATCTATAATGCCTAGTACATAACGATTATAGCTAATAAATGTTATGTATGTCAAGACGGAGATCATACAAATATACATAATGCTTAAAAGTAATGATTAATTATACACACTGTCATTTGTTGCGAGGCGGAATTCACGAAAACATAAAAACAACGGTTGTAGTTAATAATAATCATTTATTTAGTGACAAAAGTGACTTTTTTTTTTGAAATAACCGTCATGTAATACTTATAAATGATTCATCTTCCAACCTTACATCAACGAAAATACAAATATAACGGTTATGTCAATTGATTGTAAAGTATGAACGACAAAAACTACATTTCATAATAAAGAACAATAATGTAAAGTACAAATCTAAAAAGCACATTTTTCAAACCTTGTTCAGTTTGACATCAAGTACCAATTCTCCAAAAATTAAATACCTTAGAATGAAGTATTCATTTTGTTTATAGCACTTTTCTAAAAAGTACATTTTGATAACCTTGTCCTTCTTTCACTCATCATGATCAAACATCACTCTTTCCATTCGCCCTTGTCCTCATCCTCATACTTGCCTTCCTTTTCCTCCTCCTCGTCATCCTCCCCTGCTTCTCCACCACCACCACTACCTCCTCCTCCTCCTCCTCCTCCTCCTATGCCTCCTCTTTTAATGAAGGCTCTATTATAGATGTTGGCCAGCTTTGACCACTCCACAAGGTGTCTCAATAGTCACGCCCACAGTCTGAATATGAAGTTGGACCTTATCATTCATCTCAATCAGGTTGTATATGATCATTTCCAGTTAGACCTTTCGTTTCCTTCCTCAGACGTCAATGATGTGTCGAATGAGGGGGAGCGGCAGGATGAGGCAAAGGAGTAGTGGTGATGACTAAAAACCATTACTGCTTCTTTATTTTTTGAATATTAAAAAAAATTAATCATTAGGGCAATGTGGCCCAAAAATATTTTTTTAAAAAAATTGTCTCTTCACGATTATTAGTAAACAATTGTTACTAATTTAGCCATTGTTTACAATGCTCTATAATGTAACCCTTTTCATTTCAAACGACACGTTCTATTGGATAACTCGTGAAACCCTTTCCATTTAAACATCTGAAAGATGAACTCCATTTATCCATCCACTTCTATCTATTCCAACTTCTCATATCCAACTTTTGACTTTTGTTCTTCATCGATTACATGGAAGAGCAATAACACATGTGTTCTGTCATAAGAACATAATTCACTAGCCTCGATGGGCTAGGTATGTAGATATAGGATCAAATAGCTCTCCCCCAAGTATCCATAGATGAGATACCTGAGAGGATCGGAGATCACAAAGCACAGGGACTTGACCTAGGTGCGATACCTAGGGCCTACGTACCCTGAAGAGGGATCAAAGTCCACGTAGTTCGATGATACTGGAGGCGTTTAGCCAAGGGGTGGTGTGTGTGCTCTGTGTGCAGTATATGCAATCGAGAGAAAGCTTAGAAGATGATGTGTACCTTTAGGGTTTAACTCCTATTTATAGAGTGTACCTTAGGTGGAATCGTATCGGCCTCATTAATATGATTGATTCGAGATCAGATCATATCGGTCTCATTAACCTCGGCCGGCATATCCCAACAATCATATCGGCCTCTTTACTATGATTGATATGATTGGATACTCCTTTATGACAGGCATATCCCGATATGCAATATGCTCCTTGTTGGGCCATATATGGGATATGGGCCTAATATTTATTCCATAACAGTTGCCCCCAAGCTTGGTAGTTTAGGTCTCTGAGCTGCCGAGATTAACTGACTGCTATCGGAGATCCCCTGAATCCGACTTTGCTTTCATAGCAATTTTCCTGGGCTAATTGTCTGGTTTATATTCCTGCATTTAATAACATGTAAGCAAATCACAATAAATGGAAAATACTTACTGTAGCGCAAATCGTTCAACGTGCTCATTTTGGATACTTGTCCGAGCTTGCATTAAACTTTCTGGTTTGCATTAATGTCGGTTATTGATAGCACGCTCTTCCATTCAACAAATCGTTGTCCACTCTGTTGCCCCCATCCTGGTAGTTCAGGTTTCTGAGCTGCCAGGATGTGTTACTTTCCAAATCCGGACGAGGTGCTCGCGACTGTTGGGATTCCGTGCGTGCTGACCCGAGATTCCGGGTTTATATACTTTAAAACCGAAATTCCGGGTTGATATACTCTATCACTGAGATTCCGGATTGATATACTTTAACAACGAGATTCCGGGTTATTTACTTTATCACCGAGATTCCGGATTGATATACTTTATCACCGAGATTCCGGATTGATATACTTTAACACCGAGATTCCGGATTGATATACTTTAATACCGAGATTCCGGATTGATATATTTTAATATCGAGATTCCGGGTTATTTACTTTATCACCGAGATTCCCGGGTTATTTACTTTATCACCGAGATTCCGGATTGATATACTTTATCACCGAGATTCCGGGTTATTTACTTTATCACCGAGATTCTGGATTGATATACTTTATCACCGAGATTCTGGATTGATATACTTTAACACCGAGATTTCGGATTGATATTTTATCACCGAGATTCCGGATTGATATACTTTAACACCGAGATTCCGGGTTATTTACTTTATCACCGAGATTCCGGATTGATGATTTCTGAAAACGGGTTTCTTTACCCTGAATTTATACATGTTTTCCTTCGACATGATTTTCGGAAACGGGTTTATGTACCTCAGATTCCTACATGTTTTATTTGTACATGATTTTCGAAAAAGAGTTTCATTACTCAGAATTCATACATGAATATAAATTAGATATGATTTTCAAAGACGGGTTTCTTTACCATGACTTCATACATGTTTAGATTTGACATGATTTTTGAAGACGGGTTTCTGTACCTCGGATTCCTACATGTTTAGCTTTGACATGATTTTTGAAGACGGGTTTCTTTACTCAGAATTCATACATGTTTAATTTGAACATGATTTTCAGAACCAGATTTATGCACCTCAGATTCACGCATGAATATAAATTAGATATGATTTTTCAAAGACGGGTTTCTTTACCATGACTTCATACATGTTTAGATTCGACATGATTTTCGAAGACGGGTTTCTGTACCTCAGATTCCTACATGTTTAGATTTGACATGATTTTCGAAGATGGGTTTCTTTACTCAGAATTCATACATGTTTAATTTGAACATGATTTTTGGAACCGGGTTTATGTACCTCATACTCCTACATGTTTAACTGGACATGATTTTTGAAAACGGGTTTCTGTACCTCGGATTCCTACATGTTTAGCTTTGACATGATTTTTGAAGACGGGTTTCTTTACTCAGAATTCATACATGTTTAATTTGAACATGATTTTCAGAACCGGATTTATGCACCTTAGATTCAGGAGGGATCAAAGTCCACGTAGTTCGAGGATTACCGGAGGCGTTTAGCCAAGGGGGTGGTGTGTGTGCTCTGTGTGCAGTATATGCAATTGAGAGAGAGCTTAGAAGATGATGTGTACCTTTAGGGTTTAACTCCTATTTATAGAGTGTACCTTAGGTGGAATCGTATCGGCCTCATTAATATGATTGATTCGAGATCATATCATATCGGTCTCATTAACCTCGACCGGCATATCCCAACAACCATATCGGCCTCTTTACTATGATTGATATGATTGGATCCTCCTTTATGACAGGCAGATCCCGATATGCAATATGCTCCTGGTTGGGCCATATATGGGATATGGACCTAATATTTATTCCATATCAGTTGCCCCCAAGCTCGGTAGTTTAGGTCTCTGAGCTGCCGAGATTAACTGACTGCTATCGGAGATCCCCTGAATCCGACTTTGCTTTCATAGCAATTTTCCTGGGCTAATTGTCTGGTTTATATTCCTGCATTTAATAACATGTAAGCAAATCACAATAAATGGAAAATACTTATTGTTGTGCAAATCGTTCAACGTGCTCATTTCGGATACTTGTCCGAGCTTGCATTAAACTTTGGTTTGCATTAATGTCGGTTATTGATAGCACGCTCTTCCATTCAACAAATCGTTGTCCACTCTGTTGCCCCCATCTGGTAGTTCGGGTTTCGAGTGCCAGGATATGCTACTTTCCAAATCCGGACAAGGTGTTCGTCATTGTTGGGATTCCGTGCGTGCTTAAGGGATCCTCGATTTTAAACTAGATTCAGTTTAAATCGGGTCCGCCTTCTATCTTTGTTTCCTGCAAAACCTTAACAGAACTTATCTCGGTTTTACCGTGTCCCAAATGAAGCATGTTTTAACCGTTATTTCTACGGATCCCGGATTTTAACCGATTAAGTTAGCGGGGTCCGCCTTCATCCCTTTCGTAAGGACGGACTCCACAATCTATCCGAGATCCAATTAAGGAGCGTGGATTTAATTGTATAAAACAGACTTGACATGATTTTTGAAGACGGGTTTCTTTACCATGACTTCATACATGTTTAGACTTGACATGATTTTCGAAGACGGGTTTCTTTACCATAACTTCATACATGTTTAGATTTGACATGATTTTCGAAGACGGGTTTCTTTACTCAGAATTCATACATGTTTAATTTGAACATGATTTTGAGCTTAGGGTTTATGCACCTCGATTCACGCATGAATATAAATTAGATATGATTTTCAAAGACGGGTTTCTTTACCATGACTTCATACATGTTTAGATTTGACATGATTTTCGAAGACGGGTTTACGTACCTCGGATTCCTACATGTTTAGCTTTGACATGATTTTTGAAGACGGGTTTCTTTACTCGAATTCATACATGTTTAATTTGAACATGATTTTGGAACCGGGTTTATGTACCTCATACTCCTACATGTTTAGCTGGACATGATTTTTGAAAACGAGTTTCTTTACCCGAATTCATACATGTTTAACTTGAACATGATTTTCGGAACCGGGTTTATTTACCTCATACTCCTACATGTTTAAACTGGACATGATTTTCGAAGACGGGTTTGGTTACCTCGGATTTATGCACTCCCTCTTTTCTTCTTTCTTGCAAAACTTAGCATGAAATATGCAATGAACAATTACATATAAATAAACAAGATTTGAAAGAATTGGAGAGAACATATTCTTAAACGGAATTGAAATCATAGACCATCTTTGGTCACGGGAATCGAAATTTACGGTTCCCCACGGTCGGCACCAATGTTCCGTCATAGAACATAAGTCTCTAACCCTAGGTGGGCTAGGATGTCGATGTAGGATCAAATAGCTCTCTCCCAAGCATCCATGGATTGGATACCTAAGAGGATCAGAGATCACAAAGCACAGGGACTTGACCTAGGTGCGATACCTAGGGCCTACGTACCCTGAGGAGGGATCAAAGTCCACGTAGTTCGAGGATTACGGAGCGTTTAGCCAAGGGGGTGGTGTGTGTGCTCGTGTGCGGTATATGCAATTGAGAGAGAGCTTAGAAGATGATGTGTACCTTTAGGGTTTAACTCCTATTTATAGAGTGTACCTTAGGTGGAATCGTATCGGCCTCATTAATATGATTGATTCGAGATCATATCATATCGGTCTCATTAACCTCGCCGGCATATCCCAACAACCATATCGGCCTCTTTACTATGATTGATATGATTGGATCCTCCTTTATGACAGGCAGATCCCGATATGCAATATGCTCCTGGTTGGGCCATATATGGGATATGGGCCTAATATTTATTCCATAACAACATGGACAATTGCTTGAAGGAACTAACATTTCTCATTCACTCTCTGATCGAGAAGGTAGACAAATTACATGAGAAGGAAATGAATCAGATGATGCAACAAATCCTTCATCCACATAACTTTTTATTTTTGTTAGTTTATTCAAATTCTTGTTTTCTTTTTTAAATTTTTTGTTTGTACTATGAGGTTGAATAATCACTTTATAAATTATCTAAAAAATTCAAATAAGTAACGGTTATTATGTAAAATCCATCACTTTTTTGAATACCATGCCAAATACCTAATGATTATTAAGAAATCACCATTACTGTTTACAAAGCCAATAAGTCATATTTCTGTTATATATTTCCTATGTGTTTCGACTGTTTTGCATGGTAAACTGAGCCTGAATGTATTTGATCTAAAGAAATATGTTAGAAATCATGCACAGATGGAAATAGGGGATAGAGGAAGTGAGTTGTTACTTTTTAAGTACTATCTCGCATATAGGCAGAAGAAAAAGGTGCATTTCAATGCATTCTGAAATAAATTGACAAAGCTGACATATTACAATGACATCCTAATGTTATATCATCATAAGTAATGACCTTTTATATTGATTTGTTACGCTGATATTTTCCCGAGGATATTTCAGGAAATAAATGCATGTACCTGGGCTGAATGTTTAGACAATGGTTGACTTGAGAGAGACAGAAATAGAGAACGTGGAGTTTCGAATAGAAAATCTACAGAATCATGTGGAATTAAAGAAAAAATCAATCAACCAAATTTAGGGAGTCGAGCCTAACAAAATTGGGAAGCTCATCTCACTAGACATATGGCATAGAAGCCCTGACTATAAAGAGAAAAGATGGTTGGACTTAAAAGGGGGTCAAGAATTAGTAGTCAGCGATAGATGACACAACTCAGAGTGAGAAGTCATATTCATAAAGAAAGATTGGAACTCTGCTAAGAGCTATAGAAGACCAATTATGACGGAAGTTAGATGGAGTTGAAGAAGACACAGAGGCATTGCTTGACAAACGTCCCATGCGCCGTCGAATACTTTGGCGACTTTCTCTGTTTTCACTTTTATTTAATATTTTCCATGGATTAGTTTTATGTAGTTTCAATTGTGTTTCCCTTATGAATCACAAACTAAATTCCATTGGTTGAGTGAGGATGGATTCTTAAGTTGTAGTATGAACTCATATTGTTAGTTTTAATTTAATAAATTCAGTTTGCTTAACTATGATTTGAATGTCTTGTTTGTTAGTTGGCCACTAATAGACGAGAGTAGTGGCCTTAGCTTACTAGAAAGGAGTTAATGTTAGACCTCTGTTAAGCAGTGTGTGCTAGGCCGTCAACAGTCGCATCCAGGAAAACCATATCCTTTACTTCTTTCTTTGAACTTCAGTTCGACAACCGTGTGAGTTGCTTTGATTGCCCTAACTCACTTTCTCGTTTCAAAGCCCTAACTAGGTCGCATTTCTTTGCGTGCTTTGTTCTTCTTATTTCAAGGTATGATTTATCTTTTGGATTTGAATTCTCCATTCTACATTCCGCATTCTCCTTATTTTTCACTTCATTTTGCCTAGGTAGATTTTGACCTTAGTCGTGCATTGTATTTTTCTCTCCATTCCTGTTCCCTGTGGCTAATTGAGTTTTGTTTTCTAGTTAAAATGGCTAGTTCTACTTCCTATTACATTGATAATGCCCCTAGTTCTGATAGTGCCATTACTTCCATAATGTTCCCAATGGTACTAATCTCGTCCCTAAGCCACTCAGAAACGAGACCCATAAGAGGCATTAGAACGAGTGCAGGATATTGTAAAGAGGGGTCGCTGCACCTTGACCTTTGTAAGCCAAGCAAATCTTTGGGGAGAAGATTTCATGTGACCTGGAATAATAATGGTCAACCTCTTGAGCCGTCACACTTCATCCGCTACATCGTCTTAACAGCAAGGACCAATATTCCTATCAAGGCGAGTAACTAGTGTAAGGTACAGAGAGATTACACATGCGTTATTTGGGACAATATTAGGGTCTGGTATATATGCCTGCTAATTACTTGAATGTTAACTTAAATTGTGTGCTTTGTAGTAGTCTGCATATCATGGAGACAGAGATTACATCTGGGAACTTGTCATCAAGAAGGCTGGCAATTTGCTGCACCCATTCTATCATGTGTTGATGAAGGCATATTTGTAGAATCCTGGAGAGGTTGATGAGATAGAAGTTCCTATGGATCTTTGGTTCACCATCAAACCGAATGATTGGAGAAATTTTGCACCTCACGTCGCGACCCAACATTATAGGAAATTCTTATTCGCAATTCATAAGACCTGTATGTGTGTTTTAATATTAACTTGGGTGTTTTGTGTTTTCATAGGAATTAAATCGGGTGAATAGGAGGAAGGTGAAGAATAATAACTATCACTACAAAGGAGGGCGAAAGGGGTATGCTCGAATTGCTGAAAAATTGACTGCTGAGAGTAGGGATGGTAGTAGACCTTTCTATCATACACTTTGTTCAATAGCAAGGCAAAATAAACATGGCTCTAGTGGCGATCCTCGTGTGAAGGAGGTTGTGGATAAAATGGTAAGTATAATATTAGTCCTCGATTCATGGAGATAATGTCTTCAATTAAATATCAATATTAACATTATTGTTAAATTCACAATAAGCCATGTCCCAGGAAGTTACAACATAAAGGGGCTGCCTTTCTACAGATGAGGACATATTGGCAAAGACAATGGGGCTTGACCATCCTATTCTTTTTAGGGATTATGGTTTTGGATTGACCAAGACAAAATATTATGATCATTGACAACCTCGAAGAAATAACTAGGACGAAAAAAGTATGAAAAACTCTAGAAACAATGTGATGAAATGTAGGAACAAATACGGTTTCTCACACAAGAGTTGATGAAGGAGTGTATTACAAAGAGTCAAGGGGAAATGACAGCATAAGTACTAGAGGCAGTTGCACATTCCCCCCATGATCTGCCTAAGGGTTTGACAGATGTTGAGTGTTCTGTCGATAGTCTTAGACACCAAACAGTTACAATGGGCCATATATTCAACCGCCCGAAGGAAAACATGCTTCGTAACGAGCCTATCCCTCCTGAGCATGTGAAGGTACAAATCAACATTAACATCGACTCTAGCTATCCTGCCCCTTTGCCCACCAAAGACACAGATACAGTGGGAGTGGCTACGGGCAACTTTGTTGCGTGGCCTCACTGTCTACTTACAGTATGAAAGCCCCCTCACTGAAAAGAAGTTGTCTACCAATAAGTCTAAGGCCTCTAATCAGTCCAAGCCCCCCAATTATCAGTCTAAGCTCCCCACTTCTAAGACCTCGAATTAGTCCAAGAAGACAAAGCATCCCACCTCAATGTTCAATTTAAGAAGTCTTCCTCACAGAATAAGACCATTAGTTAATTTTCCTAGAAGTCCCTCCAGGAGTTGGCTGACAAGTGTTTTGCTTCAGACCCGTGTCCAATGATCGCATTTGAGAGAGAAGTCTTTGACCTTCCAGACCAAGTGCAAGCTATAACCAAAGAGCTTGTTTGTGAGATCCTGAAAAAGGACATGGCAAGTTAATGTCTGTCAACTTCTTTATGAGCTATTTCTTTAACTGTGATTGAATAGTTGGCTGTTTAAAACTTTAATTACATTTTGAAATGTTGGTTTCGACATTTTAGGCACATATACCATAATTACCTTATCCCACGTGGCTTCCAGGATAAGATCAAGTTCATCCTCCCAAACCTAATCAATAACCAGGGTGAAGACATGAAGGAAGATGTCAAGCAATGGAACACGAGATTTCTTGGGGATGAATTCCTTAGGAGGGTGTCAGACATAAGTGACACTTACTTCTTGTGCCTTACGTTCAAGGGTGGGAACATTATTAATTATGCTTCAATTAGTTTTGATTTATTTTTTAATTGTTTTGATGGTGTGATTTGATCTATTATTATACTTAGGAACCATTGGATGCTTATAGTCATAAATCCAATGCGCAAAAGAATTTGGTACTACAAATCTATGAGCGGGGTTCCAGACATAAGACCATACATGCAAGAGATTTTCAATCAGCAAGTTATTCATTCATCATCTCTTAAAATTCAGTTCACCTTGCATGTTTTTGTATATATGATTTTATATTTATCATCTGAGAGCAATCTACACTTACCGCACTTAAAATGGTCTACACTTACAAGATACTATACATTTTGAACAGGTAATCATGTCTTGATTCTCAAATGATTTGGTATTATGAATCAGTAAGTATGGTCTTGATCCAATGCGCAAAAGGATTCGGTACTACGAATCTATGAGTGGGGTTCCAGACACGAGACCATACATGCAGGAGATTTTCAATCAGTAAGTTATTCATTCATCATCTCTTAAAATTCAGTTCATCTTTCATGTTTCTATATATATAATTTTATATTTATCATCTGAGAGCAGTCTACACTTACCACACTCAATGGTCTACACTTACAAGATACTACAAATTTTGAACAGGTAATCATGTCTTGATTCTCAAATGATTTTCATTTTTGTTCTTGTAATTGAATTGTTATTTATTTTATTAAATTGATTGATTTATATTAACTTATTCTTCAATTTGCACGCATATTTTTGGTATCTTCCACAACATATAGATTATGTTTAGAGATAAGAGATTTCTTTTACATAGTGTAGTGGTTTAGAGAACTTGTGGACATTAATTTGATTTATATTAACCATGTTTAGTTTTGGAGCACATACTTGATTATAGAAATGAATTGCTAGATGTATATATACAAGGTGTAATAATTATCCTCACTTAGTTTAATTTATTCTCTATTTTGGGAATTGGTTATTTTTTAAAGGTTGTGGGGTAGAAAATACGAATTACATTTTTTTTAAATGACTTTCAAAGTGTTTTCTATAAAACAGTCATTGTAAAAGGCTTACAATGAATGTTTTGAAAAAATAGTTGTTGTAAATCTGCCACATACAACGTCTATTTTCAGTAAAACCGTCGTTAACTTACAATGATGGTTTTATTAAAAACAAATGTTGTATGTAGTAGACTTACAACAACTGTTTTTTCAAAACATTCATAGTAAGTCACTTATAACAATGATTTTGAAATAGACATCTATTTTAAAACTTTAAACAACACTCACATACACGTTTCCCTGTAACTGGTCGTATAAGGATCCTAAAAACGGACATTAAAAGTTCCTTCCATAGTGGTGCATTGCTCAAATCACTTCATCCCTCTCTCTTCCTCACCACACATCACTTCATCCAGATTCATTTGTGTTCAACTGACACAAATAAATCTCCATATTCTTTCTTGAAATTCCTGGATCTCTGAATCAGGGCTTCCAAATCATGCTCTAACATTGAACCAATTGATTCCCCCAAATCTAGCCCGATCGAACCAACAGATAGATGATGAGTGAGGGTGAAGTGGTGGTACATGGAGGAAGAAAAAGGACTACGTAGACGACATTTGATGAGATGGATGGTGAAGGGCCACGTGGATTTAATAGCCAAATTTAACACTAGTTATTGCATGGGGGAAAATTGCTCCCTTTTTTACTTTTCAAGGGGAAAGTTGCTCCTAAAAAGAATTTCGAAGTAAAATTGCTATTTAACCATTTATTTTGTATTTTGTGGAAATTTTTTTTTGCCAACAGATGTGAGAGAAGTTTTGTTTTGACTTATGGGAAGTTGCTTCTCTAACGCTAACTCAAACATGCACATATTAAGTCAGATAGCTTTTAAGTTACAAATCTGCGTTAGCTTCAAGTAACAGATTTTTTTTCCGGCTTTCCCATTAATTAACAGATTATAAACGTGATTCACCCTTATAAATTTTGTCCAAAAAAATCCCTATCACTTTGAAAATTTTAAGGAGAAAAAATTTAAAAATAAAGAAAATGATTTGCAGATATTCATACGTTTCTTCAATTTTTAGTTTGATACCTTTATGTACTTCTCTTTTAATTTTTCCTAAACTTTGCTCCACAAGGTTACGAGGGTTAATGGTGCTATCAGAGAATAATTAAAAAAAATTAATTACGTGAAAAAAAAACGTCACTACTAAATTAAAAACTGTGGAAAAGTAGAATAGCTTTTCCTTAAAAATTAAAATATGATGAAACTATATCCCCATCGAATTAGTTTATTTTATTTATTTTTGTTGCTTTAATCCTTAAATCGGCCGGCACCGCTTATGATAATATAAGCCAATTTTTTTAATAAAAGAATTGGTACTACGTATTTGCCACCGTGTCAATGTCAAAGGATAAGCAAACCAAGTGGAGTTCACATAATTATGTGCTTCTTATATGCTCATACATCTAATTAGAGGTATGAGCATATTTATTTATTTTTTTTAAAATTTTTTATATATTGTATTTATATAGATTTAAATTATATATTGCTTTTTGGGATGTTTTTTGCATCCATTATTTTAAATTAATTAATTTCCATAATACTGATGTTACAGACAAATGGAGAACTAGAAATTAATTAATTTGAGATGCAAAAAAAAATCACAGAAAATAACATATAATTTAAATCTATATAAATACAATATATAAAAAAATTTAAAAAAAAAATATGCTCATACCCTATTATGCTCGAGCACATAAAAAGTACAGCTAATGTGGACTCACTCAACCAAGTGAGATTATTGTTGGCGGACAAAAAAGAGTACATGGTTAAGTGGGGCCCATTCAACTTCGGGTCTACTACCAATGTGAGTTGGCAAAAAAAAAAAAAAAAAAAAAACTTCGGGTCTACTACTTCCTCTCCTTCATTAAAACACTCAAACCAGCTGTGTGAGCGTATTCATAAATTTTCCGCCATTACAGAGAAAATAACAGTAACCAGTCGCTTCTGTGTATCTCTCTCTCTCTCTCTGTATCTATAGTTGAATTGTGCCAGTCTCTGATACTTCTCGTGATTACCATTTCAACCTTTTCTTCCTTTCTCTTTCCTCCTTATTCACTCCCTCTTTCATTTTCTACCCGCATCACTCCCCAACTTTCTCTGTTCTCTCTCTTCAAACCCTAGGCATTCTTATTAATTCCCGCCGCTTGTTTCTGAAGGATTTTAACTTTTTGGTTTTTGGGTTTCTTGGGTTGGTTCTTCTCTCCGTCGTGGCCGTGTTCTCCGCCTTTGATTTATTGGGTTTCAGGTAATTTTCCCCCCTTTTGGGCTACCCCTTTGGTCAAACTTTATTCCCCCGGGTTTTTGTTTGGTTTTTCTATTGTGTTGATGATGTGTTCGAATTTTGTTTTCATGTTGTTGGTAAATGTGTTATTTAGATTGGAGGCCTGATGATAATTTTGTTTTTCCCCTTTGATTCTCAAGCTTACTGTGAAACTTGATCCGTGAAGAGTTGTTTTGATCGTCTTGTATGTCCGATTTGTGAGTTTTATTCTTGTAGTTTCGCAGTCTCTCTGGTTTTAGCATATGATTCTTTTCAAGTTTCTTTCCTCTTTGGTTTCCCTCCTTTCCTTCAGGCTTAACTGAGTGGTGTTTTTTGAATAATTTTACCAAACGACAATTTGCACTATTGGCAACTCTTCCTTCATGTTCTGGTGGACTTGGAGGGTGCGAATCATTACATGACTAAGAGAATAACTATAATCTCTTCCAAAGTGCATAGTAGTGTCATAAAATCTGCGCCAATAGTTCACCTTCCTGCGTATAAAACCTAGAAAACATATATTGAGCTCTCATGGAGGATGTGATTCTACATCCGCATCGGAATTGTTAGTGGCCTCAGATAGTTGGGGAGTCTTCTCTGGAGAAACAGAAGCAGGGAACAGAAGAGGAGGGGATTGAGATCCTCTAACACTTTTGGGGTAGAAAAACTCATCTGACGTGGGGCCTACTTTCAAACAAAATGATGGATCCATTGATTTAATAGTGAGCCTCACATGTAATATTCTTCCCTCATACAGCCTGTTTGAAATGTTGGAAGGAAATTAAATTTTCTTACCATACTTTCTCATTGTGTACCAAACAACCATTTAATTGTATCATTTAAACTTCTCTAGAACTACGAGGGACCCCAATTTGAGTGGAGGGGAGTGACTGGATAGAAGTATTGATAGAAAAGGGGGCCCTGGAGATGAAGAAATAAATTGAGTAAATGTAACAAAACAATAGGACTGTATCTTCAAATGAAAGAAGACCAAACAAATATAAGAGAATGAACACTTTTCTATAAAATAAAAATGTCTCTTCTGAATAAGGGAGACTTTTACATGGATTTTGATAAAATAATGTTTTTATTAGTGAATATCAACACCGTTTTGTATGGAGAATTTTGTGTTGGACATGTTTCATATGGTGTACTATGGAAGTCTATATTTTTTTATTTAATATGATCCTGCAGTTAAAAGTATGGATGTTTTAATGTGTGATTGTGTTGGTGCCCAAAAAAGCTGCCTGTGTACCGAAAATATTTACGCATTTGAATGACATTTCTTTCTTAATCTTATCTGAAACACTTTGAAAATGTCAGGATTTGGATACTTCATTTGCTAATCGATAAAGGGATTCTCATCAGTCCATTGATTCTGCAGAGAACTATGACTGAAGAGAAATATGGAGGCTGTGCAATGCACTTCCTGGTTTTTGTGCTATGTTCTCTGCATGCCTCATCTTTAGATATGGGCTGACATATTAAGTTTCTAATTTCTATTTGTTTCCTCATCATATACATCTATCAAGTATGGATGCCTCATCCAGTACATGTGAGATAGTGGAATCAAGAGAAGAGATTATTTCTGAGTTCAGAATGGATGAAAAAGCTGAGAGTAGTTGTGCCCACAGAGCAGGGAAGAAGTATTCTGTTGAGGATGATATTGATCGTCTCTTCCAAGCTATTGACTTCAAAAATTCAGCTAGAGGTTCTAATACACCACGTTCTCAAAAGAGTGCTCTTAAAAGGCCAATAAAAGTCAGTTCGTCTCAGGCGGCAGGAATTGGGATTGCAGAGCCTGTAAGTTTAAAGAAGGCACTTAGAGGACTTTGCATATCTCAGGCCTCAGAGATGGCTGCTTTGAAGCGACTATCAAAGCCGTCCAGTTCATCTAGAGCATCTGAGGCAGGAACTATTAAGAAGCTGTATACAGCAGTGGTAGATGAGGGGAAAGGGAACTTGGTGGAAATCTCCCTTGTGCCTGAGATATCTGCACCTTCTGGTAAAATGCCTAGGGAAGATAAGTCAAGTTCAAGTGCTGATCATTCTACTCATTTTGTTGATGTAACAAACCCAAAAACAGTAACAACCAGGTTGGCATCCCCGGATCAAATTGTTCCTCTTCAACCAGAAGGTGGAAGTGAGAAGTTAGTCACAGTTGCCAGAAAACCTGTACTTCCAAATCCATCCACAGTTGATTATGGAAGTGAGGAAATATCTAAGGTCAAGATTGTCTCTGCTTCCTCAAGCAAAGCTTCCCACTGCTCTACAGTGCTCGATAAGGGGCAGGAAGTAGACTTACATTCTGAGACTAATCATCCAAGCTCTAGTAGTACAAGCAGTGGAGTGGAGAAATCCACAAGCAGTACTACATGTTTGGCAAAGCCAATGTTCAGGAACATGAGCTTCCTTAGGAAAAAAGTAAAGCAAGAATTATGTTCTACCTCAAGTGGCTCCACACTATGTACCAGAAAAGTTGACAATGACTTGGATCCTAGTACGAGTAATTTGAACAAGGAGACTGATAAATATAATTTGAAGCAGGAAATGAAAGAAAATGATAAATTGTCTCCCAGCAGTTCGAATCACAGTGTTGAAGTAAATTCAAATATTGTGGGTGCAGATTCAATGAAAACTGGTTTCAGTATGAATTGCGGTAAGAAAACTAAATTTCTAGTAACAAAAATTGATGAAAAATCAAGATCAAAAGAAAAGAGTGAATTTTCCCAGAGCTCAAAAAGCAGCATTGGTGAGTATAGTAGCAGCACAACGACAAGCACAAGTGAAGAGAGCAATCTGAGTGGTTCTAGTCGCAGTGGCCACAGGCCTCACATGTCGAAACACTTGAGATGGGAAGCTGTTCGTGCTATTCAGCAGCAGTATGGGAACTTAAGTTTGAAGCACTTCAAATTGCTAAGGAGGCTAGGTTGTGGGGACATTGGAACTGTTTATCTTGCAGATCTAATTGGTACAAGCTGTCTTTTTGCTTTGAAAGTGATGGATAATGAGTTTTTGTCCAACCGGAAGAAAACTTTCAGGGCCCAAACTGAGAGAGAGATCTTGCAGATGCTGGATCATCCTTTTCTTCCTACACTTTATGCCTGTATTACAACTGATAAGCTCTCTTGCTTGGTTATGGAGTATTGCCCAGGTGGAGATCTACATGTGCTGCGCCAGAGGCAACCATATAGGAGTTTCTCAGAACAAGCAACCAGGTAGGACTTTTTGGCCTTTCTTTTTCTTGGTCATTTGATTTTGTGATATCTCTTTTTGCCCCGAAATCCAATCACATTTGTGATTTATGCCATTATGCGGTCAGAGCTTCTGGTTTCTGTGGATATAGATGTTTTCTGAAAGAGTCTCTTTTGAATGTTTTTTATTAACACTTTTTTATGCAGTTAGATGTTTAATGATTCTACTGTGTAATTTCTAGTACTTTTACCCTTTGATTTATGCCTGTTGCTCAAAAACTCCACACCCATTCCTAATTCATCCTACGTCTAATATAGGAGAAAAGCATCTGTGCACACTGTCCAAAAAGGAGTGCTACAGTGCTAAAGTCTAGAGCCTAGAGCCACTCTATGCAGCAACTATATGTCTAACAATTACACCAAAATAGGAAAGTCAGCCCTACACCCTTAAAAGTATGTTGGTCCTTTGTCTGTTGATTCTTTGTCTTCCTTAATTTCTTAGCCTATGTCTGGTTGTGATGCAGTGGTCCTTTCATTACCTTCCCTAAAAGCTTCACCTTGTCCTCAAGGTGAAAGCCCTGAAATTGGGTTGCAATTGTCTCAGCATCTTCCCAAGAATTCTCACCAGATGACATATCCTTCGCTGTATTAGTACTTCCAGTTGCCCATTCATCAGCTTTCTCACCTTACAAACTGTTTCCGGTTGAACTTGTAATTCTAGTTGTTCTAACCGAGCTGGTGGGATTGTTGGAATTACAGTGCTAGACTGTACTGATTTTTTTAAGGGTCGAAATGTGGAAAACTTGGAGAGATCTCTATTTTCTTCATTTTCCGCTTGCAAACGCGGAGGGGAAGACGAAGTTGTGTCCCCGTGCGTTTTTGTCATTGTCAAGCTTTTAGAAGTTGTGATTGCAGAAACTACATCCTTGCTGCCTTCATCCACAGTCTCACTCGTTGGTAGCAAGATTGGGCCGAAAATGACTTAGGCCCGCTTATGGAGTGTTGGGTTACATTAACCCTAAAGCCCTTTTCCTCTATCTCCTTTTCCTTATTAAGTTTCAGACTTTACCCCATCCCCATTTGATTTGTTTGACTCCGGTTCACCACCCAATCTCGCTTCTCTTCTTTTCCGTCAATGGCTTCGCTTTTCCCTTTTGTCTCGCTTATCATATTCCCTTCGTCGTACCCGAACCCTCTCAAAGATCCCATCCTCTCCTCATTCCTTTACTTGCTGCTTCTCTTGCAAAGATATGTAGGCCGGATATCTACGGTATCTTCATCTTGGAAAGCTTTCAGCCTTTACCTTTTCCTTCGAGTTGTCACCAAAAGTTTCTTTTGATGAAAAAGGTTGGAGCTTTAATTGTTTTCTAGTTGCTGCATGTTCTTTCTCTTCAACATCATCTATCTTGTCTTCTATGTTTTCCTTCACTTCGTTTCCTCCGCCTCTTTTGCATCCTCATCTACCGCAATATATTTTGCCTCAACCTCGTATCTCTGATTTCTTCTCCTCTCTACTCCTCTGGTGCCCTCTAAAGCATCTTTAGTATCAAGCTTATGCATTTGAGACTCGCCTTATGTTTCGCAACCGTAACGAGTTGCATCCAACATTTGCATCAGCTTTCTAACGTTGCTATGCTTTCAAATCAAGGAACCTGTGGTCTAATTTTATCAGAACTTAACTGTGGATGGTGCTAATGAAATAAGTTAACAAAAACTATGCAGTAGGATCATGATTTAGTATTAGGGTTAAAGGGCTTAAATGCCTTAGAAGTTTTCACGTATGGCCATTAAGCACTTAGAAGTTTTCGATGGGGCAAATGTGCCCTGGAAGTTTCAAAAAAGGGGCACTTAAAATTGAATGATATAAATCACTATAGAAAACTAAGCCATACACTGGTTATTTTGTTTGGAATGTTGTGATTTACTTGCAGCTTCGCGAGACACAATCTTTTGCCTGCTGTTCACAGCATGTTAATTCAATTTAAGTATTTTGTGGACTAAAGTCGTGCTGGTATTTTTACAGGTTTTATGTTGCTGAAGTTCTTCTTGCCCTGGAGTATTTGCACATGCTAGGAGTGATATATCGAGACCTAAAGCCTGAAAATATCCTTGTTCGAGAAGATGGCCACATTATGTTGACAGATTTTGACTTATCACTTAGGTGTTCTGTGAATCCAACGTTAGTCAAGTCATCTTCGCCGGATGTGGATTCAACAAAGAAGATGTCCAGTCCTTGTGCAGAGGCTAGCTGCATACACCCTTTCTGTCTACAACCTGATTGGCAAGTGTCCTGTTTCACTCCTATTCTTATATCTGCCGGAGCGAAATCTCGAAAGATGAAGTCTGAGGCTGCCCAGGTTGGTCCCCTGCCACAACTCGTTGTTGAGCCAACCAGTGCCCGCTCTAACTCATTCGTTGGTACTTACGAATACCTTGCTCCAGAGATCATCAAAGGCGAGGGCCATGGGAGTGCTGTGGATTGGTGGACTTTTGGTATATTTTTGTTTGAGCTTTTGTATGGCAAGACCCCCTTCAAAGGAGCTGGAAATGAGGAAACACTATCCAATGTTGTGTCACAAAGCCTCAAGTTCCCAGATGCTCCTATTGTCAGCTTTCATGCGAGAGATCTGATACGCGGATTGTTGATAAAAGACCCGGAGAACCGGTTAGGTTCTGTAAAAGGTGCCGCAGATATAAAACAACACCCTTTCTTTGAAGGCCTAAACTGGGCTCTGATAAGATGTGCAGCACCACCTGAGCTGCCCAGGTTTCGTGATTTTGGAAGTTGTGCTCCTTCCATGGCTTCACAGAAGGAGAATGCGAATGCGAATGATTTAGAGGATACAGAAGATTGTGAGGAGTTTGAGCTGTTTTAGTGATACTCTACACCTCCCCTTTTTTCTCTCTTTCTTATGTTGGAGATGGGGATTGTAGTCTAAAGATGTAACTCAAACGTGGTGACATATATAGATAGATCAATATATGTTTATACGGATTTATAAGTTGCATATTCATATAGGAAACACGAGATGTGACCGCTGACCATACCTTTATGTGATCTTAGCAGTGTATTGTTCATTTTTCTTTTGGTAGGCTTGTAAGTTAGCTCCTTGGTTGAGATATTGTTTAGTTGGCTCAAGTTGTAGACCGTTGTCTTAGGCTGAAAAGCTAGTCGGAGGTATAAAATACGTTTTGGGTACAAGTATTTGCAGATGGGGTTTTTTTAACTAGCAAGGTAGAAAGGCAATCGGGCTGCAAGAAATTTATCTAGAAATCTCTCCTTCCCGTGAGAGCATATATTCTCCGTCCGTGAGAGCTGTTTTTCAGCGCCTCTCTCTGGCCTAGGCCGGAAAGGTGGTCGTCTGGCTTGTGGTTTTTATGTTTGGGGGGCTTGAGATTTTGATTTTCCTTCTTTAGTGAGTTGGATCCAGGCGACACCGTTCAAGGGAAGAAAGACTAGGTTAGAGATGGTATGGTTGCTAGTGGCGCCAATCAAGCAAGAACGATCAAGATGGTTCGAAAATGTTTGGGTGGTGGTGCCATTGTGGACGGAAAGTGATAAGCAAATCTAGTGGCTACGGGTTGGGAAATGTTTGGTGGCATCGATTGGAGTCGTGGTGGTGAATATGCTCTCAAGTAGGGGTGTTTTTGGGATGGGAAGAGATCAGGAAACCGAATATGCTCTCAAGTACGGGTGTTTTTGGGATGGGAAGAGATCAGGAAACCGAATATGCTCTCAAGTAGGGGTGTTTTTGGGATGGGAAGAGATCGGAAAACCCCGTTCCCGGTCCCATCTAGAGGAATAGCTCGGGACCGCAATGTTGTCTTGGTCCGATCCTAGTCATTATGGGAAATTCTTGGGACTGGAACGAGATTCTCTTGAAAATTTGACTTTGGTTTTTTTTTTTTTTTTAAGTTTTTCCTATATTGACTTTTGGCTCAATTTTGACTTAAATTTACCATATTTCCTTTAGAATGGTTAAGATAGAAATATCTTATTATACCAATTAGTCAAATACAAATATTTAAAGCGGTAGGTATGTACATATACGCCTTTATCTTCGTTCTTAAAGTTGGAAACTAAATTTATATATTTTCATTTTTTATGTTTTAAGATCTTTATTTTATCATACAAGATTTCATATCTAATTGAAATGATTTTTTTCATTTATTATAAATTATTTTAACAATATTATTGTTACAAAATAAAAAAAATAAAAAAAAATACTAAGACTTATATATGTTACTTTTCTAAAATTTAGCAGTGTATGAAGCTATCATTTTTTTTTTTTTGCCCGAATATAGAACTATGATCAAATATGCTAATAAATCGCTACTAATCTAGGTATTTCAAAAATATGGTAACTAAAAAAAAAAATCAACTCAAATTCAAATATAAAGAATTCCATCTAAAAATAATTATTCCTAATTATTGGGATGTGATATCATTATTTAAAGGAGGAATATGTTCTATTTTTTTTAAAAAAAAAAAATTAGAGTATATAAAAATTATAGAGGAAAAAATTGTTGTGTATTGAATTTTCTATTTAAACCTAGTTTTAAATTTGGTGAGACTTTTTTTTTATAAACTCATCTTTAGATTAGAACAAAATTTTCTTATTTAATGTTATGTTTCTGTATTAATAACTTAGGAAATAAATGAGGAGGGAGGGTAGCATACCAAATTAGAATAATTTTTTTGGGAAATAACTGTTAGGATTTTAGGGTAATTTTCTTTTAAAAGAAATTTTATATATATATATATATATATATATATATATATATATATATATATATATATATATATATATATATATATATATATATATATATATATATTCATTCAGGAAGGGGTGGGATTGGGAAGTCGCATTCCTGATCCCGATCCTCCCGAACCAATTTTTTTGGATCTTGAATTTTTCCGTCCCAATTTGTTTGGGACTAAGACGGAAAAACCTTGAAACCACCTATTCTCAAGGTAGCAGATGATTTGATAAAGGGATGGGACCATTAGGATGGTTCTTTGAACCACCATCCCTTGTTTCAGACATGGTTTTTTGGCTACTCTTTATTTTCCGACAATGGCGATGGTGGTGCATGTGTCCTTCTAAGTTTGAATTAGGGTTAGGGCTATGGTTTGTATTCAATGGGAAAAGAAGTCAAGAAAAGAAAGAAGTTATTGAGATGAATTATGGTTAATGATCAAGAAAAAGATTAAGAACATATTGAAGATTGAAGTTATCAAATGTGGGGAGAGGAAGTCAAAGAACATAAAGAAGCTATCTAATTTGATTATCGAGAATGACTAGAAGGAAGAAAAAGAAAGAGATTGAAGATGATAGCCAAAAAAATCAAAGAGTTATCAAAAAGGATTGTGGAAATTAATCAAGAAGAAGAAGATATTGAAGAAAGGAGAACTTGTGAGATATAAGGAGAATATCAAGAATCAAGTTCAAGGATTTCATATTTGAGGTCTCTATGATTAATTGGAGGTTGGAATGGCACTACAAAAAAAAAAGACCATTAGTAGCGGTTAATATGACGTATTTGTAGCGGTTTTAGGTGTTACTAATGCTATTTGTAGCGGTTACTCAAACCGCTACAAAATCCACTGTGGCAAACTGATTTGTAGCGGTTGTCTAAAACCGTTACTCATGTAATAAAACGAGTATTAGTAGCGGTTTTGTGTTACCGCTACAAAATGCTCTCAAGATGACGAATTTTCAAAAAATTGGCGCCCAAATTTTGTAGTAAAACCGCTACAAATATTTAATCCGAATTTAAATTAAAATTTGTAGAGGTTGTTGTAGCGGTTTTACAACCGCTACAAAATATTAAAAATTGAAAAAATCATAATTTGTGTCCATTGTTACAATATTATATTGAATATTTTTATTATTTAAGTGACAAATTAAATGATAATAGTTAATATTTAAAAACTGATTAACTTAAGTTAGATAAGTATAAATATTATGTAGGTATAATATTGAGAATATATAGATAATAAGGATTTATTGTGTTGTCCAGAGCAAAAAAATTATGTTGTACATTAGATGATATTTGATTATGTAAAGAAAGTTGATGATGATAGAAGGAATATTGAGGAAATATACTTAAAATTGATAAGGAAAAAAATAGTATCACCATTGTAAGAAGGAAAAAATAAAACATTGAAATTTAAGATTTTGAAAGGGGTGGGAAGAAATGAGAGAAGACGAGAGAGAAAGGAGTGGGAAGAAATGAATGAGTGTGTGAGATGAGGTATGGTGGAGATATTTATAGGGATATACGTAACATTTGTAGCGGTTGATGTAGCGGATTCTGTATCGGTTTAATGTTTTGTAGCGGTTGGCGGGATTCGAAATATTCAAATTTCAATATTACACACTTTGTAGTGGTTGATGTAACAGTTTTTGTAGCGGTTCACATTTGTAGCGGTTTTTTTTTTTTGTGTTTTGTAGCGGTTTCAAAACCTCTACAAAAATTCATTGGTATTTAAAAAAAAATCAAAATATCACATTTTGTAACGGTTATACTCACAACCGCTACAAATATGAACATATTTTTTAAAAATAATAAACTTGGCGGGATTCGAAATATTCAAATTTTAATATTACATACTTTGTAGCGGTTGATGTAACAGTTTCTGTAGAGGTTCACATTTGTAGCGGTTTTTTTTTTTTTTTTTTTTTTTGCGTTTTGTAGCGGTTTCAAAACCTCTACAAAAATTCATTGGTATTTTTTAAAAAAAAAAAATTCAAAATATCACATTTTGTAGCGGTTATACTAAAAACCGCTACAAATATGAACATAATTTTTTAAAAAAATAAACTTGGCGGGATTCAAAATATTCAAATTTCAATATTACACACTTTGTAGCGGTTGATGTAACAGTTTTTGTAGTGGTTCACATTTGTAGCGGTTTTTTTTTTTTTTTGTGTTTTGTAGCGGTTTCAAAACCGCCACTAATGGCGCGCCAAACTAGCGCCATATTTGTGACGGTTTGTATAAATAAACCGCTACAAAATAACCACTACAAATTTGGCGCCAACTTCGCGCCATATTTTGTAGCGGTTAGTTTATGATAATCGCTACAAATGTCGTTACGAACAAGCGCGCCACTTGGCACGAGTCATACCGCTACAAATTCGCATATTTGTAGCGGTTTATTTTGACCGCTACAAATTAACCGCCACAAAGTGTCACTTTTTTTGTAGTGTGGGTCAATTTGAAGTTAAAATGACTCATTAAAATTATATCAACTTCACTTGAGTGGACTCGAGTGATAACCACTCTGTTTTACTCCGTTTTGTTTCAACATGATAGAGGTTTGGTATTACGAACGTATCACAAACTACGCATTTAATTGAGATAAAACTTGTTTCATATGAAACTAGACATCAAATAAGATTAACAAAACAACAAGATGAAGCTCAAAGGGTTCTATATGGAAAAGATATGAATTTCGGAAGTTGACTCTAACATTTCTCGCGTTATTCTAGATCAAGTTCAGTAATTTAGACATATCTCTCAAACCACAACTCCGATTGAATGAAACTAGATGCCAAAGTAAACACAACGATACCAAGATCTAGCTTGAAGGATTTCCAATAAAAAAGATATGAATTTCAGAAGTGGATGCTGGAATTTCTCACATGTTGTTCTAGATGAGGTTCAGTGATTTTGACATAACTCCCAAACTACAAATCTGATTTAGATTATTATGGCTGCCTATGAAATGAGACACACACAAAAAAAAAAGAAAATGAAACCAAGATCAAGCTCAAAGAAGGTCAAATGAAAGAGATGGGAATTTCAGAATTTGACGCTCGAATAAAACACATGCTCGAAAACAGCAATCACTCTTTGGATCATAACTTTCATAATTCAATGAATTTTGAGCTGATTCTTTTTTAATTGGAATATAGACTTCAAGAGGTTTCTAATTATGGGTTATTTTTATAAATTTGGATTCAAAATAAGTTTATCACTACAAAGATCACTCCAGTGATGCGAAGGTGATGCACATCACTTCCAATGATGCATTGTTTACTTTAAAGATAACTATGGTGACCACTCGAGTGATCTTATTTTCACTCATCACTACCACATTAGCATGGTGATCCCAAAGAGTGATGTTATGCACAGTTTTTAATCACCGTCTTAGATTTCATGATTCTCTTCCAAATTCATATAGACCTTGATTATACAGTTTCTTATCATTCCTGATCATCACTAATCAAGTTTATATGAAGATTATAGGTGATTACACTTGGATAAAGCTTCAATAGTCAAAAAGCAAATTGTGTCAAAAAGGTTCCAATGGTAATATTTTGATCAACGGGAAGAAGGGAAGCTTAACGGAAAGAAATATGCTAAATGGTCAAATATTCTTCATCAACTATAAATAGAAGAAACATTCAAAACCAAAGAAAGAGCTTATGCCTTCATCGTCAATATGCCGAAATTCTTCAACTCATATACTCTTTGTTTCTCTATGCTCATATAATTTACTTGAGAGAGAAAGATTATTTGTATTGTGCTTCAATGTTAATTTTAATTCACTTTTGAGAGAGAAGATCATTGTAATCTTTTACCATCAAGAGACGTTGTATTCTTCCGATTTGTTAGGGCAATTTTTTGGCTTGGTGTGAGGGAGTTGATGTTGAATAGATTAAGAGTCTATGATTTGTAAAAGACTTCGCAAATACCCAACTAAACTTGTGGGATTGTTGTGGCTTCTCTTGTGCCCAGATTAAACAAGAAGATAGTAAATTGAAGATATCAAGTGGAGCTTAGGGACTAGACGTAGGTCATCAAGGATTGGACTAAACCAATATAAATCATTGTTTGTATATCCTCTTCCCTTATCTCTAATAATTCTAGCGTATTTGATTTGAATAATCAACTGTGAATTTATAATTTATTATCTTCATACTTGTTGTTTTCACTAAGATGCAAAATGATTTTCAAAGTTCTTATATAAGTTTTTATTTTACACCCAATTCACCCCCTTGGGTGTCAGCTGATTCAAACAAAATTGGTATCAGAGTAGGGTTCTTGTTTAAAAGACTTAACTGTTTCAAGAGTTATCAATGACTGACTTTGGGTGTTACTTGTTTTCAAAAGGTTTTGATTATCCTATTTCACCATTTTTGAATGATATTGATTTTTGGTTTTGGAAAGCTGGAATGACAAATTTTATCAAACCCTTTGATTTTGATATGTGGAATAAAGGATTTTGATTGCAAACCAAGAAAGAATTGGACAGAAAAATAACACAAAATGTTTTCTTTAAACGTTAGAGCAATGAAGATTCTATATAGTGCTTTAACTAAAAATGATTTTGATAAAATCAGATTTTGCTCTAGTGCCAAAGATGTTTGGGACACTCTTAATTCTATTTATACTTCTAACAATTGTGTTCATCAGAAATTATAAGTTGCATATCTATGGGTGATGAACAATTGAAAGTTTAGAATGAAGAAGGACAAATCATCAAACACTTCCACGAGTCAGTCAACACAAAAGGACAAGAGAAACATGATTACCATAAAGAGCTGATTATGGACGAATTTGATGAATCATCCTCTGAAGCTTAAGATGCACTTATGGTAAACATTTTCAATTCTTTTTGTGTATTTAGAAAAAATGATTTTGAAAGTTTACATTAAATCATTTTCTAACCAATCATTGATTCTATTTTAAAAAAGAAAACAAGTGTTATATCATGTTGGAAAATCTATCAGTAAGAAAGAATGTTCAATTTATCTGAGTTTTTATTACCAACATAATGCTTGCAAAAATGTTCATTATAAGCATCATTTTGTTATTTACAATTATTGTGGAAAATCTAGTCATATTTCTCATACATGCAGTATTAGAATAAATTATAATGTGAGAAATAAATTTATTTGGATTCCTAAAGGACAATTAAGGTCCAATGCTAACAATCAAGTACCCAAAGCAAAGTGGGTACCGAAATTTCCATATAGTATTTTATGCGTGCAGATTGATTCTAGGAATGGACATAAAGGTACAGAGAAGATGAAGAAGAAGCCAAGAATTTCTGATGCACCAATAAAGAGGTTCATACCATCTATATAAAAAAGGAGAACTCTAGGAGCACCCATTGCATGAACTACAAAGTCTAATCACAAAGGGAAGCAATGGAGAATAGGAGTATGTTTCAACTAAATAATAAACAATCATAAGGTTCCATTCAACTACCTTGAGGAGAAAAAGAGATGGAGGACCTCTCAAGATTCAAGGAAAAGACCTTTAGAATAGAACGCACTTGAAGCAAGGAATTCAAAGTTTGAACATCACTGAAAAATGCAATGGGTAAGTAAAGGCGATCCTTCAAGTATCTAAGGTAAATGCATGTAATGGTCTGAGCAAAAAAAAAAAAAAAATGTAATGGTAAAATCTCCTACACTATTATATTTTAATACTGAAAGACGGAATATCACCAAGAGGGGGTGAATTGGGGATATTAAATTTTCTTCGAAAATACTCTGAAACCAGGAACTAGAATAGAGTATAACAGAGGAGGGAAGAGGAAGATTGAACACAAGCAATGTATACTGGTTCGGTCTAAATCCTCGACCTACGTCCAGTCCCCAGACTCTCCGTGATTTCACTAACTCAAATAATCACACACTCTGTAACTCTTGGAGTAATTCTCTCACTAGAACTTACTCCCCCTTACAAGTTGTAATCAAATGTCACATTCCCAAAGTCACAATACTTTGAGATTCTTACAAAGATTGATAATCAAATAGAACACTCTCTAAAAGAGTAGATGTATAAACACTGAAGATTTAAATATCCGAAGATATTGTCAAATAGAGTAGAAACAGTAAATGCTTAAGTTGCTAATTGAATGCACAGAGTTTTGGTAGTTGAAGACTTGAATGCTTCTGGCTTTTATAGTTGATAGCATTTAATGACCGTTGAAGAGAGATTAGTGAGCCATTGAGAGTAATGAATATATCCGTTGAGTTTGAACGTTGCTCCGTCTCTTCGTGTTCTTCCGATGTTAGCTGTTATTCTCCGTTGACATTCTTTATTCCATTTGTCCATTGAGACTTAGTTAGAATGTTGACTGGAAATGGCCGGAATGCTTTATGGTTGCTCAGAAGATCAATTTCCACTTACATGCTTCGTCTTTGCTAAGCATTTAATACGTCTGACACAGATTTTGCTTTATGATAATTAGATGATTAAAACTTGTTAATCATGTCTGAAACTCATCAGCAAACTGATTAAACTTTGTTAGAATCAATAATCATCAATAATATTGAGTACCCAAAGCATACTCAAAAGATTACAAATTACAAAAATGATGATTTCAAAATATGTTCAGTGTGTGTGAAGTATATGTACCTAGGCGTAAATGTTTATAAAACTAAAAGCTGCTGTTCTTAAAACCCATGTTGCTGATAGATATGTATGTATGTATGTGTCTATATATATATATATAAAAGAAAATGTATTTTATGTTGTTAGTATTTATAAATTCCTATATAAAAGGATCTAATCTAACTGATTCCTATATTATTTCACTTATAATATTATTTACAAAATAATATATATAATGAAGCATATTTTACGTGGTGTGAACATTTATTAAATTCCTAATTTAAAGAGTTAGGATAACCTTTGAGAGTTTAAATTAATTGTAGAGAAATAAGTAATAAAATAGATAAATAATAATAAATAATATTATTATTTATAAGTAAAAAGGGAATAAATAATAAAGGGAGTTATTAATTAATAATAAATAAAAGAGTGTTATTATAAATTAATGATAATTAAAAAGGGTATTATTAGTAAGGGAATTTCTAGGGGTTAATCCATTTTTAATCCTCTAAAAATTAATTCGCGTAGTTAGTTACTTTGCAACACAAGAAGTGACTAATGACAATGATAAACGTTTATAGACATACCTTGACACCTCTACTGATCTCAGCACCTTCGGACGAATTAAGGATTCAAGCTTGAGGTGGGTAACTATTATCTTATTAGCTTGTATGTATGTATTCATGTATGACTGATCATGGTAGCTAAATAATTTGCATGTATGTATCCTACCTATGGATTGGGGCTGCGTGTCCCATAGGGCTGTGTATCCTAAAATGGAGCTGTGTGTTCCACAGGGCTGCGTGTCCTGAAGGGTTGTGGTCCTTGGCTGATAACTGTGAAGATGGAATATCACCTAGAGGGGGGTGAATAGGTGATCTCAAAAATCTTTTTTGCACGGCAAATGAATGAACATAAATAAGAATAGGACACGAAACAATTTATACTGCTTCGGTCTAATACTTTGACCTACGTCCAGCCCCCAAGCACACCTTGAGATTTCCACTATCTTTTCAAATGAACACAATTACACATACTGCATAGGACAATCCTTTCACTCTCAGACTCGCTTCCCCTTACAAGTTGTAATTCTATACCCACACTTAAGGTTCCACAACCTTAAGATTTCAACTAAGAAAATGAAATAGTGTTGAGCTCGTAGATATGTGATAATCACTGAGGTACAGAAATATCTGAAGATATTAAGAGTAATTAATGAAACAATAGATAGTAGTTGAAACTAATTGAATGCACAGAGTTTCGGTAGATTGAACATTCAAAGCTTCTAGTATTTATAGATGTTAGCATTTATGACGGTTGAGAAGCTTGAACAGATGTTCGTTGTGATTCTGGAATATAGCCGTTGGAGAGTAGAGAAGCAGAATCATCAATGTCTTCCATTATTCCTTCATTCTTTTATTCTTTCGATTTTGACCGTTGGAAGCACTGCAAAGAGAATGAAGCTTTCTGTATGTCCGTTGGTTGAGTGTCTCGAATGGGTAACTGCATTAAATGCACCTCTGACACGTCGGTTGCTTTATGAAGATTAGAGTTAATCTTCTTTTCAAAAATTATCTGAAACTTGCTCATCAAACTAATTAAATGATGTTAGAAACAAAGATAATTAATGATATGAATAATCCACAAAGATACTCAGTGTAATATCTCATTTTCCAAAAGCAGAAGATAATTTTTTTTTCATCAAACATCATTTCAAATCATCAGAGTAGAGCAACGGAGCAATTGAGTAACCGATATGTATATATAAATGCCGTAAGTCTCGGTTGGATACAACAAATGTTCGAAACCGTGTGGTTCAAAAGTGATAACAACATCAAGAGGAAGGCTTCCGTCGAACGTAACAAAAAGAAATCTCCCCGCCGAGTCTCTATGCGGCGCTTGACTCTCTCCTCGGTCCTTGGTCCTTCCGACCTGAAGCTATATGGAGAGCCGAGTCCATGCATCGAACCCCGTGTAACGGTTAACCTCATATTTACATATACAGTATATAAGCACAACAAATGAATCATCCCTAACCAACATAAATGTACAAGCATCTCCAAAAATGCGTATATACCACATAGGCCCCCTGAATCGGGACATACCACTCCTAGGCCTCTTGAATCGGATATACCACCTCTGCATGCATATGTTCAATCATCCTCTAACAACACTATATACTCAAACATAACAACTCTACTCATACAATACACCAAAAAATATACTCGCATACCATAAATATCGAGTTAGTGTTACTAGTACGCTAACGTACCTTTTGTGGTCATCGGTATTTTTAGCCGAATACGGTTGGTCAAAACGTAATATCGATATATCCTATCAATATAACAACGTACTTGTTAAGGATCTATCATCATGACGAACATTTTTAGTCAAAATGACCATTTTACCTCGACGCTCTAATCGGCGGAATTTCGCCAGCACTTCGTTACTTTGACCCTAATCTTCCAAAATTTCAACATAACTCCTCTTCCAACATCATTTTCGAAATATAAATCATATCGATTAATGATTCACATCATAACGGGCATTTTAGGTAAAAATTACCATTTTGCCCCTGATGCCCCTAATCGACGGAATTTCGCCAGAGCTTCGCTATTTTAACTATAATCTTCCAAAATTTTGCCAGAACTTCAACCCCATCATGATTTTCAAAATTCAGGACTAAAATACCCCTATCATATGATATCTAATCATACTCGGAAGATTAAAGACTAATCTAACATTTCTACGCTAACTACCGAAAGAACGAAACTTAAGACTGAGTACCGAAAAACTTACTCAGAGCTTCGCTGCAGAATTCCCCGGGCTCCTCCTTCTCTCTAACCTCTCTCTAATTTCGGTTTTTGCACAAAGGCAAAGGTGTGAAGAATCAATGAAAGGGCCGTATTTATAGGAAAATCAAAGGATACAAAGGTCATTTTCCAATTTGATCTAAACCATCGGATTGAACTTTTGTAAGATGGAAAAATCTTGACGTGATGTCATCTTGGATGATGTCACAAGTTGCTTTATGCCTTTGATCCGACAGAAATTCCCCGATCGGTGTCCGAATCGCGTAATCTTGGAAAATCTCAAAAATTCGGAATCACAACTTTGAAGACCTTTTCTTACTCATTAGAAATGTCTAAATTAACATAATTTTTGATTCCAGACAGGGTTTCAACAGTCCGCGGAAGTTTTACGAAAAACGTGTCTGATTTGAGAACGAACTTCCGAATCATCAACTCGGACAAAAATTCACCGATTCCAAATATGTCCAGAAAATCATAAACTCATCTCCAAATGTTGAGTTATAATTTTTTTTGTTCAAATCCTAATTTTATGACTATCTCGCTATTTCTCGATTTCCCTATTTCGTCTTATTACTAACTACTCTACCGATCTCGAATTAACTTCCTAAAAGACTACTTCAAGATAAAAATCCACTTATCAATATTATATCCTGACTTTAGAAATCTTGTTCCTAGTTCTCTAGATAGGATCCGTTTCCTAAAGGTGTTTATTTACCTTTTTTACTATTTTACTTTAATTAATATTTAATTAAGAGTTTATATATTACACTCTTCCTTCATTTCTTTTCTATTTTTTCTTTCTTTTTTCGTCAAAGATGTCGGCCCTCACACTTATTATTATATTTATATTTATTTTTATTTTTTAATTAATTAATTAATTATTATTTTAATTATTTTTACATAATTTTTCATAAATTTTCTTATTGGTCCAAACTTGCTTTTAAGCTTAAAATTACTTAATCTCACTTATTTTTCTCAATATTTTCCAATTAATTAGCAAATATATTTATGCTAATTTTTAGCCATAACCCACTAATTTCAGGGTCTTATATAATTATCTTTGAATTTCCCTTTGTTTATGCTTAAGTAATTAGCCAATAATTACTTAATTAATTTCTTAACCATATTTGATAATTTTATTAATTAGAATAACTCATTACCTCACTACTTTTGCACTGACATTAGCATCTCATGACTTATGCATTATATAAGAATTTACGGGGACATTTTGGTCATTTCAATACTTTTTGAACATTCTTCTTTAATTTTGCCAAGTTTATAATTTATTAAATTACCAAAATTAGAGGAAATATACTCTCTTAATTTTAATAATTATTTTACTGCCTTTTAGGATTTTTCACAATTCTCCTAAGTTACTTATGTCCTATAAGGGCATTTTCGTCATTTTGGCACTCTAATTTTCAAGATATTTTTCCCCTACAAATTTGATATCACATATTCACCTATTTCCAATAGGTATTATTTACTCAATATGATACTTATCATAAGTGAGATTTTCAGGGTATTACATTTCTCCCCCCGTTAAATAAAATTTCGTCCTCGAAATTTGCACGTATTACCTCTGAGAAATAACTTAGACCTTTGGTCTAACCCCGAAAGTCCTTTCGACTCAAGGCAGACCAGGGCTTGACTCGAGTCAAGGGTTAGACTTGAGTCAGCCAAGAGCGTGGCTCGAGTCAAGATATTGAATAAATCAGCTCACTGACCCATTTAATTCGAGGCAGCTTTTATCTTGGCTCGAGTCAGCCTCTAGACTCGAGGCAGCCAAATTGGCTCGAGTCAACTGCGAAGAACAGACCTTTGGAGATTCAGAACCAAGGGCTTGACTCGAGTCACTAGGTGTTAGCTCGAGTCAAATGTTATTTTCAAAAGTAACGGTCAGTGTTCTTGGCTCGAGTTAATATAGCTGGCTCAAGTCAATTGAAAAGCTCAAAAGTTATTTCAAGAATTTCAAAAGTTTGGCTCGAGTCAAAGAATAAGCTAACTCGAGGCAAGTTCTAGACTCAAGGCAGCCTCTAGCTTGGCTCAAGTCAAAGTGGCAAATTTGCAATAAACAACAGCGAATTGACTCGAGTCACAGAGATTGGCTCGACAGCAACAATTTTAACTGATATGTTTCACAGATTCGACTTAATTTGATCTTTTTTATTTGTCCTAAGTATCCAATGTTCTTTCTAAAGTTAATCATCATCAAAACACATATGAGAACTAACAAACTGGGGGTATCGGTGCGACTCTTTTACTGTAAATTATTCTATGCTTATACATGTGTTATACTGTCATTTATATTTCATTCATTTGAACTCCAGACCGCATGAAAGAGACAGGTAGCAGATTGGGATCAAGAGGAAAGATGCAGTTGTAAAGGTTACAGCAAAAGGGGCTTTTATATATGATAGTATAAGTAGTGGACTGTACTAATTCATTTATCATTTGTCTATTTTTGGATTAAGTATTAACATCCCACCAAGGGATAGATATCACTCGTGATAGGATAGATTCGAATTGCGAAAAATTTACTCTCATATTTTCAAACTAAGTTATTTTATGAAAGTTTATTCCGCAATTAAGTCGTCCAAATTATTTCGATGCCTCTGCGCTATAACTGATAAATAAAGGCGCATTTAGGACGGGCGTTGAGATGCATCACTCAAGTGACTACTGCAGTGATCATCATTACTGTGTGATCACTATAAGTGATGACAACTAGTGATCAACTCAACTCAATTGAACTTCAACGGATAATTTTTTGAGTAATTACGAAATTACTTGAGTAAGGTATTGTTTTCTTACTCTATCAAAATGTTTTGGTTTCTATCACTTTAGTGACCACTTGAGTGATGGTCAGACATGATCACTCCAATGCCCACTCGAGTGATGACAGGTTTTTGAAGTTAAAACCCCTATTACAACATCACTTCTCACTCTCACTCAAAAATTCACTTCAAGTGCAATATTCCAATCTTCTCACTATATCTTTTCCTATCCAGTGCTCATATGAAATAATTTGGTTAATAAATACTTGCTCATTATTGCATGCCATTAACAATCAATTCTTTATGGTCTTCAAAATGTTTTCAAATTGCTACATGGAGCAAAAGTGAAATTGTGCATAGTTTTTCAATGATTTTATGTTTTTGAAATGAACAATCCAAAAAAAAATCAATTCATATTGTTTTATAAAAGGGCATATATATTCTTTAAAAAATATTCATGTTTTGAATGCATTCAAATCGGGTTTGAAAACCGGAAGTTAATATTTTGTGAAGTAAAAGTCAGAAATGCTTCAAATTCATCTACTAAAATTTTCCCCATCATCAACATATTATTCATCGGTCTCAAATGTGCTATCTAGTGCTTGAACTCCTCAAACTTATCATCTAACAAGCTAGACTTTATGTCTAACAAGTTGACTATCCATATGAGTTTCAAGTCTATTTCCTTTGAAAGAATTTAATGTGTGAAAGCCTAATGCATAAATCCTTAGTTGGCCATGTTATTCCAAGTCTTATGAATTTTCATTAATGCATTGAATGTTAATGCATTAACCATTATAGTGGAATAACTTACTAGGATAATATTTTAGAATTCTAGTCATTGGGACTAATGAATATGTGCTTCATCATCCATAAATCCTTATATCCATCTTATTGCTCTAATACATTAGAAATTGTTTTCATCCATTCTTGACTCACTAGAGCCTTGTATTTCAATTATTGCCTTGAATGTTCATATATTTCAAAACACAACTCTAAGAAGCAATATTATCTCTTGATCAATAGCAAAGTTATTGTGCTTATATATGTCTATAAAGCTAAGCCTTTTTGGCTAATTCATTTTCCATATGGCTTTTGCTTTGGGAAAAATTTCCAAACATATTAACTCCAACGTCTAACATGTTATTTTAATTGTTTTCTAAAAGAGAAGCTTTTTGGTATATGTATATATATTAAAACGATTGACTTCCACCATTTTTAGCATGAGCATTGATATTTAACAAACTTCATAAATGAGTTTTCATGCATTCAAAATCTTCATCTCATAATGCATATTCATGATTTGAAAGAACATCTGAGATTTGGAAACAATTTGCATATTTTATTATTATCCTTGGTTAAACTAATCTCATTGATGCTTATCATTTCTTATAGTTTGCTTGTGCAAACTTTTTTATCAAATGATCGTTGTGCTTTTAAAGTAATTCTAATTATACTCCTTTCCACAAAGACAACATAAGTACTCTTTCAAGCCAATTTCAAGTTGATCATTATGAATAGATTTTCTATTCTCTTTGATCTATCTACATTGCCTGAAATTCTTATCAATGCAAATTTTTGACATAAACTTTATTTACAAATTGACATTGTTCGATCATTGAAAAAACAATTTCATTCTTGATATCATTTGTTTATTACCCTTTATGATTTAATGACTTGAATTTAACTACTTGGTCTCTGCTGGTCTATTATATTCTTTGCTCAAATATTATACGGTTTAATTGTATAAGAGTACAAGAGTTGGGTACCAAAAGACATATATTTATATTTTTGCAAGAGTTGACCAAAATGCTTTGATTTTGGGTACAAAGAACAGAGGCTAACAGAGTAAGCCTAACTAACAGTGTTGCAGTATGTAACATCCCAAATTTTATTCCTAATATTTAAGTAACATTGGGCTATTATTTATTAATGAACTCAATTTTTAAAGAAGATTAAAATTTATTGTCTGAAATCTTGAAATATAGAATTGAGAAATGAATGAAGTATGATTAACAATTGAGGTGGAAAATCCTAATCAGGATAAATGAGGCCTAATTATACTTTTATAAGTTATCTAATTATCTTTTATAAAAGAAAAATATAACATTTAAAGCATTAGATATATATTGATTTTGACTTTAAGTTTAATGAGATTATTTCTTGATAATGGAATTTACTATGAATATATTTGTGTAAGGAAAATTTTAATCAAATGAAATTAATTCCAAACTACGATTTTAGAAGATGGTTAAAAATTGATAAAGCTAGATGAGATTAACTAATGAGTAGCAACAATTGTTAGTTCTCTATGTGTTTTGATGATAACTGACAATTGTAAACATAAATGGAAGTTTGTCTTTGAAGTTGAAAAACTTACTGTCAAAGGCAAACTCGATTTTTTATTTGTAAACTCGAGTTTGGTTGAGACAGAGAGTTGCTCTAGCTTTTGTAAACTTAGGCAAACTCGAGTTGATTAGTGGTAAACTCGAGTTTGCGTCATACAGAGAGCACTTAAAGTTTTTCAAGGTAAGGCAAACTTAAGTTTGGATATGTAAACTCGAGTTTGTATTACTCAAAGAGCTTCCAAGGAATTGAGAACTAAACCAAACTTGAGTTGAGTTTTCTAAACTCGAGTTTGTACTTGTCCGAGAGTCTTAATGCTTTTTCAACTCAAGCAAACTCATGTTTGATATGCCAAACTCCAGTTTGCACTTGGCCAAGAGATTTCAAAGTTTTCCCATGTTGTGGGAAAACTCGAATTTAGTCTTGACAATGAGTTTTCAAAGTTTCCTAACTTTAGCAAACTTGAGTTTGGATTTACAAACTCAAGTTTGCTCTTAGTGATAAGTGCAGATTTTATAATTAAATGAGTATCAATTCCGAGATATATTGGAAAAATCTATTACTATATATATATCTTGCAGGAGTTATTAGCCGATTGAGAAATGAGCGTAAAAGGAAATCAATTTGAATCAATTGTGTGATATGAGAGAGTGGATTGCAAAAGATTTGGAGATGATTGGAGATCTCAAAAGGATATTGCATATCTTGTATTTAAGACAGATCGAGATCACGGCCAAGTCGGCCTAAGGGAATTTCTATATAAAGAGCAAGGGAGACACACACTAGAGAAGAACAGGAGACAAGACGAAGCAACCAAAGTACACACGAGAGAAAATAACATCCTTATGCTCTCTAAACTTCGGTATTTACCAAAGGTTTAGAGAGAAAGGACAAAGGAAGAAAAGGAGGAGACTAGTGAAGGAAGAAAGAGGACGCAAGAACAATTCGATTTTCATCTCTCTTCTTCTATTTTGTTAACCTAGCCATGCTTGGCTAGTCTTTTTAGTAGTTAGGCGAGGATGAACCCTATGCGAATTTGAGTATTTGTTTGAATTCTTGATTGAACGTTATTTTCCATGATTGAATGAATTATCTTTGCTTAAAGCTTTCTTAAAGAATGATCACCTTTTAGATTGTTCATAGGTTGGTGTATGACAATAGAGATGTTGGTGCATTTAATCTGGAACCGTTAATTCGTCATAGAGTTGCATGACCTAGACATAGGCTTACGAGTTTATGCGATCTTATAATTCTGGTTTAAATAATTGATCTTTCCAAACAATACTAAGACATTAGGTTGTTTTCAAAGATAATGGACTAAGGTAGCGTCAAGACATTGGGACTTAGTCTAATTTTAGAGAATTGATCGTCAATCATGGGAATAATAGTCAATTAGGGATTTAATTCAAATACTCGAAGGAACATAGGGGGATTCTATGCCCTAGCTGCGTTTTCTCTATTAATTACCTTTTGAAACAATCGCTTTTGAGACTCTTAATCTTGAATGCGTATTTTTATTAAATTCATTAAAAATTCTGTTTGTTTACAACTCACCTCCTATTACTCATTGATCCAACTAAAGATTAAATAACGAATTAGTGGCTGGAATACTATTCCTCGTGGGAACGATACTTTTCTTATCACTTTATTACTTATAACGACCGGTGCACTTGCCGAAGTCGCTATCAAGTTTTTGGCGCCGTTGCCGGGGACTAGCTAGTTTTATTTCAACACTAAGAGTAGTTATTGAAACTCTAGATTGGATTTTTCTTTTTCTTTTGTTATCATACTCTGTTTATGCGAGGTACCATTGACAGAAATTCTCTGCAGTTTGATCCCGAAATTGAAAAGACAAAGAAAGAGAAACCGGAAACTTGCTAAACAGAGAGAAGAGAAGAGGCTAATAGTTCTAGTTACGAGACTAAACCGGTAAAAATGGCGAAATTGGTGCAGATCCTCCTCCTCCTCCAAAAAGACCATGGGCGACTACATGACGCTTAATCCTGCCGAGTGGCTGCAACTAGCATTGTCAATCCTGCTGTGAATGCAAATAATTTTGAGATCAAGCCAGCCCTCATAAGCTTGGTTCAACAACGCTCTTTTAGTGGGAGTGATTTAGAGGATCCTAATCAGCATATCGAGACTTTTTTGCAAATTTGTGATACCATCAAGATGAATGGGGTTTCTGGAGAAGCTATTCGTGTGAGACTGTTTCCTTTCTCTTTGACGGGGAAAGCAGGAGCTTGGCTTCGTTCTTGTCCTAATGGAAGTCTCTCCACTTGGGACATTATTACCACAAAGTTCCTTGAGAAATTTTTCCCTTCTTCTAAGTATACAAAGCTGCTTTCAGACATCAATTGCTTTACTCAAGGCAATGGGGAATCATATTGTGAAGCGTGGGCAAGATTCAAGGAGTTGCTTAGGAAGTGCCCACAACATGAGCTGCAAGACTATGATCAGGTGAGAATATTCTTCAATGGGATGCTTCCGTCCTCTAGAATGATGATTAATGTTGCAGCATGTGGTACGTTAAAAATAAAACTCCCGAAGAAGCATTGGAGTTGTTTGAAGATATGGGGTCCTTTGAAAATGAAACTGTTACTCCACAACCAAAAAGGGAGTTCTTCACTAGACTCTTACAATACAATATTGGCCCACAATGAGAACCTTGCCCAACAAAACAAGGTGATCCAACAAAGAATTAGCTTCCCTCACTAAACAACTTGCCTCTTCTCAAGTATCATCTATCACTTCTCAGCCTCCTTTGCTTTGTGATTTTTGCCAAGGGGAACACGCTAATGGAGAGTGTGCAGCATTCATTATTGAAGAAACAGCTGAGATAAAATACATGGGTAATCCTCCTAGACATCAGTTTAATCCATATAGACACATACAATCTGGTGGAAATCTCATCCAAACTTCTCCTATAAATCCCAATCGGCACCTCGCAGTTCCACCAAACCACCACCACCGATCCGGAAAAGGCTTTGACACGGTTGACTCTCGGCACTACCGAATACATAAAGGGGTCAGAAGCTTTCCAGAATGAAACAAAAGCTTTCCAGAATGAAACAAATTCTTCTCTCAAAAATCAGGGGGCTTCGATCCGAAACTTGGAGCATCGATTAGTCGAGTTATCAAAGCAAATAGCAGAGAGAAGCCAAGGGTCCTTCCCTAGTGATACGTGGTCAATCCAAAGGAGCATTGTAAGGCCATAACTACAAGGAGTGGTATAGTGGTTCAGTAGGTTGAGAAATCTGTTCCAATGAAGGACAAGTCGAGAAAGGGGAGGAAGAGGTGGTTCCAAAGGAGATAGCTACAAAGAAGCCTCCCATTCCTTCTTATGCAAAACCTCCTTATCCCCAAAGGTTGAAGCAGCAGATTCAGAAACAACAGTATGCCAAGTTCTGGGATATTTTTAAGAAATTGCAGATTAACATTCCTTTTGCAGAAGCTCTTGAAAATATGCCTAATTATGCAAAGTTCATGAAAGATTTGCTTTCCAAGAAGCATAAGTTGCAAGAGGCGAAACGATAGCATTGACTCGGCGGTGTAGTGCCATCATTCAAACTAAGTTGCCACCAAAGCTTAAAGATCAGGGCGACTTTAGCATTCCTTGTGCAATAGGGAATGTCAATATGGGCGAGCACTTTGTGATCCGGGAGCTAGTATTAATTTAATGCCCTTATCTGTTTCAAAAGCTCTCGGAATTAAAGAGATGAAGCCTACTATGATGTCATTACGGTTGGCGGATAGGTCCATTAAGAAGCCGAAGGTGTCATTGAGGATGTGCTTGTGAAAGTGGACAAATTCATCTTCCGGTGGATTTTGTGGTTCTTAACATGGAGGAAGATGCTGAAATTCCTTTACTTTTGGGAAGACCCTTCTTGGCTCTTGCTAGAGCGGTAATTGATGTAGCTGCGGGAAAATGGAATTCCAAATGAATGACGAGAAAGTCACTTACAATGTGTTTGATCCATGAAATACCCAGCTGATAATAGTGACTGTTTCAAAGTTGACGTGGTTGATGAGACCATTCAAGAAGTTTTTCAAAAAGGTTCGAGATGAGCCTATGGAGGATGATCTTGCTCAATTGTTACAAGTGGAAGAAGAGGTTTCTGCAAAGGAGAATTCTCATTTACGGAGTTGAGGAGTGAAGAAGAAAGATTATGATGCGCCACTGTTACTCCTAAGGTGGAACTAAAGGAGCTCCCTTCTAATCAAGTATGTTTTTCTAGGGAAGGATGACACTTATCCCATTATTGTTAGCACCGAGTTGTCCCCTACCGACGAAGAGAAGTTCTTGAAAGTTTTGACTACCCACAAGACTACCATAGGGTGGTCTATATCTCGATTTAAAGGGGATTAGTCCTTCATTTTGCACTCATAAAATTCTTATGGAGGACCATGTGAAACCAGTAAGGCAGCCCCAGAGGAGACTTAACCCGACTATGAAGGAAGTGGCGAGAAAGGAGGTGGTGAAAGCGTTAGATGCAGTGGGCCAACAAAAAAAAAATTCCAAAAAAAAAAAATCTTTTCCTTTTTTTTAAATCACCCCCTTCCTCCTTCTTCTTTCTCTTTCTCTCTCACTTATCTGACCCAGATGGTCGAGGCCCTTTGCATCAAGAATATAGACCCAACTAGTTGTCAACCAGCTGAGGACGACAATGATTCTGACGATGCGGTCACACATGAGGACGCCGATGACCACTCCGATGACTTTTGGCAGAGCACTCTACATCGAGTTAACGGCTTAAACCAGGGAGTACTAGTTCCTTGCTGCATCACCCATGTGCAGGGTCGCGTAAAAAGGGGACCTACAACGGCTCGAATAAAAAAAAATAAATAAATAAAATGAAAAAAAAAGAGTTATTTCTTACATGAGGATCCCTATAAAATTAACTGCAAAGCTTGGTTTAGTGGGGGCATTTGAATTTTTCGGAGGAATTAAGTAGAATAATATTCTTCTACTAATCTTATTGTTGTGCTTATTATCGGCTAAGTTTTGCTCATGGAATGTTAAGAGATTATTATGATGTTTAAGGCTATTGGCTTAGTGACCCGAGTCTTATAAGACATTAAGCTGAATAAATTTTGATAACATGATGCGAGTGTGGTGGTAAACTCGCTCTTTGTTTAGGAAATAAAAAACAATGTCATTCTCATTTAGATAATGAATTCTCTTTCTTTTGCTTGAGGACAAGCAAAGATTTAAGTGTGGGAGAGTTTGATAAGTGCAGATTTTATAATTAAATGAGTATCAATTTTGAGATATATTGGATTAAATCTATTACTATATATATATCTTGCAGGAGTTATTAGCCGATTGAGAAAGGAGCGAGTAAAAGGAAATCAATTTGAATCAATTGTGTGATATGAGAGAGTGGATTGCAAAAGATTTGGAGATGATTGGAGATCTCAAAAGGATATTGCATATCTTGTATTTAAGACGAGGATCGAGATCACGCCAAGTCGACCTAAGGGAATTTCTATATAAAGAGCAAGGGAGACACACACTAGAGAAGAACGGGAGACAAGACGCGAAGCAACCAAAGTACACACGAGAGAAAATAACATCCTTATGCTCTCTAAACTTCGGTATTTACCAAAGGTTTAGAGAGAAAGGACAAAGGAAGAAAAGGAGGAGACAGGTGAAGGAAGAAAGAGGACGCAAGAACAATTCCGATTTTCATCTCTCTTCTTCTATTTTGTTAACCTAGCCATGCTTGGCTAGTCTTTTTTAGTAGTTAGGGCGAGGATGAACCCTATGCGAATTTGAGTATTTGTTTGAATTCTTGATTGAACGTTATTTTCCATGATTGAATGAATTATCTTTGCTTAAAGCTTTCTTAAAGAATGATCACCTTTTAGATTGTTCATAGGTTGGTGTATGACAATAGAGATGTTGGTGCATTTAAGCTGGAACCGTTAATTCGTCATAGAGTTGCATGACCTAGACATAGGCTTACGAGTTTATGCGATCTTATAATTCTGGTTTAAATAATTGATCTTTCCAAACAATACTAAGACATTAGGTTGTTTTCAAAGATAACGGACTAAGGTAGCGTCAAGACATTGGGACTTAGTCTAATTTTAGAGAATTGATCGTCAATCATGGGAATAATAGTCAATTAGGGATTTAATTCAAATACTCGAAGGAACATAGGGGAATTCTATGCCCTAGCTGCGTTTTTCTCTATTGATTAACTTTTCTAAACAATCGCTTTTGAGACTCTTAATCTTGAATGCGTATTTTTATTAAATTCATTAAAAATTCTGTTTGGTTACAACTCACCTCCTATTACTCATTGATCCAACTAAAGATTAAATAACGAATTAGTGGCTGGAATACTAGTCCTCGTGGGACGATCTTTTTCTCACTACTTTATTACTTGATACGGCCCGTATACTTGCGGAGTTTATAGGCTTTAAAGTTTTTCCCTATCACTTAGCAAGTAAGTTTTCAAAGATTTTCATCTTTAAAAGAAAACTCGAGTTTGGTTTGTAAATTCGAGTTTGGAACTTACAGAGAACATCTCAATGTTTCTAAAGATTTGAAAACTCCAGTTTGTCTTTGCAAACTCCAGTGTTGTCCATACAGAGAGTTTTCCATTTTTCCAAACATTTGTGGAAACTCGAGTTTAATATTGTAAACTCGAGTTTGTACCAAGCAAAGAGCTTTGCTCTATTTGAACCTTTTGAAAACCCCAGTTTGGATTTGGAAACACCAGTTTGTAGCTTTTGGACTTAAACTTATTTTCATCATAAAAGTCCAAAACTCAAGTTTGGAACTTAATGATTCGAGTTTTGCTCTTACTCAAAATATGTTTCAAAGATCAAATCCCGACATTCTTCTCTGGATGAAGAAAACTCGAGTCAGGCTTTGTAAACTCGAGTTTAGCCTTCTGAAAGAAAGTTGCAAACTCCAATTTGCTGTGTTTGAAAATCAAACTGCACGAATTTGTGAAATCTTCATGTTTGTCTAGATACTTCCTATCATCACTCATTAGTATTCTTAACTATGTTTAATCAGTTTGTTAGTGAGTTTCAAATGATTTAAAGAGTATTAAATAAAGATTTAGCTTAAAGCAAAAAGTGACATCATCACATTAAATGCAAAGACTAGAAGACTTGCATTCTTTTGGATAATCATTCTTTACACGTTGCTAAGGGATTAATGTTTCCTTTCCCTAATTAGAAGCTTCTCCTCCAACGGATTAAATGTTGGAAATTATGCCCTAAGGGCAAGTCATTGTACTTTAGACATTTATGTTATTTAAAGTATTATATTTGAGTTATCATTTTGTTTGCATGTTTACATTGATAGCTGTATCCCTGGATATATCTTATAGATTATCCTAAATGTCCACACAGTCGGTCATCTACGCGGGAGCGAAGATGAGATAAGACAGTATGGCTTTAATGAGGTATGAAGATACAAATAAAAGTCATAGGCACTTGTAAGAGTACAAGGTCTTTGGACCGACCCACTATGAGAAAGATGCATGGAATAAGTCATAAGCTTTTCTCATATATAATCGCGTCACAATGCCCTTTGACCTGAGATCATCATGGATTCCTACATGATGAGTCGTTGCTTTTTGACCTAGTCAAAAGTTACCTTTGACCGGGAGATGATAAAAGCTTGGATCGGGATTAGTGGTTTTCATGCAGAGAAATGTGAATGGTCAAGATGAAATTTGTCCCTCACATTTGTAGAGATAATATCTTGGGCCCTCGATGAGTGAGTCCGAGAAATGTATGACCATACTACGATGGAAAGAGGTTTCCATTTCAATTGTTAGACTACTCAAGAATCGAAAGTAATGGTCAAGAACAGAAGTTGACATTATCCATGCCTCATCCTTGACCAAATTATCGCGTGACAAAAGGGACGTGATATGATTGTACAATAGGTTATATCGCATCAACAATCCCCAAATGAATTGGGTAGTCGCAATGTCTTGCTAGAGGCCGCTTGCGACTTGTGGGCTGGTACAGTATTGGCCCGTTGCCAATCTCATGTGGGCATGGCCCAACACGAACAAAGCGTCTAGATTCATTGAATCTTAAATGTGTTTAAGATTTAATGAATACTTATTTAATCTAGGATGCGTGTGTGTGTGTGTATTATTAAATTCGAAAATAATAATGATATTATTTATTGATAATAATATTATTATATATAGTATTTATAGTATTTAATTTATTTGATAAATTAAATAACTATAATAAATTGAAATACTCGTATCTCGATTAAATTTTCGAATAAAGATATTGCGTATCGATTTAATTTGAAGCGAGATATCGGATCTCATTTTTAAATTAAATATAAGCATATCATATCTTGATTTAATTTATAAATATAAATTAAATCGAAGGCCTATTAATTCGGATCAAGTAGTTAGATTAGATATGTTGAATGATTTAATTAATATTATTTAATCCAAATTCGAAATTCAAAATTAATTGGATTAATTTTGAATAATTTAATACGACACATTATTAGGGTTTTAGAAACCCTATAACAGATCTTGATCTAGTCGTATTAGAGAGACGAATGAATTAGACTACGCGAAACACAAAAACCCTAGAGAGAAAAGAGAGAGCGCAAGAATACCGAAGGCGTTAGCCACGCTGCCGTCAGTGTTGGAGGCCGTTCGTGTGGATACCGGTAGAGGGAGAGGACACGCGAAGTCAGCTCCTGTCTGATCGAACAAGAAGACGTTAGCCCACGTGATCAAGAAGCACGGATAAAGATGCCACCTCGTTCGACACGTACGGCGTCCGCGGCGCACGAGGATCGAGGCACAAACGGAGGCACTGGAACGCAATCAAGCACGCATATGTACGGTTACGAAACCTAAACCTTGATCTAAACGCGGTTGAGCGATCCGCCTAAGGGATGATTAAATTCAAAGGAAGTCAACCATAAACTTCTGTGTGCACTTGGATTAAATGAAGATTAGAGAGAGAAGAGACCAAAGTGTTCCTAACAGCTGCTCCAATGTCTCCAATGGTTACATTGAAGAATCCAACGGTCATTTAATGCTCTCTTCATATTTAAGGAGTTGCATTCAAGTCTCTACAACAACCAACTATCTGAAAACGAAAAGCATTCAATTTGTTCATCTGTATTAAGTGTTTTCACCTACTTGAAAAGTATCTGTTGATACATATATTCTTCAATGATTATCTTATCTACTCTAAAAGAGAGTTTCATTTATTGAAATCATTTATTGTAAGAATCTCAAGTCAAGGGGAGTTGGAGATTGGGAATATCAAATTACAACTTGTATGAAAATCCCGAGTGTCCGGGGACTGGACCCCGAGTGTTTGGGGGGCTGGACGTAGGTCAAGGATTTAGACCGAACCGAGTATAAATTCTCTTGTGTCAAGCTTCTTCTTACTCTCCTCTGTTGCGCTCTGTTTTAGTTCTATAAAGCAGAGTATTCGAAAAGAATTGTATGTTAATTTCGAATTTAATGACTTCTTTTAACTTATTGGAGGTTATGTCGATGATTGAATATCTTGGATTTGAGGTTTATGATGAAATATGAGTATTGAAAAAAAAAATTGGGTGAAACTTTAAGTGTTGCAAATTAGGTGTTTTTATAGAATTTAGGAGATAGTTATAGTTTAATGATTCTAATGGGTAAGAAATAATTAATAAAAAGAAGAAATGAGATTGGAATGATGATTTTGAGAATTTTGGGAATTTGTATTAAAGAGAATAGTTTGAAGGTTATATGAAGTTGAAATAGAGTTTGATTTTTTTGAGTTAGATTTTGAGTTGATATTGATAATGTGATTATGGGAAATGAGGCTTGGTAATTGAGTTAGTTGAATAGTTTAAGCTTTTGTGGCACCAATTTTGACATTGGGTTTATTGGGAATGGTCAAAGATGAGAGTTAGAATGTTTAGATGGATTTAGAGCCTCTAATTACTTTATCTAACTACTCAGTTAGTTTGAATACTAAATTGTGGTGATGATTGATTGTTATAGATCGATTTGTGACTTGTAATTGAGCTTGGAGCTTAAATTCTTGTGGTAAACTTAGCTTTGGCGAGAGGTAACCACTTTTCACTTGTTATGTGTGTTGATATGTTGTTTGCGAGTATTTTCTAAAATGATGATGATGATGAGAATGAAGATGATATGTTGATATTGATTATATGAGTACTTTGAAATGTTTATTGAGATTGAGTAAAACCTTATTATTTGAATTTTGTGTGTCTTTGTGTGTTTATGAGTTGAGTATTGAGATATTATGGCATGGATATGAAAATAATTTGAATAGCATGATATGAAGGTGAACATCTTAAGAAATTTCTGTTAAGTTATCTATTGATAATTATTGTGATGAGATAGATTAGTTTGTTCTACCATGTGGTATAGCTTCCATTATGCATAATGGTTGGCTTTCAATTGTCTCACCAATTCAACGAGGGACTGTCCCACTGGTTCAATAAGGGATTACCCCACTTTCAATAAGGGGTTGTGACACCCCATTGGTTCAATGAGGGGAAAAGACCCATTGTCTGGGCATGTACTTTGTGGATTTTGGCTAGTCCTCATCACTTGACCATTGAGATTTTAAGTGGCTAGTAACATGGATAATAACTTAGCTCATGGGTCTAGATGGCGAAAATAAGGCGGATCTGTTGGATTGATTGGAGGAAACTTGAGAATTATTATATGAATTTGTGATACGGAATTTATGATATGGAAATTGTGACATATAAATTGTGATACAAAATTTATGATATGAAAATTGTGATACAGAAATTGTGATGCAGAATCCTTGATATGAAATTATGATATGGAAATTGTGATATAGAAATTGTGATGCAGAATTTGTGATACGAAATATTTGATATGGAATTTGTGATATGAAATTGTGATATGGAAGTTTTTGAATTGTATTTGCAATTCTTTGTTATATAAATTGTGCTACTTGACACCTCACGAGCACATATTAACATGTGTAATGAGTTAGATAGCTGGTTACTTACGCTTTTGTCTCACCCAATTGATTTAACATTTTTAATATAACAGTTCTTCTACAAGTCAGTTAGGGAAGGCTTTAGAGGCTTGATTATTATGATAATCTTTGAAAAGACTCCTCCTTTTTTATTTATGTGGTGAATTGTTGTGTATTGCCACTATATGACTCATATTGCATACTATGATATGATATTATGGTTTGGATTATACTATTTTCTATCATGGATAAGTAACTAAAGTGGATATATGAGAAAATGTTGTTTAAGGATTTTGATAATTGAGTTTAATATTGGACATGTGGTTGGTCGAATGATTATGTTATAGACTTAGAGAAGTCCAAGGCCAAAGGGTTTTGATTAATTATGGTTTGATTTGCGAAGCAATGAGAATAGTTTTATTATCCATGATATATTTTAAATGACTAGTCTATTCTTTTTCATCATGGATAAATATTTACAGTGATTTATCTTTATTACCATGGTAGTGTTTTCAAATGGTTAGTTGAACTCTTTTTCTATCATGGTTAACTTTTCAAATGAGTTTTAATCTTTTCTTGTATCGTAAACCTCAGGTTTAAGTTTTCCATTATGTGCCATAGTACTGTTCATCATCAAAAGATTTGGTTAAATGTATGAAGAATCGAGTTTTAAGGAAAGGATTTTGCATAGTGTAAGCAGAAGCATAATCTATAGTACGTATTGAAGGTGGAATATCACCTAGAGGGGGGGTGAATAGGTGATTACAAATTTTTTTTTTTGCTAGATACTCGGTCACCCACACAACAGATATATATCAAGGCAAAGTAAAGATAGGGAAGAGGAGATTGACACGAGAAGTTATCTTGGTTCGGTCTAACTCTTGACCTACGTCCAGTCCCGTAAATACTCCGGATTTCACTAACTTACCCAGAAACACTCGGGATTTCACTCTTGCCTAGAGACACTCCAGACTTTACAATCACAATCACACACTCGTAAGATGATCCTTCACTCGGACTCACTCCCCTTACAAGTTGTAATTGTACACCCGCACTTAAGGTTCCACAACCTTAAGATTTACAAATAATCAAATGATAACAAAACTCCTCACTGAGTAGATATGTGATAAACACTGAAGTACAGAGTATTACAAAGTATCACATGAAAGTATTGGAAAGTATCAGCCGGAAGTACTAGAAAGAATCAGCCGAAAGTATTAGAAAGTATCAGCCGAAAGTATTGGAAAGTATCAGCTGAAAGTATTGCAAAAGTATTAGCCGAAAGTATAAGGAACTGAACTCTCGTATGTGTATTTCTGCTTGTGTGTTCGGCGTATTGCTTTCTGTGTGTTTCATTCAAGTCATTTTGAGCAGCCAATGCTTCATCTATTTATACCGCTTGAATTAGAGACCGTTGCAGCTTCGTATTTCAATTGAAATTCATTCCATATTGGTTTGTTGCTGCATGTTTCACATTCATTGGAAATCTTCCGTTGGGACGTTGGAGCTTCGGTCATGACCATAATCTTTGCCCATGATTTGGTGCTTTCTTCAATACATCATTCTTTGTTGCTTTCTGTTAGTTTGAGGATGATTATCCATTATTTCAGCATGTTGCCGATTTCCCTTCGTATTTGAATGGATATGGAATATTGTGTGACCCATCTTTATTCCAAATGATCTTGTATCTTAATTCAAATATTCAAAAAACTCTGAGCATAACGGTTAGAAACAGGTCATTAAAGATCAATAATAATATCATTGAATTCCATAATCGGAATCAAGTCTTCGACACGCCAAGTATGATTACCGAACGTACTCGAGTATCCCAAACTCATACTCGAGTATCTCTGTGATTCAGATATGCCGACGCTTCTAATTCGACCATACTCGAGTATTCAATGCTTATACTCAGGTATCTATGATGTTCAGTTATACCGAAGTCTTGATTCTACGCACATACTCTGTTGCTTTCAGTATTTCGAGTGTCTACTTTCAAAGATCATAACTTCCTGGTATGAACTCCGTTTAGGTTGCTTTGAGACTTGATGGAAATCCCTTTGAGTCCTTTTTCAAATGGCACCGATTTCAGCTTCATCGGATTTCTAGTTCTTGTGCGACTAGGACCGTTTGGAAGTATAGTTTCCAACAAAATTGTTTTCAGCTTAATCCGATCTCTGGTTAGGGAGATATCGTCAAATTACTAGAGGTCGCCCGAAGCTGAACGTAGAACAGAGCTAATCAGAGTAGTGTCATACTCGAGTATTGATGATCCATACTCGGGTATTGTCGGGATTTAAGCATAGAAGCAGTTGTTTATGCACCATACTCGAGTATTTAAGTGACATACCGAGTATTGAAGTCCATACTCAACAATTGAAGCCTGATACTCGAGAATGGATGTTGGATACTGGTATTGACGGGAATTTGAGGCAATTCATCTTGAAGCTCGTTTTTTATCATTTTAACTCCGAATTGAGTCATTCCAACTTCCATCTTCTTCATATCAACATTACATCTACATTAAATGTAAGAATCAGTCAAAGTATAAGATAAATGTAGTATGCAACCTTTTTGCTCTTAAGAATGACATCTATATAAGACATCATCATAACTAATCATATCCAACACGTATTACTCGAGTGACACCCCATTACTAGCAAGTGACTAGCTAGTGATGCTGTCAAATAAAGAGAACATGGAGGAAGACCTTTTAGTGGCCCCAACTGAGTTCAATTCAAAGAAGCTCAAAGCCAAGAGCAAGGCTAGAAATGACATTGCTTATGCCAGGAGGTCCTTTTGTCCAGTTGACACTGAAGAATACCTATAAGTTGAATTTGTATCCTTACTTCCAACACTGTGAGCCATGGCTATTTGTACACCTTCCTTATTACCCAAACGTTGTCACATTCTCCTACTGTGATATGGAGTTAGCAAAGATTTTCTGAGGAAGGCACAATAATTGAGGAGACGTTGGAGATTTGGTACTTGGAACCAAATGAGCCATTGATCATAATTCCTAAATTTGATAGGTAGAACATCAGAGAATGAAGATTCACTTGCCTATATCTGGTCCACAAGATTCTATGAGGAAGAGGAAGAGGCAGGGGATAGAACCTAAGACTTTGAGGGTAGATCTTTCAACTAGAGCTGGTTCCTCTGAACTTTTATTCCTTAGTCCATTTATTCAGGTATGCTTGAGAGAGGAGCTACAAAGGTTTCACGCAAAGATTCCCACTATTAATCCAAAATCATCACTTTTTGAATAGCAATATTAGGTAACTCTGTGACTTGATCAACTAGAACTTCAAGGCCCTATTTGAATAACAAGAGGCTCAGACCAAGATGTTACAGGAGCAAGCTAGCACTGTGAGGAAGTTATGTGCTATGATTGTTTTCTAAACAAAGGGCACACACCAAGATAAAGGATGCACTTGAAGCCTTATTCCGAGCTCATCTTGGTATCCTTAGGTGCCCACAGAGACTACACCTTCAAAATCCCTCAGTATTGATCACATTATCAGATAATGACTAGCCAGCAATGTATCAATGAACTACAGCGGACTGTGACTTGAGTGAGGTATTGTATTCTTACTATTATACCCATATTGGCCCAGCCCTTTCGGGTGATGGGTTAGAGGGATCCTTTTTACTTATTGCCTTTCCTTTGTTATTATTCCTTCCAACATACCTCAGAGTGTGTGCGGCAGAGCATATGAACGGTTTGGACAACTTACAATATACTGGTAAAGGTACAAACAAAAACCTAAGATAGTCCCCGTAGGGTTAAGGGTGCAATCGTCTAAAATAAATACTGAATAGTAAGTAAATGGTACAGTTATCCCAGAAACTATAAAGTACAAAAAGTGATAGGGCATCCCCTATTTCTTCAGTCTTCCACACCATGCCCTTACCTCCTTGTTAAAAGTCCAACTGGACTACCGCTTACACTTGTATCTTCAAAGTGATCTGGAGTTCAAAGTTGAACCCCAGAGTAATTGTTAAACTCATATAAAATATGTATGCAATGCATGTAATGCAAATCACAATCGTGAAAATAAATTTGCCTCTGCACAATGAAACCGGCATGTACTACCTCCGTAGGGACCGCCAGCCAAGACAAGCCCCCGTAACCGCCGCGAAGGGGCCTCGGTTGCGTGGCGGCCAACCCTAACTACCTACCCCCAAGAGGCCTCAATAGACACCTATGAACACATAGTCACATAGGCTCCACCTACCTCATATACCTTGGACCTCAGTAGTGACCTAAGGACATGCAGTCCAATAGGTACTACCTACCCTACATGCCACGGGCCTTAGTAGCAACCATGGGACACACAAGACCACTGTGCACTACCTACCCATCATTCCTCTGCCTCGTAGCAACCATAGGACACAAAGTCCCATAGATACTACCTACCCTACATCCTCAATCATGATAAAACACACATGAAAGAACAACATAGAGTATGCAAGTTAACGCTAGTACTTGGCACTCCTCGAAAACAATAAACTCTTCTCTTGGTGTTAGAAATATGTCCCACACGTGCTATCACCCTAGATACAGCAAAATATCACACTTTCGATCACAAATACAAACTTTACTTCAAGTTCCATAAATTTCGCCAACACCAAGATTTTCCAGAATCTTTGACCTAACTGCGCCGATTTTTAATAAATTCTATAAATATCATATTGACGTGAAATCAAATGGCCATTGAACCCTTAGGATGTATATTTTCCATAGAAATAATTTAAAAATCATATGGGTTTGGATATTTCCTTATTCCCAAAATTAAGCCACCGGTCTGGAGACAAAGTTCATGTTTTTGGGTCATTTTCAACCGCAAATAAATATTGGTAGAAAACTAAAAATTGAAAACGAAAGGAAATCACCAAGAGGGTGAATTGGGGATTTTAAAAACTTTTAAAATAACCTTGCACCCAAGTCAAGCTAAACGTAAAGAGATAGGGAAGAAGAGCTTGACACAGAAAGTTTATCCTGGTTCGGTCCAAACTCTTGACTCCACATCCACTCCCGACTCTCTGGGTTTTTCTACTATCACTCAATTCGATACACACTCGTACTCAAGGATTATCCTCTCTAGGATACACTCCCTTACAAGTTGTAATGAAATCCCAATCTCCAAGTCCCCTTGACTTGAGATTATTACAATGAATGAATAATTTGTATAACAGCTCTCTCACAGAGTAAATATTGATAAACACTGAGGCTCTTTGTATATCAAATACAATACATAAAGAAAAATTGAATGTATATGTAACTCTTGAGCTTGCTTTTCGTTTCTGCTTGAATTATCTCGCTTTCAAGTTTGTAATCTTGTTCTATATATAGTGGTCAATTTCTATGTGACCGTTACTTCTCAATTCGCATGTTCTTCATTTGAAATTCAGGTTGATGAGGATTATAGCCGTTGGGTTCGATTTTCACCGATTTAATTCCGACGCGTGAAATCCTTCTTCATTCCGATTTGTCGCGTGAATTCAATGTCTTGATTGATCCAACTAATACCGAAACATTCTTAATTTAGAGTGGTTAAATATACATATGAATTCTCTAAATGAATGTAATCAATTCGCATAGAAATGGTAATTTTGTTGGTCAAACTAATCGTGATGAAAACAAGAACGATCATATTTGTTGCCGCCTTAAACTCGAGTTCGCCAAGTCGTGCTCGAGTTTGTAAGGCACTTTGAGTATCGTGTTAATTTTCGCGAGGAGCAAACTCGAGTTTGATGTAAACTCGAGTTTGTAAATTGTCTCATCATGTAAACTCGAGTTCGTAAAGGTAGGCTCGAGTTCGAATCATCGCCGAGCATTTTGTCGGGGCGAGCACTCAAATAATATTTCACAAACCAGCAAAGCTCGAGTCCATTAGTGATTAGGCTCGAGTTTAACACTATTCATGCCTAAGAAATTTGATCATTCGAAAGAGTGGGCCGGAGCACAAATATGAACTCGAGTTTGTGCATTTGCTTTACTCTTTTTCAATGAAGGGCTCGAGTTCATAATCACAAAGCTCGAGTTCAACTTTATTTATTTCGTGGCTTATCAGAGTGAACTGGAGGTTTGAACTTAAACTCTGGAGTTTGTGAATGAAGGAAACCTTGGGAGCTCTCTGCCAGGGGAAAACTCGAGCTTGTAATAACAGGCTCGAGTTTACCTGTTTTGTAAACTCTTCTTCGTTTGTCAAACCATAGAGTAAACTCTACACAAAAGTATTAGGCTCGAGTCCATATACTTAGGCTCGAGTTTTCATCAATTTACAGCCATAGAAATAAGCAAACTCTACACAAAATATAAACTCTGAAGTTTAAAGAGATGATTTTCAATTGGAAAATGTTTCCCGGCAGAGGCAAACTCGAGCTTGTCTATACAGCTCGAGTTTACTCATTTGTAAACTCTTTAACATTATACCAAGGAGAGTTTAGGCTGGAGTTTATTTATTCAGGCTCGAGTTCGTCATGCCGAAATAGCCTCGATATGCTCTCTGCTTGCAAAAACTCGAGCTTGCCTAGTTAGGCTCGAGTACAATGTTCAACACCATAGGGCAGAAACTTAAAAGAATAATCACCAAGTTGTCGGTTAGGGGCTTACCTTGAATCTTCGATTGCGTATGGCTTCTTCTTCTCCTTGGACCAAGATCTTCAGCTGAACACTCTCCTCCTACTCCTTGAGCACGTCATAGGAAGACGGAAAATGGGCAAGGGAAGTCCTTAAATAGACCCTCTTAGTTAGGGCTATTATCCAAGACTTGTTATTATCCAGTGGTTAGAAGGGTGCTTCAAATTTTTATATAATTCCTTGACTTGTTTCCCAAGCTATTCTAGAGAATTATAGGGCATAAGTAAGGCTTCCTATGTGCCCCAAAAATCAGATCCCTTGGCTGCCCCTGATAGTGGTTTTTCAGTTTGCTAAGTGTAGGTTTTTGTCCAGGGGTTAAAATAACACTTCAAGGGTAAAATGACCATTTTGCTATGCTTTTTCTCCAAGTCAGTGGGACCCACTTTCGCTGCCCAAAATGGCGCCATTTATGACCATGTGAGGTCATTATTACATGTCATCCTCTTGTCTTGTCAGATTCAAATTGTGTGGTCCAAATTAATCCTGATTATTTTATTTTCTCTCTCCTCATTATTACCTTATGTGACCTTCTGCTTGCTCTCCAAGTTACCTTTCTCTCTTCTGGCCCACTAAGTGGCGCCCTCTCCCTGTATCTGGGGGTCTAGTCTCGTCTCCGGAAACCCCTAACTGGTCCCGCTCAGCTACCTTTTGCTGGTTACACTTTTCCTCGGGACTTGTGCCACTTATTTGAACTTGTGTGGGGCCGGATCATCAGTCCCTTCTCCCTAACCATGAGGGGCCAAAACACATTGCCTTGGGGAGCAAAAAATTCATATTTCAATATCTCATAACTACCTCGTACTTCGTACTATCGAAAATCCAACTTCTGACCCCAATATGCCACATGTCCTGAGAATCATCACTACCACTGACTTTACTTCTGCACTGTCACCTTAAATTTTATGGTCCTTGAGCTCTTGGTCAAAATACTCATGCAAACAGGAGTGCAAAATGTCTTAAACATGTCAAGAGGGCACTTAAAAATCCCCCAAATCAAATGACCAAAGTACCCTTACAAAATATCCTCTTAACTTGGCTGATTTTGCAAGTTCTGTTAACTTTTCTCTCCCCTCCTTATTTTGCACGAATTTGAAGCTTATTTAAGAAGCTTTAGAGTCATAATTTCATATTTATTGCATGCACATGTGTCCCTTATAGCAATTTACCAAAATGCCCTCAAAATATCTCCTTTCATATAGCTTCTTCTACAAGCTTTTTGACTTTTACACCTGTAATTATGAAGGGACACGTGTCATGCTTTTACTGGTCCAACACAAAAGTAGTTTTTTCCCTTGTCATGATGATAGGACACGTGTCATGATTTTATTAGGCCAACACAAAAGTATGTCATCATTAGTCATCATGACCTTACTTTATTAAATTTACCTTAATAGAGCTACTTTATCGGTGTTTGCCCGAGATCCTGCTTGGGTTTTACTCGGGTTTTCTTCACGATTACCGATGTTTTCTAGAAAACGCAGGGCATACTTGACTGCCCTGAAAATGCTATATACTAACTTATACTAGCATATTTTCGCTCAACTAATTGTCCTATACCTTAAGACATAGTTAGGTGGCATCTTTTCCAACCGAAGTTACACGGTATAAGTCTTTTGTGCCCCTTTTCCATTAACACTTTAATTCCACGGCTTGAACATGCTAGGTCCACTGACGTATAGCCGAGTTACTTAGTCCCAGAGAGACTTCCTAACTCTCGACATTCTTGAGACTCTTCCCGAATCGGGCTTAGTCATCCACCAACTTTAGGCTTATTCTCAATTCTTAGGGTTTTTAATTCGGGGTGTTACACTTACTTACTTTAAATTCTCTAAGTTATATCACTTGAGTGAGCACTCGAGTGATGGTCGAGTAGGATCACTCAAGTGATATTGGGTTTCAGCCATAAAGTCCCTAAATAGCATCATCAGTTTTAGAACTTAATTTCTCTCTAAATTTTCTAACTCTCACACTCATTTTTTCTAAAATTTTCCAAAGGTTTTTAAATTTAGGGAGAGCTCTAAACTCTATTCCTTATTATAATTTTTAAAGTCATGCATTGTTTAAGGGGGAGATTCACATTCACATGTGTATATCTTAAAAGCTCATTTCCTTTATTTGAAGAAAATCCTTTTAGCATAATTATTTGCATTCACTTCCTTTTGATTAGTTTTGATGATGATTTATTTTTATATTTTCCTTTCATGATCTTAATTTTATCATATCATATAGGAACATTTTGTTACTTCATAGAACTAGCCATCCTCTTTGCAAGAAATATTTAAATTTGTGACAGGAGAATTTGTTTTGTGCAAGATCGATCCTTGATGTACTATAAGAAGAAACTATCAAATTTGAGGAAAGGTGCTTTAATGCAATCAAGGGAATATATTGGCTACAACATTCACAGTAACATCATCTCTGCCAATACAAGTGAGAAATTAGCTTAATATGATATTTATGGAAGAAAGCTCAACTTAAAGAAAGAAACTTGGAAATAAAATGAATATGCATCAAAGTTGCGCAACAGAAGTACAAAGCACACAATATTGTGGATCAGACACATCACAAGAGGAAAGCAACAAACTACATGGAGCAATACATCAACTTGTTGTCAAATCTAAATAAGCATTTCTAAAACCTCTCTCTTTATATTTGAGTTATAGCGCACATGCATCGAAATGATTTGAATGACTTAATTGCGGAATAAAACTTTAACAAAATCACTTAGTCGAAAACATGAGGATAAATTTTTCACAATTCGGATCTATCCCATATGGAGATCTTAATACAATAATCCAAAAATAAACAAATGATAAACGATAAACTACAGTCTATCTATTCATATTCTTCCAAACAAATCTTTTTGTTGTAACCCTTACAGCTGCATCTTTCTTCTTGATCCTGATCCACTACCTATCTCTTTCATGTGATTTGGAGTTCAAATGAATGAACCTCAGGGGTAACAGTTAATCTCATATGCAGGTATGAAATGTAAATGACAGTATAACACATGTATAAGTATAGAATAACTTACAGTAAATAAGTCGCACCAAAACCGCAGTTATCGGTCAAGGACCGCAGCCCTTCAGGACATACAGCCCTATGAGACACACAGCCTCAATCCATAGCTAGAATACACACGTGCAAAATTATCTAGCAATCATGATCAGTCATACATGCAATACATACATACAAGCTAATAAGATAACAGTTACCCACCTCAAACTTGAATCCTCAACTTTGTCTAGAGTTGTTGGGATCGGTAGAGGTGTCAAGGTATGCCTATAAACATTTATCATTGTCATTAGTTACTTCTTACATCGTAAAGTAACTAACTACGTGAATTATTTTTTAGAGGATTAAAAATAGTTATTAATCCCTAAAATAATAATACCCTTTTTAATAAATAATAATAATATTTATTTATTACTGTTATTATTTTCTTTACAATTATTTCTCCGGGTTGAGGGGGTTCTGGGTTAAGGGGTTTGAGGGGTTCCAGGATGGGGTGTTGGGATGGGGTGCTAGGATGGGTTGTTGGGATGGGGTGTTGGAATCTGGGATAGGGTTGCTGGGATAAAATTTCGGGATAAGGTGTTGGGATCCGGGATTGGGTTGCTGGGATGGGGTGCTGAAATTTGAGATAGGGTGTTGGAATCCGAGATAGGATGTTGGGATTCGAGATAGGGTTGTTGGGATGGGGTGCTGAAATCCGAGATAGGGTGTTTGTTGGGATGGGGTGCTGAAATCCGAGATAGGGTGTTGAGATCCGGGATAGGGTTGCTGGGAGGGGATGTTGGGATGAGTGGTCCGAGATCCGAGATCCGGGATTAGTGGTATGAGATCCGGGTTGAGACCAAGTTTTCCCCTACACTTATACATATTCAGCGCCATATATATATATATACTTCAACATACAGTCCAGAAAAAGTTCCAGATTAATAAGTCAATTTCAAAAATTCGTATCTCTCTGGATACAACTCCGAATAAGGCGTGTGACCTATCAAATTAAACCTTGTTGTCTCCACTTTATTTCTAGAAAATATCATGACAAAATTCGATCATTTACTACTTCAAAACTTAACACGAAAATCACTGTTCATTTCTGGAAAATAACAGTTTTCCCAGTTTTGCTGTCAAACTTTGAAAATCATAACTCCCAACCTATATGTCCGTTTTGGCTGTTATTTTTATCATTTTAGACCTTATTGAGTATACTATCTACTGTAAAAATTTTGTGAAAAAATTCAAACGTTTGACTATGAAACAAAAAGATACAAGGTTCTCTATTTCAAATAAGAAAAACATAGCATGATCACGTTTTTTTTTTTTCTAACTAAACCACTTGCAGCAGATTAAAGCTACGAAAATAGGAAGGATAATGCTTAAGGAACTCACCTTAGTTGTTTCCTCAAGCTTCATGATCAGCTCCTTCACTTTTCTCCAGCTGTGGCTCTCTCTCTCTCTCTCGTGTTTCTCTCTTGGTCTCAGTTTCACTTGAGCTGAGCAAAGTGAATGAATGAAGATCAAGAGACAATGCTTAAATAAGAACGTATGGAGAGTCTGCTGTCGGGAGCGTTTAAGCCGCTGGAAGAGTATGGTGCTTCTGATCTTACGTGATCAGAGAATGAGTTAATCACGCTAAAGAAGTATGGCTAATGACTTTTTGCTGACAGCTCTCCACTGTCAGGTGCTTCAGCTGAGGGAGTTAATGGAGGTAATTATAGGCTTATAGTGTATATTGCGCTGTGAGGCCCATTTTAATACCTTTTTGATCCTTTTCCAAACCCTTATTTGCAATTAGGTACTCAGCTCAATTAATTTGCAAATATTGGAAAAATGATAAAATTAAATCCTTAATTCCATTTAAGGATTTTCTTTCTCAATTAAATTTCTTTTGACTTTAAAATATTATCTCCAAAATATGTATGCCAAAAATTATTCCCTAATAATTTGTCCTTAATTTGTGGGAAAATATGCCTTAAATTCCAAGAGTAAATACCCCTTTTGGTCCTTTACAAAAAACGCGATCCCCATTTTGGTCCCTGACAAAAAAAAATCTAGTCTCGTAGTCCCTCACAAATTCAAAATACACTCAATTGGTTGACATTTTGATCCCTCACAAATTTTCAAAAGGTTCTTTTTAGTCCATAAAAAAGACGAATAAAGGTTGGTTTTTTTTGTAAGGGATCAAAATGGGGATCGCGTTTTTTGTAAAGGACTAAAAAGGGTATTTACTCTTCCAATAATTAGCTTTATAATAATTAAGGCCAAATTTTCCATAAATAATTCCATCATAATAATTCTATATCTTTAAAATATTATTTCATAATTTTCCCCTTTTTGTCCCTCGGCCAAAGTTATGGCCCTATTTCGGAATGTCACTCCTCCTGAACCGGGCTTAGACGTCCGCCTAATTTAGTCTAATTCTCAAGTTTTAGTGCCCAAGATTCAGGATGTTACATGATACATCCCTTTTGATTGGGGGAGAGAAAGGCCATTCAAATATTTTTTTCATATTCACTTCTCTAAGAGCATTTTCTATTTATCCTTCAAACTTTTTTATGATGTCAAATAAGGGGAGAGAATGGCATGAAAAATAAGTTGAATTTAATTTGTTTTCATTCTTATACATATTATTCATAAAGGACTTGCCATCATAAAAAATGAGAGAATGTTAGATATGACTAGTTTTGATAATATCAAATATAGATGTCAAATATTAAGAGAAAAAAGTTTGCATAATGCATTTATCTCCTACACTGACTAACTACTATAGTTAATATGAAATATCTTGTAGATTAGTTAAGCAAAGAAGATATCAAGTTGGAATATGGAGATTGATCAAGATAAAATGTAAGAAGATATTGGAGAATAAAGTTATGAACTATGGGGAAATGAAGTCAAGAAAAGAAAGAAGTTATTGAGATGAATGATTAAGAAAAAGATTAAAAAGATATTCAAGATTGAAGTTATCAAATGTGGGAAGATGAAGTCAAAGAAAACAAAGAAGCTATCTAATTGGGTTATGGAGAATAACTAGAAGGAAGAATAAGAAATAGATTGATGATAATAGCCAAGACAAGCAAAGAGTTATCAAAAAGGATTGTGGAGATTAATCAAGAATAAGGAGAAGAGATTGAAGAAAGGAGAACTTGCGAGATATAAGGAGAATATCAAGGATCAAGTTAATAGATTTGATATTGGAGGTATCTTTGATCAATTGGAGGTTAGAATGGGTCAATTCGAAGCTAAAATGACTCATATAGAAGTTATATCAACTTCATTCAAGTGATGACCACTCTGTTGTGCTCTATTTTTGTTCAGCACAATATATGTTCAGTATTTTGAACGTATCTCGCAAACTACACATCCGATTGAGGTGAAACTTGTTTCATATAAAACTAGACATCAAATGAGATTTAAAAACACTGATATCAAGCTCAAACAGTTTCAAATTGAAAATATATGAATTTTAGAAGTTGACTCTGGAATTTCTCGTGTTATTCCAGATTAAGTTCGGTAATTTGGACATATCTCTTAGAACAGAACTTTGATTAAGTGAAATTATTTCATATGAAACTAGACACCAATGAAAACACAAAGGATTTCTGATAAAAAAGCTATGAATTTTGGAAGTTGATGCTGGAATTTCTCACTTGTTGTTCCAGACAAGATTCAGTGATTTTGACATATCTCCCAAACTATAAATCCAATTGAGATTATTCTTGTTGCATATGAAATGAGACACAAAATGCAACAAAAATAAACCAAGATCAAGCTCAAATAAAGTAAGATCAAAGAGATGGAAATTTCAGAATTGGACGCTCGAATATAACACATGTTCCAGAACAATAGACACTCTTTGGATCATAACTTTCAAAATACAACAAATTTTGAGCTGATTCTTTTTGCATTGGAATGTAAACTTTAAGAGATTTTTTATGCTAGGTCATTTGTCATATTTATAAGTTTATCACTAGCAAATATCACTCCAGTGATATGAAAGCAATGCACATCACTTCCAGTGATGCACTGTTCACTTTGAAGATCACTATGGTGACCACTCAAGTGATCCTTTTTGTACTCATCACTACAAGATCACCATGGTAATCCTAGAGAGTGTTGGCCTGCATAGTTTTTAATCATCGTCTTGGATTGCATGATTCTCTTCCAAACTCATATAAACATTGATTATATAGTTTCTAATCATTCCTAATAATCACTAATCAAGTTTATATGAAGATTACATGTGATTATACTTTGATAAAGCTTAAATGCCAAAAAGAAAATTGTGTCAAAAAAGTTCCAACCGTAATATTCTAAGAACTTTAACGGGAAGAAGAGAAACTCGATGGAAAGAAATATGCTCAACAGTCAAATACTCTTCATCAACTATAAATAGAATAAGCATTCAAAATCAAAGAAAGAGAGCTTATGCCTTCACTGTCAATATGCCAAAATTCTCTAACTCATACTCTTTGTTTCTCTATGCTCATATAATTTACTTTAGAGAGAGATTATTTATATTGCACTTCAGTGTTAATCTTAATTCACTTTTGAGAGAGAAGATCATTGTAATCTTTTATCATCAAGAGAGTTTATATTCTTACAGTGTGTAAAGGGGAGTTCTTGCCTTCGTGTGAGGGAGTTTATGTTGAATAGACCGAGAGTCTATGATTTGTAAAAGGCTTCGCAAGTGTCTAGCTAAACTTGTGGGATTGTTGTGGATTTTCTTATGCTTGGATTAATTAAAAAGATAGTGGATTGAAAATCTCAAGTAGAGCTTGGGAGACTGGACATAGGTCATCAAGGATTGAATCGAATTAGTATAAATCATATTTTGCATATCTTCTTCCCTTATCTCTTATAATTCTAGCATATTTTATTTGAATAATTAACTATGAATTTATTATTCATTATCTTCATACTTGTTGTTTTCACTAACATGTAAAAATATTTCCAAAGTTTTAAAATTTTTATTTTACACCCGATTCATCCCCTATTGAGTGTTAGCCAGTTCTAACATCGGTTGGGCTTAGGATATTATTGTATGGGCTTTGGCCCCTTTTTGTTGTTTTGGTTTTCACTCTTTGTTCTGTACCTAGACAAAATATAAATTCGTTTGACCAAAAAAAAAAGGATTTTATTCAAATAAGTTTATATTCTCGGTGAAAATAATTTTTTAATATTTTTATTTATATTTTTAAATTTTTAAATTTAAAAATGTGTGTGTATGTATATTATTCATTGAATACATCTAATTAAATATTTCATTATTTACCAATTTTTTAATAATCCATTAACTCTACTTTTTTTTCAATTTTGATTTTTCACTTAAAATTATCAAATTATATTCATATAGTGTATATATCTACATATATTATTGAACTTGTTATTTTTAATCTTTTTACCTTTAAACCTATTTTTTATTAATTATTTCAATTTCTAAAACTGATTTTTTTTTTTTTTATTAATTGAGTTCCACCACAACTTTAGTTTGTAAAATGCAAGTAGGATAAGATTAAGTTTTGCAAAGTAGGATAAAAGTAAGGTTTGTGCCAATGACTTTATAATTTAGTGGCATAAGGACTCTCTTGTAGGTGTGAGGTTGCGAGTTCAATTCCGCATATAACTTTAGGCTATTAGTATCTTAGCAACGTAAGTTTTGTAAATTTTGCCAACGTTAATCTCTTAGCAAGATGTAATTGGGACAAAAATAAATTTTGTAAATGTTGATCAACAATCCTTTATCATGCACCAAATTATTGTATAGCATGCACCAAATTGAGGTCAAATGTAGTTTCATCCGACTTAGGGGGTTTATATTATTTTAGATTCAATTAATATAATTTTTTTTAAAAAAAATAAAATTATATTGAAGATATTCATAAAAAATAAATTAAGCCAACATTATTTAAAATTGTATAATCTTAATATATTTTCCATTAAAATTATACAAACGTACTTTATAAAATTAAGAAAAAACAATAACCCCACATGATTATTTTGGTTTTTATCAATACATAAGGTTAAATGATTGTGTATGTATTAATTTTATTGAAATGTTCATTTCAATAGACAAAAAGCATAGAAATTTTTATGTGATAACTGTATTGATTATGTTGATGGAAAAAAATATTATTGATTATGGAACATAAATAAATTTAGTATACCTTGAGTATTTTTAAATTATTTTTGTAAATTATTTATTCTAGTAATTTTTTAATGATAAAATAAAATATGATGGATTTATACCACAAGAGTGGATTCAGACTTCACTTTTTTATTTTTTTTAATTTACTTAAATTCATGAATTTGATAAATGACACCTAAAAATTATTATCAAGATATATAGATAAATTATAGTAGGGTCGTACTTACATCAAATTGTTTATATATATATTTTGTCAAGTTTTCTAGTCACACAAGAACATATGTCCTATTTTTTTCACACAAGATTATATTTAAATAATAATAATTAAAAAATAGGACATATATTTATATATAATTTTAAAACTTGACGAAATAAATATAAACAACTTGATATAAGTATTTTTATTATAGTAATATCAGTCATCATATCCCTTACAATTATGACAAAGCACTCTTTCTTCTTTTGACCACGTTTTTCAATAAAGATTAACATCTGGAGAAATAATCATAATTAAGACTTTGATGATTATTGATCCTTAATTTGTGGCTTTTACTCTTGGTTTTTAAAATTGCCTTTAAAAAAAAATGAATGCTCACTTTTTAATAAATGCGCTCCCTAACTTCGAAATTTCATGTGGCTCCACAAACAGTAGAGTTCATTTTTAATCTAAATCATGAAAATTGTTATAATTATTATTAGCAAAAATTAATCTTGTACCTTCAAATATAACTCAACTTGCCTCAGTCCCTTTAAATTCAGTCTTTTATCTTTGGACCATTTATATTTTTGTCCTTTATCATCTACAACTCATCTCCAATAATCATCACTGAGTCATTATAATTGGTAAAAAGTATGACTCAGCATCCACATCATATCATGAATCAGCAACGAGAAACATAAAAAGGCGGGAAATCATAGATGGAAAGTAAGAGGTTTATTGCTTTTGCCCAGAGAAGAAAATCTAAGTTGTTGTTCTCATCCCGTTTTAGTTAGTGGTAGAAGCTATTTTTTCAACGTGATTTATGATTTATAATGTAGATGTATGAAAGATGTTTTATTTCGATTTATCTGAATGTGATTTTTTAATGTCAACTCAAACAAGAACAGGTCAAGATTTGGCTTCCTACCCAACTGACTTTTATTTTATTTTATTTAAAAAAAAAAAATCATTTGCTCCTAATGTCAAGATTTGGCTTCCAACCCAACTGACTTTTATTTTTTTAAAAAAAATCATTTGCTCCTAATGTTAAGCCAAACATGAGTGATATTTAAAGATCCCAAACAAGCACTTGGGATTGAAACTCGGAGGCTCTTTCGGTTTATTTATTTATTTTTCTACTAATGGAATAACATTAATTAAAAAGTATTACAAGGGGAATTTAATCCCAAAGCATCAAGCTCAAAAACAGCTCTAACTAAATCTGGACAACTATCCAAGAAGCTAGAAGAAATCAAACCATCCTTGGCTAAAGAATCAGCCAACTTGTTACAATCTCTCGGAATGTAGCTCATCTTAATCCTCCAATCCTTCCTCAACAGTTCACGGATTTGTCAAATGATCATACTCCCATCGACAGAAGAGTTGTCCTCCTGAAGTATGTCTATCAATGTTTTAGCATCGGATTCAACTATGACACTTCTACACCCCAACTCCCAAGCCAACTCCAACCCCTTCACAACAGCCCACCCTTCCGCATCAAAGGCATCATAGATCCCAACGGAATGTGTAAAACCCGCCACCCAGTTAGCCTCATGATCTCTTAATACACCACCACAACTAGCTCTCTTGGACAACCTTGAAACAACCCCATCAACGTTCAACTTGATCCAGCCTCTTCCCGGAGGTTCCCAAACCCTCTCGGTAGCCAATGCAGTCAACGAAAAGCAATCTATGTCCTGCACTTGCACAAAACTTGACCAGCAGTTCTTAATAATGACCTATGGGTTTACAGGTTTCACAAAATCCTCCTAAAACACAAAAAGGTTCCTCCAACTCCATAGTTTCCATATGGTGACACCCCACAATAAATTCCAGTTCCCATCTTTCACAACCACAATATCCTTCGTCAGATTAAACATAGCCCAATTTTTCAGAGACACAGAAAAAACGGTGGGAAGGAAAGTGGAATCAATTTTGGTTTATGAATGAGCTGAATGGAATGGAAAATAAGTATTAACACTTTTCATGAGCCCAAAAGTAAGTATTAACACATTTCATGAGCCCATTTTAATATAACTTTCCAGAAAAGGAGAGCGAACCAGTAACCACATGTTCATGGCACTTTTAATATTAAACAATTGTGCCAATATGCTTTAAATAAACTACTTAATTATAACAAATGTTGTGTATCATTCGATTATATATTAATTTATAAGTTAAACATATTAGTTTAAAAAATGATAAATATAAATAATTTAAAATAGTTTATTTAACTTTCTTAATCTTCTTAAAAAAATCAATTAAACCTTATATTAATATTAAGGATCAGATTAAGTATTAAGAAGCAAGTCTTAAATCTAGGAAAATTCATTTCAAGGCCCTTTTAACAAGGAAAATTGCAAAAAGGCCTAAGATTCGGACATCCCGTAAGAGGCCCTAGGCCTCTTTTCGGGATTTTCTAATCTGAAGTAGTTGTCAACTGTATTCATATAGTTGTTAACTTCGGCAATACGATATAGTTGTTAAATGTACCGATTTAGTTGTTAGCAGTGTTTGTTAACTAGACCGATTTAGTTGTTAAAAACCTACTCATTAACAACTATATCAAACCGTTGGTTATCAACTTCACCCAAGATTCTAAAAATCTCGTAAAAGGTTCTGAGGCCTTTCTCAGGATTGTCGAATCTTGGGGTCTTTTTTTCAATTTTCCTTATTAAAAGAGCCTCCGAAATAAATTTTCACTTAAATCTAACTAGTTCACACTGGGTGGAAAAAAAGGCTTTTAAGACTCGACAAAAACGAGTACATTAGGTTAAAAGATCCAAATATTAAGACCTAATAAATATTAAACCTCGGTCCTAAAAGTCGTACTAAATAAATCTGAAATATTTTTGGTTCGGTCCTAAAACTCAAACTTTAAGACCGGACATAAAATCGACCGCTCTTAAAAGATCCAAATATTAAGACCGGACAAATATCAATCCGGTCCTAAAGATAGCGGACTCTAAGACCAGGAGGACTAATTACCCGGTCTTAAAAGACTCGACTTTCAAGACCGGATTTTTCAATGGACCGGTCTTAAAAGACCAACTTTTAAGACCGGCTTAACACCTTTAAGAGCGGTGTTATATATACATCCGGTCTTAATATTTGAACATTTAAGACCGTCTTTTTTATTTGCGGTCTAAATTTTCCCGTATTTTTCCCCTGTTCATTCTTCTGATCAATATATATACACAAATCCACCATCCAAAACAGCACATAAAAGTCGATATACTTTAAGCTACAAGCTATGAACATGAATAAATTGAATTGGGAAAAAGAATACAAATATTATCCACCATGAGTTATGTGGCCTCTTAATTAAGTCTACAACAACTAAAGTAATTTATACAATAAGCTAAGATATAACTAATTACAATCACAATGAGTTACAATACATGCGGCACGTAATTCAACATACAAATGTAGTCCAATATATTATTCACCATGCCTTCATTTGATTCCCACCCAACAACGTAACATGCATCCTCTTTTATAACATGCCCCTTTGAAACGGATCACGCCACAAAAACAAAACAAGAACAAATTCATATTCAATGATGACATTGTTTAATTAAGAACATAGAAGGAATATAATAATAGTTAAAACCTTAAAGTTTTCTAAGAATTCTGCATATGAATATTAATTACCTTATGAATTGACTCTTTTATAAAGTGATATCCTCCCATATCCCTTCTTGATGATCATTTCTTATGCCGGGTTCATTATCCGCTTCATCTTCTTCGTTCATGTCCGGTAAACCCCTTGTAAAAGGAGTACTCTCAGGAAGACCATAATTTGAATGACTTTCCTCATCAATATCAATGACCCTCTTTCCTTGGAGAGCTACGAGACCACATTTTATTTTCTTGATCGGTGATATAGAACACTTGTTTCGCATGATGCGCCATAATAAAAGGTTCATCTCCAAAACTTCTACTATTGACATCGACTAAAGTGAATCCTAGTCGATCGATCTGAACACCATTATTGACATTAACCCACCTGCATTTGAAGATGGGAAATCTAACTTTGACATAGTCCACCTCCCAAATCTCTTCAATAACCCCATAATATGGCATGAGCGCCAATTTAGGCCTCTTGTCTTTCGAAGCGGAGAAGTGCATAGATTCGGCCTCTAACATAACACCATTGTTCGGGTGTGCTCCTATCATCTAGGGACTTCGTGTAAAATGTATAACCATTGATCACATACGAATTCCAACTTATGACTTCAACCTCGGGACCACGTGCTAACCATTTCATTGTGTCGAAACACATTCAGATCCCTCGACCTTTTGTTTGAACCATTTTGCAAAAGTTACGTTATGCTCCCTAATCAACCTTTGTTCGGTCATTCGATGGGTTTCTTTCCTTACTGACCTCTTTATGTGCGAGATATGTTGGCTTGAACTTCATCAACATTATTCAAGATGTATAAGTGGACTTGTGACAATTCATCACGATCCACACTCTTTACCGAAGCCCCTCGTCTACCCCCTTGACCCGGTGACGTTTTGGAAGCCCAATATGTCTTACTTTGGCCAAATAATTTTGACAAAATTCCATGGCCTCTTGAAACATATTTCGAACAATTGATGCTTCGGCGTGCGCGTTCTTCACATACCCTTTTAGGAATTTCATAGATCTTTCAATAGGGTACATCCACCGTAAATGGATAGGGCCGCACAACTTTATCTCCCTCACTAGATGAACAATGAGATGAACCATGATGTCAAAAAATGAAGGAACAAAAAGCTTTTCAAGGTGGCACAAGATAAGATATCCTTCATTCTCCAATTCATCCAACTTTTCAATCTTGAAAACTTTACTACAAACCGCATTGAAGAAGAAACAAAGTCTAGTCAAAACGACCGAAGATCATATTCGGCGATCCCTCGAATAGCTCTTTGGGAGTAGTTGTTGCATCAAGACATGACAGTCATGAGACTTTTGGCCTACTAATTTCAAGTCCTTCATCGAGACAAGCCTCTTAAAATTTGAAGAATACCCGAGGGAACTTTTGTGCCATGTAAACACTCACAAAGCTTCGTTTCTCATCCTTAGACAAAGTATGAGAAGCCGGGGGACAATAAGTTCTCTTCCCATATGGCCTTGGATGCAAGTCTTCGCGTATTCCCATTGCTTGCAAATCCAATCTTGCCTTCACACCATCCTTGAACTACCTTGTATGTTGAGAAGCGTGCCCACAATACTATCACATACGTTCTTCTCCACATGCATGACATCAATACGGTGTCTCACATCAAGATTGCGCCAATAGGGAAGATCAAAGAATACAGATCTCTTCTTCCATATATTTGTTTCTTTTCTACTCTTTCCGGGCTTACCGAAGATGACAATGATATTTTTAACCTTTTCATACACTTGCTCCCCAGTCAATGCCACCGGAGCTTCTTCATACTCTTGGCCACCAAAAAAGGCCTTCTTTAATCGACGATATGGGTGGCCCCGTCTAAGAAATCTCCTATGTCCAAGATACACCGTCTTTCTTCCATGTTGAAGTTGATGGTAGCATGTGCCTTCTTCACAAACCGGACATGCTTTATGGCCTTTTACACTATACTGACAAGTTCCCATATCTTTGGGAAGTCGTTTATAGTACAAAATATCATGGCTCTCATTCTAAAGACCTCCTTCTTGAAAGAGTCAAAAACATCGACACCTTCTTCCCACAACTCCTTCAAGCCTTCGATCAAGGGCTCCAGGTAAACATCAATGTCATTTTTGGGTTGTTTTGGTCCTGAAATCAACATAGACAACATGATGTACTTTCGTTTCATGCATAACAAAGGAGATAAGTTGTAAACAATCAGGAGTACGGGCCATGAGCTATGTATCTTGCTAAGGCTTCCATAGGGATTCATGCCATCCGTGCTAAGGGCAAGCTGAGGTTCCTAGGTTCTTCGCGAAGTTCGGAAATAATTGATCGATCTTCTTCCATTGAGAAGAATCGGCCGGATGTCGAAGCTGTCCATCCGAAATCCTCTCATCTGCATGCCACCTCAGATTTTTTGCATCATTTTCATTCGCAAACAACCGCTTGAACCTTGGTATGATTGGAAGATACCACAACACTTTTGCAGGCCCCTTATCTGACTTGTACCGTGGGGTTTCACATATCGGACAACTCTGCTTCTCTTCAAACTCTTTTCTATACAATACACAATCATTCGGGCATGCATGGATCTTTTTGTACTCCATCCCAGTGGACAAAGTATCTTCTTAGCATCATAGTAGCGATGCGGCAACACGTTATCATCCGGAAGCATGTCCTTCAAAGCCTCAAGCAATTCGAAAAACTCTTGTCGCTCCATCCATGACGTGCCTTCAAGCTTACCAATTTCAATACAGCGTTCAACAATTGGTATTTTTTACACCCACGGTATAGCGGTGTCTCTGCATCACTGCACATATTACCATATGCATGTGATCGCTCAAAAGCCTCTTCTCCTACATCACGGATAATGTCCTCTATGCGATCATCCATATCCGTGTCATTATCATCAAAGGCCACTTCCCCATGTTGTTTCCCACTTGATGGCACTTGTTCACCATGCCATACCCATCTTGTATAAGTCTTACAAAATCCGTGACAAATTAAATGTGTGCGTATAACTTGAGGACATAGTCGACACTCATTCAAACATTTTACACAAGGGCAATAATACTTCCCCATCATCATGGGCATTTTGTTTAGCAAATTCTATAAATTCCCTAACCCCATTCGATATTCAACACTCGTTCGTAAAGCATCTATCCAAGCTGTGATCCATAGTAGAATTCCTATATATTATTAGGCGAATTAAGAATTACTTTTGGTCATAAATGCATCACGGTGAATCCAAGAACCAAAATAAATGCAAGACGAGGAAATTAAATGCGGGGATGAAGGTCTTGTGGACTAACTTTGTAGCATATAAATTCAAATGCGTTTGTTGAGTCGTCTTACTTCTCCGCTCACGAACGTTGATGTTGCGAGACAAGACAACAAGAGTAACCTAAAAACACTTGTTGGTCAGTTGGGTAGGTCTAAAGTGCAAATATAATCTTCAAAAAACAATATTCGTTAACAACGAGAGAATACCCATAACAACATTACACCGATTTCGTTAAACCCATGAAAAACCAAGAACGATAAGTGGAAAGTAATAAAGTTTAAACCGAAACATCTCTTACGGCTTCGTCTATAGACGTTTAGCTAAGGAACCAGTGATTGTCGAGAAAGGTACGCGAAGCGGCGACGAAGGCGAGAGGAAATTTGAGTCGGAACACGAGTATTCACTTTCGGCGCGACAAGAGATCAGAGAGGGAAATTTATTTTTCCGCGCGACAAAGATACCTTATTTAGCTTTTTGGATTTTATTGATACCGGTTATTAATTAAATGTCCGGTCCTAAAGATACAACTAACATTTTAAGACCGGAGTTTTAAAAGTATCCGGTCCTAAATTTTTATTAGTCTTTTAAGTTTTAAGGCCAGGAGGTTTATAAAACATCCGGTCCTAAAATTCAAATACTCTTTAGATCCGTTACTTATAAAATGTCCGGTCTTAATGGCCTTGGTGATTGAAATATTAAATCAATAAAATAAAGGATATTTTTGGACAAAAAATAAAGGAAAATTGGAGAATAAGTTTCTTTAATGAATTATTGGAGAACAACCAAAATATTCATACTGTGTTCTTAATGTTTCTTACATTACTTCAAAAATATACACAACAACAAAAAAACAAAAGAAAAACAAGCTGAATATTATCATCCACAAGAATCGATTGAACAACCTCGGCGATTTCGGCGTGAAGAGCATTAATTTCCGCGGGAGATCGGCAAGTTGTTGTCTTATTCTCTCCACCCGCAATATGAATGGATCATTACGGGAGAGCGGAGAGGGGTCGAGGTAGGCGCGCTGGGGCCAACGAGGTTGGAGAGGGGATTACGAACATCGCATGGCCGGCTTCAAGATGACGGATGAACTCGGCAAGGACAGGATCGGCGGAAGGATCGAGGGGGTGCGGCATGAGCAATCTCTTCATCATCCGAAGAAATAACAATGGGTCCAACGACCCGAGAGTCTTCGAAACAATACGGACTTGCTTGTAGGCTGGAGGAGGCGCACCATATAATGATCTAACCATGGCACGAGCTTGAGGCGTGTATGCACCCCTACGAACAGTTTGCTTGTATCTAACCATGGTTTGAGGATTTGAGAAGTTGGGGCGAGAGAGCTAGGAAGTGAGGAGTTAACAAGGACAAAGAGGTAGTGTGTGGAGTATATAAGGACAGATAGCGGGGAGAGATAAACATCGATGATGAATTCGTCATTTACTTTTATACAAACTTTTAAGACCGGACTTTTATCTTGTATCCGGTCCTAAAACTAATTTTTAATTCAATTACTTTTAAGACCGTCCTTTTATCATATATCCGGTCCTAAAAATAATTTAAGACCGATATTTTACTTTGTATCCGGTCCTAAAACTCATTTATTTTTATATTTCAATTTATTTTTTCAAGTAAGAATTTTTGGTTAAAAATATTACTTTTAAGAACGGATCTCACACGGTATCCGGTATTAAAAGTTCATTCTTTTCAAGAGTCCCTTCCCCATGTTGAAATGAATTGAGTCTCTTCGGCTTCCACATAAACTTCCCAACTAGGCGTCTCCTCGTATTCGAGCAAATATGCGTCTCCTCGTTAATGTTTCCGGCGTTTCACATTGTTCAGGATGGGTTCTCTATTTAAACCCGTTGTTACTTTACTTTCTTCACATTCATCTCCATCTCCTCCTACAACCTCCACCGTAATGGCTCCTCCACCACGACGAGGTCCTCGTGCTGGGCGAGAGGCACCTCCATATCCTCCTCCGTTGCCTCCGAACCCGAACTTCCAACAAATGCTGCAGCACCTGATAGCCCGCGTCGATCATATAGACCGACGCTTGGGCCAACTTTTCAGGTCTATCACGCCGTCAACAGCAAGCTGGACGCGGTACTCGACGCCAATGACGTTGAGTACCATACCTCTGATGACGACGTCTCCGACCCTTCCCTCCCCTCCGACAACGATGGGGAGGATTAGAAATTATTAAGTTTTTTTTTTGTACTGCTGCCTCACGAGGCAGCAGAAAAAAAAATATTATTAAATAAAATTTTTATTTCCCAATCGGCCTTCCTTGTTTGTCTTTAACTTTATGTTCTTTTTCTCCGACAACAAGAACAAACAAAACATTGTCCTATTCGTGGTGATCAATCTTAAAAATTTGCAGAATAAAGTTAACGATTGCGACCATACAAAACAAAACAAAAAAACATTATTTACCTTTTCGAATAAAAACAAACGAGTGACGACTCTTCTCAAGTTTGGACCATCGTTGTCGTCCCCTGTACTTTTCCGGATGTGAACATTTTCAGTGTCCTTTTCGTTATCTTCTTTCTTTTTCCGACAAAAGAAAAGGGACACCGATGATGATCTTCACATCGAGAAAAGTAGAAACGAGGACAACGAAGCACAAAACTTGAGAAGAACGCTTGAAACATGGTTGCCTTGAACCCTAACGATATGTCGAAAACCGAGTCACCAACTCTATTTAAATGAAGAATATTAGGACCGGACGTATAATAAATCCCGGTCCTAAACATTAAGCCTTATTTTAAAATTTAAAGTTAGGAGCGGACAACTAAAAATATACGGTCCTAAATATTTCGGCAAGCTATTAAATTAAACGAAGACTTTTAAGACGACAACTAACAAATATACGGTCCTAATATTTTAGCCGATATTTTCGAGACTTTTAGGACCGGATATTTTACATATATACGGTCCTATAAGTCTCTACCCATATTTTTAGAATTAGACGAAGACTTTTAGGACCAGATATTTATTAAATATCCGGTCTTAAAATGGATGAAGACCTTTAGGACCGTACTTTTAACAAATATACGGTCCTAAAAGTCGCGGATACTTTTCAGAGCCTCTTACGGCTCATTTTCAACATCCTTTGTACCTCAAATTTCAAGCACTAAATAGCTTTATCAACCATCCCATTCATTCAGAAACCCAAAATGGACACACACAAATTGTTCGAAAAAATAAACAAATTTATTATTGAATTACATTGCGTTATATTTACAAATGAATGAATTAGCTAGTCGAAAAAATAAACAAATGTATGTACAGAAGGCTATTGTTGCTACAGCATCATATATTATTTTCTAAGACCAATTTATACGAGATATTTACAAAACACATCGCGTATGTGCTCCACTTCATCATCAGAAAATGGCTTTTTACAGGAAAACCTCCTGAATTCAGCCATAACATTTTACCTTTAAAGTGAGTTTAGTCTTTCCCTCCGTCACAATATCATATATGTGTTTCATGACGTACGGGCCACATAAGTTCGATTCTTCCGGTTGCCGACGGGTCTAAAAATAACAATAAATATATATAAGAGCATATATAGCTTACTGACCAACTTCAGAAGGCAATTATGCCATGTCCAAATATGTACTAACCTTAATTATGTGCCATTTAGGATTTGTGATCTGAACCCCACGCTTTTTTACATCAACTTGGAAGGTCTTCATGCCACTATCATCAAAATCACAAATTTATCGGTAATGTTCACTTGAAAATTCACAACAGAGATTTGAGACAAGACAATCAAAATGACATTCTTACTCGTTGATGATGCGCTTCAACACAGCCTGTCTCAATTCCAGAGGTAGTGTTGTACTTGCATACACTGGGCACAAGAATCCGAAATCCGAAATTCTGCCCTGTTGAACCAGTTTCTCGTGCATGCACCTACAAGAATGACATCGATAAGGGAATTAGTATATATGTATGTGTGTCTAAACGGTGCATTTAAATTATGTAATCAAGGAAGAAGATACTTACTTCATAAATATTTGAACACATGCACTAGTAACCTGCTTTCCAGGAAGCAGCATGGACTCTACATCTTCATTATCAAAGTAAACCGGTTCTCCATTTGTTTGTGGTGTACAGTTGATCCCAAGTTGTGGACAGTCCCTTTAGCAACCAATTGTCTATGACCATCACGATCCTCCACATACAGATGACAAGGTTGCTCTGACTGTCCAACAATGCAGCTCCCTCTAGTGCTCTGCTGCTGCATAGGTGCAGCTGAAGGTGTCAAGGGATCCACACTGGTCTCTGGCCGAGAGCTCAGGAGGAACTTCATTTTCTCCATCTCCTCCTTCATCTTGCTCATCTCAGATTGAAACATCCTCAATGCGGCATCTTTCGCGCGATTCCTCACTTAATTTGGCAAGCGTCTGATCCATCTCCCCCGGGTAATCATACTTTGTCTGTGGCGTTTGGATTTACCAAAGTATTGCTTTAGGCCTACCCGTCCTCCAATCCCCCTTACACGCCCCATGTGATCTGGTTTTCTGGTCGCAACGCTCAGAACATCATTCCTCCCGTCCGACGCAAAAGATCCCTCTGCCTCTTTCTTTTTAAGATCTTCCTGTAAGATACGAGATAACGAGAAGCTTAGTGATGAAACATGTTTAGTAAGTAAAAAATAACAATATCGATACTTACAATTCGTTCAGCAACTACACGAGTTTTTCACTCGTGTAGGCGCCGCAGCTTTGCCGAATATACAACCACGACTCCTCGCGACGTATTGGAGATGGCGGGTGGTCAACTACCGTAGAAGGATTGGATTCAGGTTCATCTTCCAATCTCTTCCGTTTGGCTGCCATCAAATCTTTTCGGCCTTTTCATATCCGCGCGAGAAGCCTGTGTGGGCAATCATTCTTTCTCCCAATCTCTGATATTTTCCCTTATTTTACGTGAATCGGGATTGAAAACAACTATATATCAATTATGAATTCCAGCCATGTCACTAACGAAATTAGAGAACTTACGCTTGATATGAGCGTCAAACATTAGTCAAATTCACTTCATCAAGTTTCAACATTTTACTTAAGGAAGATGTAGCATTGTAGAAGAAATTGGGAAAACCAAAGGAAAGGGAGTTGCGAAATCTTGCCAACTCGGTCAATTCATTCATTCATCATAAATGGTTCCTACACATATTAGAATAACTAACTAACTACTTGCACGAAACCATTACAGTTAACATACTTACTAACTAACAACAACGTCTAACCATGGCCATTACAGTTTACATATCGGACTTGCATGGAACTAGGACATGCTCCTCTCATGCGGGACAAAGGCGGCAAATGTATACTTCTATTCACACACCAAACCATTTAACTAACGGGATTAGATGTACACAATAACATTCACATATCCGCACGAGTTAATAAGCAAACAAAAGTGCAAACAAAACTAAATATAAACTCACGAGCTTCGAGAGTGGTAAAACTGAACAAATTGTTGCCAAGTTTGTTCATCAAGAAATTTGTACTTGTCGGGGTTGATGGTCGGGCTTCTCCTCGGCAAAAATATAAGTGTTAGCCGAGAAGAACCGCTCAGCACAATAAGACAATGTTGAGCCTTTCAACTTCTCAGAATCAGGGACGGTGAATGTAAGCCGGATAGTGTCCCACATAGGATCCTTTATTGTTTTTTGGTCCACATTTTTCCACTCATCTGCCAAAATGCTAACCTTGCTGCGTACTAGAGCGCTGACAAAACTAGTATATGTGCTTTTATTAGGACCGACAGGTTGCAAATTTTCATCAAAAAGAATCTCGACCTTCGTCCCGAATTCCGACTAAGGGATACTTCCATCATTCGTGTGCCGCTTCTACCACGGCGTGCACGGCGGCGAGGAGGCTCAATGTGAGATGAAGAGGGTTCGTTCGTCCGACCCTCACCGGTCAAACCGTATCTTGTAGTTTCGGGAACACGAGTGGAATCGTTTTCACCGTTCATTTTCAAGACAGTAAGAGAGGAATGCACGAGAAAATGAGGGAGTAACGAGAGGCTAACGGTGCGCGGGCGAGGAAGAGAGGTAATGCAACGGGAAGGGTTTCGCAACGTTAACGGGGTTCTTCGGTGAGAGTGACAAAAGCTTCGCGCGAAGTAATTTGGTGCCTCATTTTTAAGACCAGGACAAATACCTATATACGGTCTTAAAAGATAACCTTTAAGACCGGTCTTTCTATATGTCAGGTCTTAAAATTAATTAATTTTTATTCAAACTTTAGTACGGCCAAATTTTTTGTCCGGTCTTAAAAGTCTAACTTTTAAGACCGGTCATTCTGTAACTATGGTCTTAACATTTATTAATTTTTATTTAAACTTTAGTCTTAGGACAAATTTTAAGTTCGGTCTTAAAAGTCAAAGTTTTAAGACCGGCTATTATATATGTTCGGTCTTAAAACTTTAATACCTTTATATTTATATTTTTCCGTATTATTTTGGAGTGTAGAAAATATAAGTCTGCCTTGATGAGATTTCTCCATAAAAGTAATTGATATTTCAATTTTTTTATTAACATTTTTAAGACCGGTTGTTATTTTAACAGGTCTGGATAAGATCTATGAAAAATTGATCAGAATAAGAAGTTCTTTATATTTACAAATTTGCCACCGGTCACAGTTTTAGGACCGTCTATACTTAGTCCGGTCTTAATGAGGCGTCCTTCATTGTGTAAGAAGTTCTTTTTATTTACAAAACGCCACCGGTCACACCATTAAGACTGGTGCTTCCTTTATCCGCTCTAAATGAGGCGGTCTTATAGCCCTTCATTGTATAAGAAGTTCTTTTTATTTACAAAAATTCGAATTCCGACTAAGCGGAAACCTCCATCATTCGTGTGCCACTTCTTACCTTCAGCGCACCGCAGCGAGGAGGCTCATTGTGAGATGAAGAGGGTTCGTTCGTCGACCCACACCGATCAAAGCGTGTCACGGAGTTCCGAAACACGAGTGGAATCATTTTCACCGTTCATTTTCAAGAAAGTAGAGATGAATGCACTGGAATGAGGGAGTACTGAGAGGCTAACGGTCGTGGGGCGAGGAAGAGAGGTAATGCAACGAGGAAGGGTTTCACAACGTGGACCAGGGTTCTTCAAAGTGTGTGACAAAAGCTTCCGCGAAGAAACGTATATTTGGCGCCTCATTTTTAAGACCAGGACAAATGAGTATATACGGTCTTAAAGCTAACCTTTAAGGCAGGTCTTTATATAGTATTAAGAAGCAAGTCTTAAATCTAACTAGTTCATAAACCTCGTACCATTAACGTTGTTGGGCTGAACATTTCGTCCATGCTTAAGGCATTCTCAAATGTCTCACTGTATTTAGCCTAAAATTCCCTCTTCTTTCAGCTTACTGAATTTAATTGTTGTCCTTCTTTTTTAAAAAACTCTCATTTTACTTTTAATATAACATTTGGTCTTATTACAAAAATATATATATATAAACATCCATATTAAAAGAAAAAATATATATATTACATTCAAATACTATAGGTTTATCAAGTTCGATGACAAAAAAAATAAACTACGGGTATTTACAAAACGCATTTTTACAACTTTGCATAATTTTTTTTCCTTTCCCAAGTTTAATGATTTGTCTTGTTTGGTAATTTTTTAATTTTATAATCAACTGCTGTAAGGATAACATATCAATATTTAATAGTTAAATATGCTAATTAACAGTAAAAAAATTCTCATCTGTCCTCAAGAAGTTTTTTGTATTAAACATGATAATTAATAGTGAAAAATCCAAGCTTAATCTAAAACTAAATTAAACAGAATTAAATCGCTCCAAAACCTAACCAAAATCTATTAGAGAAAAAAAAAAGAGTAAGTCTTATGAATATTGGTTTGGCTCGGTTTGATTTTTCTTAAAATCGAACCAAATCGAATACATGAAGAATCTGATCTCTACCAATAGAATGTTTCATTTTCTAATTAAATATTTAAATTACATTTTTGAATGAAATAAATAATGTTTTTTCATGATTTATAAATAATATAATTTAATGATTATTTTCCTTATTTGATCAAAGCTATAATTCTTTTCAAGATTAATTTGTAGATTTTATGAGATTTAAACTTGTATTTACTTTCTGGGCCAACTTATAAATTCAACCAATATCTTGCTGGTATATAATGAACCGACATCTTGTTAGTATTTAATGATTATTTTATATTATGTAAATGTTTAATTGTCTACATAGCATAATGATATTGTGTGATCCATGCAGCATGTAGATATTTTTTTTTTTTTATATATATATATAAAAAAGTTTAGGTTTAGGTGAGGTAGACCCCGGTACTCCACTAGGGTCAGTGCATGCCTCCAGGCTCAAAAAGCGCTTACAGAGGTATTTATAGATTGCCCACCAACAAGGCCCTCACATCGACCAGCGAGTATCGAACCCCCTCCCTCCCTTTTGGGGTGAAAACCGACGCCTTAGCCAACTGTACCAAATCTCATTGGCTCCATGCATGTAGTTGTTAACTCTATTGAGAGCTTTGATTTTATTTATAAGGCACTTTTAACATGTTTCACATAAATAACAAAAATATTAAACTTCATTATACCTCATAAGAATAAAGTCAATAAAATAATAAATAAATTGTTAAATTATATATTCATATAATAAATTTTTTTCTCTGTCTTATAAAAAAGAAAAGGAAATTTCTTTTTTATGCCCTATAAATAGGATTAGATGGATGAGTATTGATTTTAATTCCATTTATGATAAAAGTGGCGGGGAAAGCAAAAGGAGAAAAGTGGAATTTAAAAAGCATCCAGAGGACAAAACCCCTTCAAACCCCAGAAATTGTGGGCCTTGTCAAATTTTCAGTGAACCCGAAAATGGCGTTTTCTTCTCTGAAATTGAAATCTCTTGCTCGAGCTCTCTCATCATCAACCTCTGCTTCTCCTGTCTCGTTGTCCAAGTCAAAATCGGTGCTTCCGCTAGGCTATTGGCGCTCTTATTCCAAATCTTCATCTTCTACTACTTATGCTGCTGCAGCAAATAGTGAAGAAGACTTAGCCGACGTCGTTCCTACTTCTGGAATCAGTAGGCCGCTCTCTGAAGTACTTAAGGAGCTAAACAAGAAAGTGCCTGATTCTTTAATCAAAACTCGCGTTGAGCAAGATGGGTTCCCTATTAAATACATTCCCTGGTATTCCCTTTTTTGTTTTCTGCTCTAAAACTTGTGTCAAGATGTCGTCCTGTTGGGTCTTGTGGTAGTAAATCAAATTCTTCTCTCTTTAGTTTCCAATGCTGATGATAACTTATTTTCCTATTGTTCTGTTTTTATTTTCTTGTACAGGCATGTCGTGAACCGTATTATGAACTTACATGCTACGGGTAAGCAGTTAATCTTATCGTACTTTTAGCGATTATATTCTTTCGGATATCTGATTTGTTGAAATGTCTACCATAATGAACTCTTTTAATGTTGTAATTTATGATAGAGTGGTCTGGTGAGGTTCGAAATATCAGCTACGGTGCTAATGGGAAGACTGTCTCTGTAGTTTATCGCGTGACTATTTATGGAACTGATGCTGAGGTATGGTGTCTGTTTTTTTAAACCACGAAATTACACAACTTAATTTTATGTTTTATTTTTAATGCTTGCATTATATTTAGACATTAGATTATTTTTTCCCAACAAGTATTATCAAATTGTTGTTCGTTTTCATGCTTTAAATTGATTTTTATTAATCTGTTTCTTTTGATATTTCTTGTCTTCAAAAAATAATTACATGATCTGTACTTGTAGGGATGGGGTAAGGTGAGGATAGTGGTCAAGAGTTTTAAATACACTTCATATAATCACGGAGAAAAAAGTCATCATCATAATCCATGTTTCACGTTCTAGAAGTTTTACTAACAAAATATTTATTTTGAGTAAACTTTTCTTGATTCTTTGTTCCAAACTGTGACTTATTAGATTCTTATATGTTTTTCAAAATATGTGGTGTCAGTTGCCATAGATTATGTTTGTTTCTCAAGTTTTTTTAAATGCTTAACTGTAAATTAAATAGTTCCTTCCTTGAAGATAAAGTAGAAACTTGAAATTCCTTACATATATGGTCAGCAGGATTAACTATTATATGACTTTTAGTTATATGCTTCAGGTATCATGTAAGTTATTATGTTGCACTCTTTCTGCTTAGCTCAAGCCATAAATCCAAGATTTAGGATGGTTTTAGTAACAAAGCATCTGTTTCTTCCATATCAAATACACTGTAGGAAAGCCTTGTTCATGCATCGTTCTTGGAAAATACTCAGGTTCTGCTTAAAAGTAGAAACCTGAAGCAGGTTTTCTGTCTTAGATGACTTGTCAAGTATAAATCAGTTTCTCCTTTATGTATTGGTGGCATAATTACTTGTGCGCTACTAAACACTCAATGAAGATTAGAAAGAACTTTTCACAACAGCAAGAATGTACGTGGCTATGAAAATTTAGGTGTTAAATTAATAAATTAGCACATTAAGAGTAGTGGAACCATAAAATTGTTACATCTATTCTCTGATATGTTTAGCATATTCACTGATGAAAGTCTACTGAACCTGGACATGAAGCACTTAATATTCTTGTCTTTGGAGCTAAAATGAGCTCGACCAAATTACCTGATAGGCTAGTTTAGCCTATCAAATAATCTTTACATTTGTTGAATGTCCCATTAATGCTTGTATATATCAAGAATTTTCTACACTGAAAATTTTAATAAAAGGTAGTATATGAGATCATGTGCCTGCATCGTTGGCTAGACATGATTACTATGTGTATACTGAGCTTTACAGAACTAGGTATTTTTAAACTTTGATTTTGTCGTCCTACTTACACATAGTCGTTGTCAAGCAATGACAGCACAGTTTGTTCTTTATACTTCGTAAATGTAAACACCAAATCTGTTTGAGTTGAGTATGCACTATTTTTTGCATCTTTGCTTTTGAACTTCATGTATTTAAGCATCCTTATTTGTAACTCATTTTTTGGTCTTGTTTAGTCTTTTGGTGTACTCACTGAAGAAACAATATCCTCCATTTGTTGAGGATTAAGGCAATATGATTAAGCATCAAAATCAAGATACTAGTGAAGATAAGACTAAACACATAGGACCCTAACTGATTTATCAAGATTTGGTGATGGTGAAAATCAAGATGCTAGGGTGAAATGGCTGTAGACCCTTCTATCCTGTCCAATGCACATGTAACGTGAGGAGATTCTAAAATTCTAACTTATCAAGATGATCATATATATAGAAACTGAAATGAGTGATAGAGAAGTGCATCTATAACATTACGATGTTTAGCCAGGGAAATGGAGTTTGCTAGTACAGATGGTTTTGGTACATTTTGGCCAGAGTATGCAGAGTTAGTCTTATTTAGTCTTTTTCTTCTTTACAACATTGTTTTGTCAACTGTTATGCCCCCTTTTCCTGTAGATCTATCGAGAGTCAACTGGTACTGCTTCACTAGATGACACAAATTATGGAGATCCTGTACAGAAAGCAGAAGCCATGGCTTTTCGTCGAGCTTGTGCACGCTTTGGGCTAGGGCTTTACCTTTACCATGAAGACGCATCATAGACGGTTGGTTCTGCTATTCAAGTTCAAATGGTTTGTGACTTCCATTGTTTCTTTTTCTGTCTGCAGACTTGGCCTATTAATTGGAAGGAGATCATATGCATAGGGATAGTACTTAATAGGAAGCCATTTTGTTTATTGTCACTTTCAAGTGGCCTCCACGGGCTTCTGTAGTAGCATGCAAGATTTTGCAGGTCATATATCTCTTGGATTATTTCCATCAATCTGCCTTGCTCACATGCATATTGAGGAAATTGTATTGCTGTTACTCGTTAATGTAACTGTATATCTAAAATCATCATCTTTGCTGTTTATTTAAATTAAGAATACTCGTAAAATCAGCATCTTTTGTATTTGATACTTATAAAAAAACGAACGTGCATTTTCAGTCAAAAAAGCTAAAATTCAGGACAAATCGGAACCATTAACTATTCACGAATGATTCTTCAATTCAAATTCAAAAAATTGGTTTTTTCCTAATGAGATAAGAAAATCCAAATTGAGACATAACTAATCAGTATTTATTTTTCAAGAAAAAATCATATTTCAATTATAACACAATTATCGGTATATGTAAACCCTAGAACATAAATTGTTACACGAGATATTATCTAATCGGGTATCTTATCCGTATATAATGCCTATAAGAAAATTTTCAAGAAATTCTCGTACTTGCATTTTTTTTTTACAATTTTTCATTAAATAGATTGAATAGAAAAAAGAAATTTAACACGACATGTGCTGTTCGAATGAATAGGACTGCAATAAAAGAAGAAACCTCTATATAGATAACTATAGCTAGACTAGAGTTATATCTGCGCATGTTTAATAAATCCAAGCCTTATTACGCACCTCAATCCTATTCTACAGATTCTACTAAAAAAATAGGTAAAATTTTCTCTCTTCTTTGCGAATTTGAATTCTTTTTTGAATAATTGAATCGGTGAAAAGGTTAAGTGCTAAAAAAAGAAATTCTATATTGTTTCTGATTAAATCAAGATACTAGTGATTATTTTGTGAAATGGTTGTAGACTCATGTATCTGTCCAATGAGCATATAACATGCAGATTCTAAAATTCTGATTTTCTCATTAAGATGATATCTATATAGAAACTGAAATGAGTGATAGAGAAATACTCATATATTACTACTTTATTCAGCCAGGGATATAGAGCTTGCTAGTACACTTAGTTTGGTACATTTTGGCCAGAGTATGTAGAGCTTAGAGATAACTAAAGAAGAGCCATCTGCTGAATATTAATGGGATAAGAATCAGAAGGTGGACCATTAACAGCTCTCCAAGAGAAGACATATGCTGCAGCTTGTGATGGATGAAAGGCATCCCAAAACGCATATTGGTTTCTGTTTGGACATGGAGCTTCAAGTGGAAGACATGTTATCTGCCCTTGGTTCCTTCCAATTCCACAGCAGCCTCTATCAATCACTGTGAATGCTGCACATCACCACCATAGTCCCATTTTGGTCAAATTGATTCTATCACATCCTTCTATGTGAGAAGAGGACAGACAAATTTAGATCCTGAAGCCTGAGTCTCTTAAGAGTGCGTGTTCATGTCTTGAGAGAGTTCTTTTTTTTTTTTTTGGCCCCAGCTGCCGGGGGGGTTAAAAATTTAAGGGTTAGAGACACGAGGGATTTAACACTTAGGATCTAACTTAACTAATTGTTTTAAAGGGGATTATATACACACTTTGGAGGATACATGCAAAATGAAACATGCGATGCCCGTCTAGAATGAAAGAGATGTAGAGGAAGAAAAGAGGGAGTGAGTTATAAATTTTACTTACTGTGTTTCTCTATTTCATAGGCTCTTCACAGATTTCATACTTTAGAAAATCAAGATTAGCATACAAACAGGTTGTATAAGCCTATGAAGCACTTTCAAAATGGGATAAGAGAAAATGAACAATAGAAAGTAAGCCTTATGAACTACTATATGTGTTTCTATCTGTTTCATAGTTATGCATGGGTTTTTTACGTCAGTAAGATCCAAATTATTTACAAACTTCAAAGGATACACACACAAAAGGTGCACCTTTTAAATTGAATGAAAGATCTGTGAACTGTCTCTGAAGCTGAATTGAGAGATAAAGCAAAGAAAATAAGGCAGTGAGCCCTGTACATACTCTCTCTTTCTCTCTCTGTGATTGTGTTAGATTTTAGAGGATCTTAATTACCATAGAAACAAGCTGCATTTAAGATTGGGATTAGAAAAGCTTACCATAGGCAGCAGGGTTATTGAGGATATCACCAAAAACAGCATAAGTATTGCCATAAGTAAACATGGCATCAGGATGGTTCTTATTAAACTGTTCAACCATGGCTCTGAGGCCTTCATTGAAGGTCCCAAGTATCTGGTTCACCCCATCTGCACATCTTCCTGTTGGGGCATTTGCCCTTTGGTTTGGGATGCATCCCAGTGGCCCTACCCCTGCTATGAAGAACTTCCTTAGCCCTACACTGTATAGTGCCTGCAAATCCCCACACTTTCATATTCAACCACATACCTCCTCATAAATCCTTATTTTAGTCCATCATTGTTAATATCAATGTGCAGAAAATCAATTGTGGGAATGTATATACACTTCTTTAGTCTTATTTATAAGTTACTTTTAACATGTTCCACTTGAACCAAAGAAAATCTTAGACCTCATTAACTTTGTTTTAAAATTTAATAACTTTCTAGCTTTTACCCCTTTGAATGTACACTCCAAGAGTACAAACTCTACAAAAGCTGTATTTGGATTTGCGGTAACAAAAGTAACTTTTTTCAATCTGACTTTTGCAAACTTAAGATAGAGTAAAAGTTAAATTGTGTGATATGATTTATGTTTAGATTGACTTTTGAAAAAGTTAGTTTGATAAAGTGAAGTTTGTTTGGATGATTAATGTAAAAGTAAGTTTGGATATAAAATTATTAAAAATGATATGAATTTAATAAAAATATTTAATGTATTATTGGGAAAAGTTTGAAAATACTAAATTACTTAAATTTTAGTGAAAATTGGATAAAAGTCTCCTTTTAAAAATTTAATTGGCGAGGATAATCTCAATCAGAATAGTCATTCTTTGTATATATAAACTTATCAGGTTATTTATACTAATTAAATTTATAATGGGGGAGTCTTTACCGATTTTCCTTAAATTCTATTATTTATTTTTTCCCTGGATACTCATAAATAAGAATAAAATTAGAAAACAATCATTATTAACCTTTAGGTAGATTTATATAATTATGGCTACAATTTTCATCTACAAGTAAACTTATAATAAGGACCTATGTTATTTTAATAAAAGGTGGGATCTAGTATCTTTTCTTCATGGGGTGTCTAGTTTCCTCTTTCCATCATAGAAACTTATCTCTCCACGGTAAAAAAGCAAAGTATGAAATTTTGACTTATAACTTAAAACAGTTTTTTTCTTCAAAAGCCCAATTAAAAAAAGATGATCCAAATATCACAAAGCGCTGAAAAGTGGCTTTAGGCTGTTGAGATATGATTTTGGACCTCCAAATGTGATCCCAAACACATCTATAATAATAAATAAAAGATAAAATTGTACGAATAATTGAACGACGTGACTTATATAGGACAAAAGTAGTCTTATTTTTCCGCCTTATAAATAAATAAAATCAAAGGAGTATATGAACACCAAATAACAAAAAAATTACTGAGTATCATATGGGTGGTTGAAATGTCCTATTTATCTACACTCACACACAAACTTCTTATTGATGTAAGGGCTTGAATTTCCCTCTCATTGATGGCAACTGTTATATATATATAATTAACACCAGATAAGAAAATTATCGGGTATTATCTAACTGGTGGAAATTTCTTGCTTATCTACACTCACATACATATACTTCTTAGTTCTTATTGATGCAAGGACTGAATCTCTGATAGGAACCAGCACCCTTTATTAGTATTATGTATATTATGTGACTTTGTATTAGCCATCGTAAGTGTCCTATATCAGTTATTTTAAGATAATGTCAGTTATTGTGTGTTTAGGAAAGAATAGTTATTTGCAGGTAATGTATTATGCTATAAATATCAGACATGTACTCTATCAAATATATGGATGAATGAATAAAGTATTGCTCAATAAAACTATTCTCTTCCCTTTCTGACTAATAAATATTTTCTACATATTATTTCCCTCCTATCCCTTTCTGCTCTTCTTCTCTTCTTCTCTCTTCCCTCTTCTTTTCTCTTCTAACTCCTTATTCATCTAGAATTACAAATTATAGTTCTAGAGTTCTTATTCTTCTCTGCTCTTTCTCCCCTTTTCTCCTATTTCTATTTCTGTTATTTTTCAGAACCTAACAATCTCACTCTTGTTATGGCAGTTGTGGACAACCTAGAGGAAGAAATCATGATTTTTTTTTTTTTTTGGAAAAAAAAGGTTGATGAAGTCCTAACTCCCAAGTGCGATCGCTCAAGATGTTCTAAATATTTAGGTGTAAGGGACTTATTTTCTCTTAACTATGTCATTGGCTCGAGACGTGAGAATGAAAAAAAAATAGTATTAAGAGCTATTTCCCTACGACCGTGAGCCCAAGTCGGAACGAATCCATATTAGTTAGAATTAGAACCGAAGGTTCTAGTGAACCGGGTGGACAACTAAAAAAAAAATATTTAGGTATATTTTCAGTTGTATTTGATATCATGTCCTTCAACTAAAACATGATAAAACCATGCTAAAAGAGCAGCTATTCTTCATTTGGGGTTTCATAAACTTTGAATTTGTTGGTAGTACCCAATATTAACATGGGATGGAAAAAAACAGGTATTGAGAAAAAAAAACATTACCAGAATTTGACGAGCATAGTTATTGAGGAGAAGAGTGGCAAATTGTTGGGGATTGTAAAGGGAACTGGAATTGTACATTGTTGGCAAGAGATAGTTGTTGATGTAGTCATTGCTTCCAAACACCAAAATAGCTATTGATTTTGCTAAGTATCTGCTCAATTCTGCTCCATTAATCATTGTTCTCAGTTGATTCAATGTGTTCCCAAAGTTTAACACTTGCTGATTCAAGCCAAACCTGTCACCCTGCATATAATATATACACTAATAAAATTAGGGTACCTTTATTTTCAGTTCTAATATCCTAATAATTAGACTGGAATATTAAAAAAAAAAAGGAAAATTAATTCATGAGTACTTTTACTTTATCTCAATTTTGAATCAGGTATTGCTTAAACTGGACCTTTATTGTTTGGTTTGTTAATTTTTTGGTTGCCCATCCGGTATTTAGAGCTTCGCCCTCCAACCTGCGTCACGCACCTGGTTATGGTGGAAGAGTCTCCCAACAGGGCTTTTTTACATTCATCAGACTCGAACTCAAGACCCCCGTTGGTTGGTTTGTTAATTTTAGTTTATAAACAGTACGCAATTCTATTTATTGAAAATACGGTGTGAAATGAAAAGTGATTTCATTAAGTTTATGGAATTATATAAATTTAAATTATCAATTTGTACGTTAAAGGATGGCTACTTCATTTACTACTTATAAAAGATCAAACTTTAAGAACTTAATTTAAACCAAATAAATTACAAGCTTTTTATTTAAAGTTGAGGTAAATTATAAGAACCTGTAGATTAATTTTTTTAAACTAAAATTTTATATGAGTCAGAGGACTAAATATATATTTTTTCCTAAAATTAAAATTAAAAGAATTTATTGAAAGTTGAAGGCATACCACTTTGGTCCTTATTATAAGTTCATTTTGACCCAAACTTTTGGTCTTTATTATATATCCATTTTTAGAGTAATAAATGCATTTTTAACAATTTTGACCCTATGAATTGCTATAAACAAAAAGAATTTATTGATGTTGACTCTTCAAATCAATCATAAATAAGAGTAAAATTGGAAATTTATCTCATAATTAATGGGTTAACTAATTCTCTTTAGTACCTGAGAATTAATTAAATTAGATTTATAAATAGAACGAGAGTAAATATATGAGAAAGAGAAATGTTGTACGTAGTGACGGCCAGTTTCGTCAAGGATGCCACCAGCGGCAGAAGCATAATTGACTCCATTCAATATTGCTGTTCCTCTTGTTGTGGGATTTGCATATGCTGGTCCTGCTGGAACCCCTAACATGTTTCCTGCCAACATTTATAGATAAAAAAAAGGAATTGATATTATTAAATATACAAAAAATCAGTACAATTTGTTAAATATTCCTTTTTTTTAATAAAGCGTAATTTCATTCTTAAATGTTCCAATGAATTAATTAATTATAAGATTGTATAAAATTTGTACAAAATGGTAAAAAAGAGGGGGGAAAAATTAAATGTTGTATGAAATAATTTGAATAACTTTTAAGATTGTTTAACTTAATCAAGTTTTTTTCAATCTAAAATTATCACTATAGTGTTCTCAAATTAATAACCTAATGACGTATTTCAGAAGAATAAAAAAGGTAGAACTGTGTAAAAAAGAAAAAAAGAAAAAAGTACCATCACATCTTGATTCATTTAACATTAGAAATTATCAATGCTTTAAAAGTCGGATAATACATCAAACCGAAAAGATCAACGAGATTTGGTTTTTATGTTTCATTCAGTTAGATCAATGGTTGAACTGATGACATAATAATTAAATAAAAAATTGATAAAAATGAATATATATGCATATATAGAATATTTATTGGGCAAATGTGCAAATTTGACAATAAAGTTTGGGTAGAGGGCCATCTAACCGCGAAATTATGTTTTTTTTTTTTTGTGCAAAAATATAAATCAAGTCTTTTAAATGAGGCAAAAAAAAAATAACCCACCCATTAATCAAGTTAATTATCTGTTACTTTTTCTTCTTGTGGGTCCCACCTGCCACCTTCTGTCTCTTTCTATCATCTTCAACCTCCGTCTGTCCCACAAGAAGAAAAAGTAACGGACGATTAACCTAGTTAATGGGGGAACCGGATTCTCTACCCGGCGTCCCCTCTCCCCATCCCTCACAGTCTGATCTCGGCCGTCCAAATCCGGATCCAACGGCCCAGAATGGTTTTAAAAAAAATATTTTTAAATTTTTTTTTTAAAAAAAATATATATTTTTTTTAATATTTTTTTTTTTAAAAAAAATGATTCTGAGCCGTTGGATCCGGATTTGGACGGCCGGGATTTGGACTGTGAGGGATGGGGAGAGGGGACGCCGGGCAGAAGAACCGGACCCGTTAATGGGTGTATTATTTTTGCCCCCTTTAAAAATTTGGTGTATGTTTTGCACCAAAAAAATTGTGTTTTCAGATGCCCCTTTGCCTAAACTTCGTTGTCAAATTTGTACATTTGCCCATATTTATAACAACGACAACAACAAGCCTTATCTCACTAAATGAGATTAGTTATATAGATCATACGACTAAATTATATATAATACTCACTTCCTACCCGGTTCACCGGAACCTTCAGTTCCGACTAATCTAGATTTCGCCCCGCATCAGACCCACAGTGGGGGAAGAACTCTCAACACTATTTTTTCCATTCTAACGTCTCGAACCAAAGACGTGGTGGTGGGAGAGCAAATCCTTTTACACTTGCTTTCCATGTATATTGGTAGTTTTTTGTTTTTCTTTTTGGATATAAGAATTTTAGGAAAGGGGCTGGGTTCACCTACAATCCAAGGGCAAGGTAAAGTCTCCCTTCCTCCTAGATGATACTAATGTTGGGCAGTGTGAGCCGTCTATTACCCTCAGGCGTTTACCTTGGCACCCAGGAGCTAGGATGCCTTCTACAGCACCTTGACCAACTCTAGGATCGAACCCTCTCCCTTTAGTGAGAGTGTCCGACCCCTTTGCCAGTTGAACCCAAACACACGGGGTTGTATGTTGGTAGTTTAACTGTCAATATAATAACACCACAACCATGAAAACGGTTTTTGGTCCAAATCTAGTAGTAGCTAACGAGTTGGATCAACAATCCGACCAATTGGATCAGCTGGTCCAATCTAATTCTTTAATCTCTCGTTTACCAAAAAAAAAACTATGAATGCATGCAAAAAAATATACAAATAAAACAATCGCAAATTAAAGTTTAGTAAAAAGATTAATTAAATTACGTACCAATGAAGTCAATAATGTTGAGGCCATTAGAGAATCGACCAGTAAAACCACCACTGAAATCAATTCCATAAGGAAAGTAATTAGCCTTTGCCCAAGTGTTTAAGAAGTTATTGTTTCCAACGTCCACAAGTGAATCTCCAAACACAAACAAGGCTGTAACTCTTCG